>OY776114.1:78738192-79270875 GCA_963675035.1 Allygus modestus | reverse complement strand
AGCATATCAAGTTTGAATGAAATTTATCAGTAAATAAGAGAGAAATAGTAATTTTTTTATTCCCCATAGAATAACATTGGACAACGTACTGCGTTTACCGCAAAATGAAAATTTCAATTTTCTCCGAAACCAGCAATCGTAGAATAGTAATTCAAAATACTACATTTTTTAGTTTTTTGAGCTCTTTTTAATGGTGAATAGTAATATTTTTTTATATTTATGTCTTTTTATGAAAAATCAAAAAAAACGGAATTTTTGATGTTTTAAGTCCTGTAATTTATGAACCCGACTTTTTACAGGAATGCAGGTGGTTTTCATTTTGTTGGAAAACTGAAGTTCTACAAACGACTAAAGTTTAATCAAAATCGTTAGAGCCGTTTTTGAGAAATTTTGATTTTTCATGTTTTTTGGCGTGTTTTGGGGATAATTACCCTTAAAAAACAAAAATTCAAAAAAATTTAAAAACGCCTGGAGATATTGTGGATTAGTATTTAAATACCAAATTTCATAAAAATCGGCCCATTGGTTAGGGCTCTAGCTCTGTACACATCCACACAGACACACACACACACAGAGACAGATATCACGTAAAAACCACTTTTTTGGGTTCAGGGAGCACCAAAACGAATATTTCCACTAACAACTCAAATTCAAAAATTTTGACGAAAACAATACTTTCTCCATATACTATGGATAGAGGGAGAAAGTAAAAGTAATTTATTCATTAAAGTTGGGCTAAAAGGGGGAAAGTATGTGTCAGTTTCCTGATACCGTTTATTAGTTGTAAGATTACAGTTTTATCAATTAGAAGTAAAATGTGCATTTTTTAATGGAACATTAAGTAATCCTGTATATATGAAACCACCTAAAGGAGTAGACACTAAAGATGGTGTTGTATACAAACTTAAGAAATCCTTGTATGGGTTAAAGGAAGCGCCTCAATGTTGATATACAGTAAAACCTCGATCAACCGTCACTCTCTGTTATCCGTCGTCCGTCTATGAGAATATTACTATTTATTAGACTCAGGATTTGTGCCCTGCGGCAGTGTCTGAGCATCTGTATGAGCTATTATATTATTTCAAACAACATAAATATGTATGTAGTGGGAAGTATTATCATTTTGTACACAGTTTATTTTCATTTGTCTGACAAACATTTTAAAATTTAGTTACTGAATACGTTTATAATATGATGTTTCTATTATTTGTCTATTCAGTTATCCGTCACAGTCCCGGTCCCGAAGGTGACGGTTAATAGAGGTTCCACTGTACCTACTTGGTGAATGGATTTTTGATAAATCTTGGGTTTATTAGATCAACTTCTGATCCATGTTTGTAACTAGGTTTGCTGCTATGGGAACCATAGAAGAAAAATTTTTTTTGCAAACAACAATAAACCACAATCAGAGATCAAGCCATTTGCCAAGTTTCGTCAGTTTATGTTTATAAATAAGCGAGATATAACATTTTTATTTTCTCCATAAGAATAACATTAGACAATGTACTGTGTTTAGCACTTTTAATATCTCAGTAACCAATTGACGTAGAGCAATGATTGAAGTACCAAATTGTTTGTTTTTTAAAGCTGAATTACAGGGTAAAAATTTAAATTTGATTTGAATAAAAACTACATGTGGAAACACCTAACAACCGATTTTTGGGGTACAAACCCCCCCCCCCCAAAAAAAACCCCCTTCGGATGGTTTGATTCGTCTAGTTTTCAAACTCGTTAAAATAAACTTTACACATTTACACAAAATTTCACTAAGATTGGATCTTTTTTACAAGAGTTATCGAGCTTACGGACACACACATATGTATACATTTGCATATTCATAGTCTTGGGCTTAAGTCATACCATGCCACCAATGGTAATAGCTTCTTCCGTATAGGGGAAATTCGCTATAAGAATTTTGATTAATTGCTTCTTTTTAAATGAACGATTTGACTGATGACACACGTCTCGAATTCCTGGTTATTTTTATAGAAAAATGTGATGGAGGACTTAAGCTGAAACAGTCTAAGTTGACTGGGGCGGAGTCCTAAGGTTGGGGTCATAAAAAACCTACGATACCCTAATGTTATGTAATAATGACAATTGGCTAAAATCATACAAAAAACCTGAAAGAATAACATATTACACTTTTCCCAGGTGGGCGGAGGCCTAAGGTTTGTGGGGGGACGTGTCCAACGTTGGGGCATCATTCAAAACCTGCAGGTTTGTAAAACAAATCCAAATAACCATAACACGTCCAAATTGGACGTCAGGAAGTGATAAAAGAAGCCAGTGAGGCAGAGCCCTAAGGTCGCGACAAAAATAATTTAAAGACCTTTAGTCCCCTAATAACATATTATGGACCGGCAGCAAATTGAAGAGCACTTTTTGAAAAATCCTGGAGTACTCATTTTACCATAAGAATAACCATGGCGATGTTTTAGCGACTGTGGCGTAGCCCTAAGGTCAGGGTCATAAAAAACCTACCCAAATGTTATGGATCTTTGACAATTGGCAAATCTCATGAAAAAAACAGGAAAATAACACGACAATTTTGCCAGGGGGCGGAGCCCTAAGGTTTGTGGGGGGGACGTATCCATTGGGATATCATTCAAGACATACGGCATTATAAAACAAATCCAAGGAACCATCACACGTCCAAATTGAATGTCGGGAAGTGTCAAAAGAAGCCAGTGGGGCGGAGCTCTGAGGCCACGAACAAAATTATCCAAAGACCTTTAGTCCCCTAACAACGTGGTATCGTCCAGGAGCAGACTTGAAGAGACGTTTTCGAGCCACTTAGGAAAACCTTTTCTCCATAAGAATAACATGGCAGCTTTTGGTGCCACTGGGGCGCAGCCCTGAGGTTTAGGGGAAAACAAAAAAAATACATAGCTAAAATGTGTTGGTCCCCTACAACGCCGTTTTCGAAATCACTTGGGACACACACGCACAACTACTTTATTAGTATAGAGAGATAATACATGAAAATAAATCAAAAGCTTGATGACCTGATCAGCTGTTTGTTGTAAACAAAACATACTAAAAATCCCACCAAAATAGTTTGTAGGCATATACGTTTTGTATCAATTGACAAACTTAAAAAGCGAAAATGATACATCTGACAATTTTGGGGAGTATCGGAATGTTTCAGCTTCAATTTGGTATAAATCCCATGGCCACGCGTTACTTGGTTTTCTCAAACTAAGGCCGAATTCCTGGTCAAAATTTCTCCCATATGATTAACATGGGGAAATTTGAGGACTTAATACTTTGTATCATTTAACAAACTTAAAGGGAGAAAATGATAAATCTAACAATTTTGGGGAGTATCAGAATGTCTAAGCTTAAAATTAGAACAAATTCCCTGACTTCACGTTGCCTGGTTTTTTCAAACTGAGGCCGAGTTCCTCAAAATCCTAGGTAAAAATTCTCTCATATGATTAACATGGAGAAATTTTATGATTTTATACTTTTTATCATTTAACTAACTAAAAGAGAGAAATTGATAAATCTGACAATTTTGGGGAACATCGGAACGCTTAAGCTTCAAATTGGTACAAATTCCATGACCACACGTTGCCTGGTATTCTCAAACTAAGGCCGAGTTTAAAAATATTCTCCCATTTAAATAACATGGAGCAATTTTTTAACTGTCAATATTTTAAAAACTAAAGCGTTATTTTTGAGTTTTAAAATTTTCTGTTAACCTGCAGTGTAAAACCTTTAAAATAACACATCGATTGCCCAAATCGGTTGAAAAATAAAGACGTAGTAGGCCGAAAAAACGAAATTCCTTAGCTAATTAATATATAAGATTGAAAAAACTTTAAAATTTTAAAAATTGTATACCAAGACATGTTTGTATTTCATACTTGAATGAATACATTTATTTGTTTTAAAAATTAGTAACTGAATTATAAGTAAATCAAACAAAAAGTACCCTAGCTCACCATGTAAGGTGGTGTAAACGAACATTAATATGTTCAGGGTTGCTGTGTACATTATCAAGAAACAATAAAGGATCCAACTCTCCGGCATAAACTTTGTATACGGCAGTAAACAAAGGGAACCTGTCCTCCATATCCCTCTCTCGTATCATAAAATGAAGTTTCTTTGCCGTACGAGGGCCTTCTAGTGTATGCCCACCCAACAGCTCATTTTCAAAATCTGTTATTGATTTTTTAGTTGAGACAAATTGTTCTGAAATTTGACGATTTCGCCCAGCTAGAAAACATGTTGCAAGATCAGCAACTCCACAGCTTTCAAAGAATGTAGAGACCTTGGATCCTGGGTAAAACAGGTCGACAAATTTTATCATTTCTAATAGCCCGAGTCTGACGACTGTTGCTTTGGCACTTTGGCCCATATCCAAGCCATCCACAAACCCCACTCCACAGGCTACTACGTTTCTGAGAGAACCACAAACTTCAACAGCATCAACGTCATCCACAACCGCAACACGCAACTGCTCCGTCTGGATCAGCTCCTTCAAAGTGGCTGCTAATAATTTATCCTTACACCCTATAGTGGCTTCACAGTACAACTCATTTGCGATCTCCTCATAAAGATTTGCACCCATTAACACTGAAGTTTGGATTTTAAGATGTCTTGTAATGATTTGAGAGAAAAGGTCAATATTTCCATCTTCTGTTAGTTCAAAACCCTTTGTCAAACACAAAGCGGCAGCAGTGGGTTTTATTTTACCTACAAGAGCTGTGCACACTGACAAAATATATTCCTGTTGGAGTGTGAAAACTAAAATGTGAGCTTCTTTTGCTGCCTCCACTACATCAGAAATGGCAATCACATTCTCAGGGAGTTGATGACCTGGTAGATATTTTATATTTTCATGTGTTTCATTTATAATGTCTGACAGGTTTTTCCCATCTAAAATTTCTTCTTGAACATACAATGCTACTTCATCACTGAATGTTTCTAGCTTTGTTATATTTGTTCCAATTATTTTAGCGATAACAGTTCCCCAGTTTCCAGACCCAATAATACACACTTTTTTTTGCTCTGCCACTCTTTTTCGATCAAACACTCCTTCTGCGTTTTTGGATTGAGGTATATCATCTGCAGTTTGAAGTGTATCTGAACTTTTGACTTGATCTGTATCTGGCCTTTTGGCTTGATCTGTATCTGAACTTGTGGTTTGATGTATATCTATGCTTTTGGTTTGATATGTTTCTATAGTTTTGGACTGATTTATGTCTGCACTTTTGTCAATACTTTCGGTGTGAAATGCACCTTCACTTTTGTCAATACTTTTGGGATGAAGTTTATCCTCACTTCTATCTATACTTTTGGTGTGAACTTCATCTGCACTTTTGTCTATACTTTTGGGTTCATCTGCACTTTTGGCTATACTTTTGGTTTGAAGTTCATCTGCACTTTTGGCAATACTTTTTGTTTGAAGTATATCTGCACTTTTGTCTATACTTTTGGTGTGAAGTTCATCTGCACTTTTGGGCTCATCTGCACTTTTGACTATACTTTTGGTTTGAAGTTCATCTGCACTTTTGGCAATACTTTTTGTTTGAAGTATATCTGCACTTTTTTCTATACTTTTAGTGTGAAGTTCATCTGCACTTTTAGCTATACTTTTGGGTTCATCTGCACTTTTGGCTATACTTTTGGTTTGAAGTACATCTGCACTTTTGTCTATACCTTTGGGTTCATCTGCACTTTTGTCTATACTTTTGGTGTGAAGTTCATCTGCACTTTTGGCTATACTTTTGGTGGGAAGTTGATCTGCACTTTTGGCTATACTTTTGGTTTGAAGTATATCTGCACTTTTGTCGATACTTTTGGTGTGAAGTTCATCTGCACTTTTGGCTATACTTTTGGTGGGAAGTTGATCTGCACTTTTGGCTATACTTTTGGTTTGAAGCATATCTGCACTTTTGTCTATACTTTTGGTGTGAAGTTCATCTGCACTTTTGGCTATAGTTTTGGTTTGAAGTATATCTGCACTTTTGTCTATACTTTTGGTGTGAAGTTGATCTGCACTTTTGGCAATACTTTTTGTTTGAAGTAAATCTGCACTTTTGTCTATACTTTTGGTATCTGCATTTTTGGAGTGGTGTGAGTCTACATTGGTGTAATTTTCAGATGTAATTTCTTGCTCATTAGTTGACGACATTGTTTTTTTATAACTTTAATTCAGTAAAGTATTGTTTTTATTATACTTTTTCTACACAAATTATTGAAACATTCTAAACCAGCTGATACATCTAAATATAATGCCAAACCCTTCCAGGAATTAACTTTTAGGGAAAACCATACGTTTGACACCCATGAAGAAAATATTCTTGAATGAATTAATAGTCTCGGTGAGAAAATTGGAGGAAAATATTAGTTCTTTAATATAAATTCTCCTAAATAAAATAAAAGTATAAGTTAAAAAAAACTTTAAACAAATTGGAATTTGATCAGCTGTGAGATTTAATTTAATTTTAAAAAAAGTAAAGAATTATGAACAAGCGGCCGTTGGTAAATCTGTTAATTTATGTATTTTTAGCGAATTTCCTCTATAGGAAAATTGGTTTTCAATTACTGTAGTCAGCATGTTAAGACCTAGACCTGGGACCATGATAACTTTTCGTTTTGAGGTCCCCAGATGCCAAAAACACCATTCTTTCAAATTTATATATATATATATATGTGTGTGTGTCCGTAAGCATGATAACTCTCGTAAAAAGGCTCCGATCTTAATGAAATTTGGTATAAATGTGCAAAGTACCATTTATTTGAACGAGTTCGAAAACTAGACGAATAACACTATGAGAAGGGGGGTTTTGTACCCCAAAATTTTTTTGGGGTATTCACATGTAATTACATTAATCTATACCATTGAATTCAGCTTAGAAAAACAAACAATTTGGTGTTTTGATCATTGCTTTACATTAATTGGTTACTGAGATATTGCACAGTACGTTGTCTAATGCTATTCTTATGCAATTCCAACTCTTGATGCATACCTGGTGAGTATGAATCAACTCTTGATGCATCAGTATGTGAGTGAGAAATTTGAAGAAAAAGATCGTTGTGATTATTACAAATATGAATTAACACGTTTGCTACCGATGGCTTATATATGAGCCACTGTGGTTCCATCAGTACAGACAAGCTGTTTAACCATTGGTTCTTACGAGCAGACCAGTGTGTATTGGTTTTTTCGATCCCAGAGACCGAAATCCTATCTGCCAACTTGCCAACTTTAGGCTACTTGCAAAATAGCGTATAATTTCCCTACCCCCAGACCATGTGAGTTATACAATTCCCATAACTTACTCTTCTTTAGACCAACATGTTAAATTCAAGTCGAAAATAATAGACCGATAACAAATTATAACTGGTGGTGTTTGACGAGATCAGAGGCTCTTAAATGGTCTATAGTTAGGACACAGTAAGGCTCATAAATGAGCCATCGGTCTGTGGATGGAAAACACCTTGGCTCATAAAAGAGCCATTGGACTATTTTGGGAGTTCAGTCCATTGGCGATTGGTAGCGAATGTGTTAAAATGTATTTTATAAAAAGTTGTCTGATAATTAAAACGGAAGTTTCTCGAAACAGTGTGTCAGTCGGGTATCATTTGCATTTTCCAAAACCTATTTTTAAAATAAACTTTTGCGTTATACTAAGTGGTTCCAAAATACTTTTAAAACAACTACCCTAAACTAGAATCCTAAACGATAAGAGTGATTGTACATAAGCATAGTAAACCATTTTTATTTCATGTTCATTGAGAATGTAATTTCACTGTCTAAAAGCAAAAATGTATTTCCTAATTTTACTGTTTACAAATTGTGTATGACTCAACCACTTAAGACGTTGATAAAAAAAGACGCCTAAATATTTATGTGACTCAACCCTTTCAATTGATTCACAAGAACAAATGACGTTATTGTAATCCCCGCAAGTATGTATTACAAGGTCCTGCAAACTGTAGTCTGACATTTTACTAAGGGAGAAGGGCATGAACTTAGTTTTGGAAGTATTAAAGAGAGGATATTTTGGTCAAGCCACCTTTTCGTTACCATGAGGTCGTGCATAGCTTTATCACGTACCTCGGGCCATGTCTTCCCTTTGAGGAAAATTAAACTGTCATCCGCAAATAAAAAAATCTTAGCGAAAAAGTTAAGTTTTGAAATATTATTTATGTAAATTAAAAATAAAACAGGCCTGCGAGTACTGTCTTGGACCACACCGTAATCTACAGGCTTGATGTCACTGTATTGAAAATTGAAACAAACTGCGATCTATTTGACAGATAACTTTTGAACTATGCAAGGGCATTGCCCTTACACCTATTGCCTCTAATTTATAAAATAGTTTAGAGCGATCTACTGAATCAAAAGCTTTTTTTTTAATCTACAAAAATTAAAATTGGGCGTTCGTTTTTAGAAATTGCATAATTTAAGTCCCTATTAATGTCAAACAATGCATCTGAAATATTTTTGTTCGAACGAAACCCGTACTGACAATTAGTTAAAATGTCGTTTGCCTGAAGATATGAAACTAATTGATCCTTAACTATTTTCTCAATGACTTTAGGGAAAACGCTCAAAAGAGATATCGGTCTAAAATTGTTCATGTTAGACATTTCGTTTGATTTGTAAAGACGAAAGATTTTGGCTGGTTTGAAACAGTCAGGGAATGTGCCAGATGCGATGCTCAGGTTAACTATGTGCAGTAATGGTTTGCAGATCAAAGGGAAGTTAGTTTTGAGGACTTCGGCTGAAATACCATTGCAGCCAGGCGCATACCCACCACGTAAGCTGTGAACGTAGCGTTTGAGTTCAGTTTCAGTTACAGTTCTAAGCGAAAAAGTAGAGTTCTGTGTAAAGTCCCTGTCATTCACAACTGGGTCCCCATTCGCATCGATAGCACTCGTTACGTTAGCACCTACAGAAGAGAAAAGTGTATTAAAATCATTGGCTACTCTTTTACAATCGTCTGGGGACGATTCCCAGAGACGAATTTGGTTTGATTTTTTTATTCTTATTGAGAGTAATTAATAAAAATATATTTATATATTATATATAATATAAATTAATAAAATAATTCATTGTGTTAATCATGAATTGTTAATTGCAAAGCTAAATAGAATTGGCATTACAGGAAACAATCTTAATTGGTTTAAATCCTATTTATCAGGCAGAAAACAGAGATCCTATATTTTTAATCAAAGTACCAAGAGCTATTCAGAATGGTCAGATGTAAAAATTGGCATATCCCAGGGATCAGTTTTGGGGCCCTTATTGTTCTTGATTTATGTCAATGACCTTCCGTCAAAAATAGATTCCCCACTTTTTCTGTTTGCAGATACCACTGCACTTCTTAAAGCAAAATCACAACTAGAATTGCAAGAGTTGGTTGAAAAAACTCTTAAAGAATTTCAGGTTTGGTTTTCAGCAAATGGCCTCATTCTTAACAATTTAAAAACAAATGAAATTTTCTTCAAATTATCATCTGAAACTATCAAACAAGAGCAAAAGTTTTTAGGCTTATTAATAGACAGCAAATTAAGTTATTGTAATTCCCATATTGAATTTGTTTCAAAGAAATTATGATCTTTTACATATGCCTTTTCTGATCTATCTCAATACATTTCAGATGACATTTGCAAAACAGTTTATTTTTCATACATTGAATCTGTTCTTACGTATGGCATTGTTGCTTGGGGGAATTCAGTCAATAGTAAGAAGTTTTTTTTTATTCAGAAAAAAATTATCAGAATAACTGCTCGCTTTAGCTATAGAGCTTCTTGCAAACCTCTTTTCAAAAAATTGCACATTTTAACTTTTCCTTACTTGTTCATCTTAGAAATATTAAATTATGTTCATTCAAACCAAGGTAAGTTTTCTCAATTTGTATCCAAACATGCCTACAGTACTCAAAATAAAGACTTATTATTCAGTTTCAGAATATTTAAGTGACACAAACTTGGGTAGATGAAGTGCTTCCAACATTTTTTTGTCTCTTTGTTTTTTTTAACTATGCGATTATGTAGATTGTGAATTTATATATATATATATATATATATATATATATATATATATATATAGTTTTAGTTTTAATAACTTAGCAAAATTGTATTGTACCTACATTGACAAAACACCTGTTACTCCATATAGCAATAATTTAAGTAACGTTTATTGTGTCAATAAAGAATTTGATTTGAATATTTTAAATATCGCTTATTTATGAAACCTGGTAAGTGGGTGGCTTAATGTATTATTAAGGCATATATATGTATTGGAAATTCGCTGAGTATACAGGTTTGCTGTGACGGGGGTATTTTATATCTATTCAGCTTTGGAAAAACACAATTGAAGTTCATACAAAAATATCAATAACAAATACAACAAATAACATCAATTAGCACAAAACATTGCAGGCTCTACCATAAGTAAAGTCTAGTCCTTAGTCAGTTAAATCAACACTATAGCGCCTATTGCACAAAACTGAGCAAAGCTTCGTATAAGGCTCAGGAAATCTAGTTTAAGATTATCAATTTTATATACATTCAAACCATAATGCAAAGTAATGTTCATTATTAGTACTAAATGATCAAATAATAAACACCGCGATGTCACCTGGTGGATGCGCAGAATGTGCCCAAATTCGTACTTGTGAATAGCACACCTTACTAAATACACCTATGGTGAGGAGGGACGTAGCCAACGTTGGAGCATCATTCAAGAGATGAATATTTGTAAACCAATTCCAAAGAACCATCACACATGAAAATTGGATGTTGGGAAGAAGCCAGTGGGGCGGAGCATTAAGGTCGGAAAAAACATTATTTAAGACGTATAGTCCCATATAACAACATGTTATGGTCCGGGAGCAGATTTGATGAGCCTCTTTTGCAATAACCTGGAGTAATTCTATAAGAATAACCATTGCAATGCTTTAGCGACTGGGGCGAAGCCCTAAGGTCGAGGTCATAAAAACCTCTACCCAGATGTAATGGATCAATGACAATTAAATGGCTAAACTCTTGCAAAAAAAGGAAATACCCCCCGTCGCAGCAAACCTGCGTACTCAGCGAATTTCCAATGCATTGATATGTTTCTCACTAGTACATAAAGCCACTCACCAATTTTGACAAAAATACATTCATAAATTAGTGATTTATTACATTTTATTTATTCCCCATAAGAATAACATTAGGACTGAGTACGCAGGTTTGCTGCAACGAGGAAGATAAGAAATGAGTTTTTATGCAATTATCAATATAACTGAACCAGGTGAAGCTACTTACCATGTTTTATTAATTTATGTTCATAATTAAGGGAGATATAAAACTTTACTTATTCTCCATAAGAATAACATTAGGGCTCAGTATGCAGGTTAGCTGCTACGGGGACAATCAACAAAACATTTATATTTTGTGCAATTATCAATTTACCAGTACAACATGAAGCCACATACCAAATTTCATCAATATACATTCATAAATAATCAAGATATCAAATTTTATTTATTCTCCCTAAGGATAACATTGGACAACGTACTGTGTTTAGCACTTTGAATATCTCTGCAACGGTTTGACGTAGAATCACAATTTAAACACCAAAATGATTGTTTTGTGGAGCTGAAGTGATTGGTAAAAGAAAATGTGAAGTTTAAAGTAAAATTAACTGAGGAAAAGCCAAAAACTGTTTTCCCATAAGATTAACATGGGAGATTTTATGAGCATGTTTTTTGGATTTTTCCGCAACCACTTAACCTAGGTTAATAATTCAAAATACCAAATTATTTGTTTTTTTAAGCTCTATAACATGGTCTAAACCAAAATTAAGTGTTTTAAAAATTTTAGGGTAAAAAATGCAAAAAACTGATTTTTGGAAAATTTAAAACCCCCATAAACCCCCCTTCCCATGGTCCGATTTTTCTGGTTTTCGAACTTAAAGTCATAAATGTCAGTTTACACATTTGAGCCAAATTTCATCGAAATCGGACGTTTTTTACTCAAGTTATCGCATTCACGGACACACATATATATATATATATATATTTATATATACATATATATAAATTTGAACGAATAGTGTTTTGGACATCTGGGGACATCAAAACAAAAAGTTATCATGGTCTCGGGCTTAAGTCTTACCATGAGACCTACGGTAATAGCTTCTTCCCTATAGGGGAAATTCGCTAAATTCCCTATAGGGGAAATTCGCTAAAAAATAACATGACAATTTTTCCAGGGGGGGGGAGCCCTAAGGTTGGTGGGGGGACCTATCCAAAGTTGGAACATCATTAAAGACATGCGGCTTTGTAAAACAAATCCAAAGAACAATCACACATCCAAATTGGACCTCGGGAAGTGATAGAAGAAGCCAGTGGGGCGGAGCCCTGAGGCCGCAAAAACATTATCTAAATAAAACAATGTGGTATGGTTCCGGAGCAGATTTGAAGAGCCGTTTTCGGCCACTTATAGGAACAACCTTTTCTACATAAGAAATGACTAGGCAGGATTTGGTGCTACTGGGGAGCAGCCCTGAGGTTTGGAGGTAAAACAATAATACACCCGTCGCAGCAAACCTGCGTACTCAGCGAATTTCCAATGCATATATATGGGTATCACTACTACCTAGAGCCACTTACCAACTTTCACAAAAATACATTCATTAATAAGTGATATATAGCATTTTATTTATTCTCCATAAGAATAACATTATAATTGAGTACGCAGGTTTGCTGCAACAAGTAAGATAAGACACACCATGTGTTTTTTTGCAATTTATCAGTATAACTAAACCAGGTGAAGCTACATACCAAGTTTTATTAATTTAGGTTCATAACTAAGGGAGATATAAAACTTTTACTTATTCTCCATATGAATAACATGGGGGCCGAGTATGCAGGTTTGCTGCTACCGGGAAAAATCATCAAAAACCTTTTTTTGTACTAATATCAATATACCACAACTAGTTGAAGCCACATACCAAGTTTCATCAATATACATACATAAATAATCTAAATATAACATTTTATTTATTCTCCATAAGGATAACATTGGACAACGTACTGTGTTTAGTACTTTCAGTATCACTGCAACGGTTGGACGTAAAACAACAATTAAAACGCCAAAATGATTGTTTTGTAGAGCTAAACTGATTGGTAGAAAGAAATGTGGAGTTTTTAATGAAATTATCTGGGGAAAATAAAAAAATACCCCCGTAGCAGCAAACCTGCATACTCAGCAAATTTCCAATGCATATTAATTTATCTTAATACCACATAAAGCCACATATCAAGTTTCATCAATATACATTCATAAATAAACGATTTATGACATTTTAATTATTCTCCATAAGAATAACATGGCGGCTGAGTATGCAGGTTTGCTGAAATAAGGAACACTAAAAATGGGCTTTTATACAAATATCATTATAACTCAACTAGGTAAAGCCACATACCAAGTTCTATTAATTTATGTTCATAATTAAAGGAGATAACACGTTAATTATTCTCCATAAGAATAACATGGGGCTGAGTATGCAGGTTTGCTGCTAAGGGAACTATCGGGCAAAAAATGGATTTTTGTGCAAATATCAATAGACCACAACCAAATAAAGCCATATACCAAATTTTGCCAGTTTATGTTCATAAATAAGCGAGATATACAATTTTTCTTTTTCTCCATAAGAATAACATTAGACAACGTACTGTGTTTAGCACTTTCAATATCTCGGTAACCAATTGACATAGAGCAATGATCAAAATACCAAATTGTTTGTTTTTTTAAGCTGAATTTAATGGCATAAATTAAAATTTGATTTAAATTAAAATTACATGTGAAAACCCCAAAAAACACATTTTTGGGGTACAAAACCCCCAAAAACCCCCCCTTCGGATGGTGCGATTCATCTGGTTTTCGAACTCGTTCAAATAAATGGTACTTTACACATTTGTACCAAATTTCATTAAGATCGGACCTTTTTACGAGAGTTATCGTGCTTACGGACACACACACATATATATATATATATATATATATATATATATATATATATACATATATAAAAATTTGAACGAATGGTGTTTTTGGCATCTGGGGACCTCAAAATGAAAAGTTATCATGGTCTCGGGCTTAAGTCTTTCCATGAGACCTACGGTAATAGCTTCTTCCCTATAGGGGAAATTCGCTAACAGTATTCCCATAAGATTAACATGGGAATTTATGGAAACATTTTTTGACTTTTCTCCACAACCACTATACCTAGCTTAATGATTCAAAATACTAAATTGTTTGTTTTTTAAACTCTATAAAATGGCTATAACCAAAATCTAGGGTTTTTAAAATTTTAGGGTAAAAAGTTCAAAAAACTGATTTTTGAAAAATTTAAAACCCCCATAAAACCTCCTTCCCATAGTCCGATCGATCTGGTTTTCGAACTTAAAGTCATAAATGTTACTTTCCACATTTGTGCCAAATTTCATCAAAATCGGGCGCTTCTTTCAAAAGTTATCGCGGTAACGGACACACATACATATATATATATATATATATATATATATATATATATATATATATATATATATATATATATATATATATATATAGATATATTTAAATATATATATATATAAATTTGAACGAATATTTTTTTTGGCATCTGGGGACCTCAAAACAAAAAGTTATCATGGTCTCGGGCTTAAGTCTTACCATGCCACCTGCGGTAATAGCTTCTTCCCTATAGGGGAAATTCGCTAAAAATACGTACCTAAATAAATGTTTTGGTCCTCTACAACGTGGTATGGTCCGGGAGCAGTTTAGAGATGCCGTTTTGGGACACTCAAACACACGCACAACTACTTTATTAGTAAGATTTTGCCGTTGCCCAGGGGGGGGGGGGGGGCAAGACCAATAATAAGTTACTTTTAGCATAGACTAACTACAGTAGTTAGTCTATGCTTTTAGTAAAGTCGTGACACTCAATGTTTTACATTAGTTTTGGTGGCCAAATTCACAGAGTATATTAGCGCCAGACTCTTTGAATATTATCGTTTTAAAAGAGTTTAGGCAAAGTGAATGATTGACAGCTCAAAAAATAGTTTATTTATTAATTATATATAAAAAAACTCAAAACCACCACCATACAGTTCATTGAACATCATATATAATCTAACCAAACGGCAAACATAAACAAACAATGGCTGCCACTGAACGTTGAACTGTGCCTGTGGAGGTGAGCGCTTTAGCGGTGACTGCCCATAGAAAAGTTATGCTGGCAAGAAAAGTGCATGAACCGGCTTACAGCCTCAAAATCTGGCGTGGTTGCCAAACGACTGCAACACACATCTTGCCACAACCTAAGTCAAAGACATTCTGTATCCAAGAGAACTGAAAACACAGGCTATCCTTTTTGGAAGAGTACATGAAGACACAGCAATAAAAGAATATGAAGCTGCAACAAACAATGCTGTCACTAAATGTGGGCTATTTATAGACCCTGATAATCCATACCTTGGTGCAAGTCCTGATGGACTAGTGGGAGAACACGGTTTGATATAGAAGTAAAGGGTTTGCCATCAGTGCAGGAACATACCCTGGAAGAAAAAATCAAAAATAAGAAGAATAAAGATTTCTGTCTAGAAATAACAGAAAATAACGTTCACCTGAAGAGAAATCACAATTATTACTACCAGATCCAAGGACAACTGTATATAGTGTAAACCTTTTGAGGGGTTAAATTGATTGAATTGAATAAATTTGAAATTATACTCGCTTAGCTAGTTAGAGGTAACTCCTAGGACCGTGGATTGGAATGAACACAGATCAAGGAAATGAAAACACTTTAATATACATGATAAATATAATCCAACTATAATAAATGATAGAACAGAATACTATAAAAGGTGCACTTAAGCTTCCTGGACAATTTATGTATCTAGGGAGTCCTTAATCCCTGATAAACACATATAGTTTGTTCCACTTTCTCACTCCATGTGCATTTAATACATTTAAAATATTCACTTTGCACTTTAATTCTCCTAACCTCTACTCTTACAGTATAATAATGGTCTCTCAAGACAAAGGCCTGAACCACAATGACTTATGTATTTATAACATAATCAAGACATGACATAAAGGTTCCTTAGAATATTCACAAAACACATACATAAAATAACCCCATAAAATAAAGCTTTCTATCTCTCCCTTGTTTAGTTATTATCATTATTCACGAATAGTTCCTGTGATATTCTGAACAAAGGAGCAAAACACACTAAATAAAATCTTCTAATAAACCCTTTATATATCTGACATATAAAATATCTAATGCTTTATACATTCAACTTTCACTTGATATACTGAATAAGGAATCAGCATACACTAAATGGAGTTATCTAAAACCCTTCTATATATCCGACATAAAATTAAAATCCTGTGATAAGCCCTTTATATATTTGACATATTAATGATCTAATACTTTGTACATTCAACATTCATTTGGTATACTGAATAAAGAATCAATATACATTAAACAGAATTATCTAACAACCCTTTATGTATATCCAACACATTATTAACCTAATACTTTATACATTCAACCCCACATAGCATGGCGGGTTCTTAACTTGCATTCTGATATCACCCCTTTTGTTTATATTAGTTAGATATTTTATCTCTTCGGGATATCTTATAATTCTCCTGCATTTACAATTTTTATTATTATTATAGTTTATTTTTAACTCCTGCTAGCTATTATTTCTTGGCTTCTTTTATTTAAGTTCGTCTTTTAATAATTTATTTAATATATCCTATCTGTGCACCTTTTTTTTAATGAAGTGGGAACATACCCAGATATTTTTGGAGATCTCTGTGACACCTCACGTCCCTTGCGCCCGGTCGTCCTGTCCTCCTCCTGTCCTCGTCCCTCCGGGCCGCGTCGTAGGTCCGGTACCTCGGAGTTCCGCTCCCCCTGGGGTTGACGGCGGGTGGGTGGACGTCGGTCGGTGTCCTCACTGATGTTCTCAGAAGATGGACCCAGAAGATGGACTCGGGTGCGATGGAATCTCGTCGAGTGAAGTGATAGAGTGTCGTAAGGTATTGGTAGAAGTTATCGAACTCCCGGGTGCCCTCAGGTGCATTTCACTTTCCTGAAGACTTTCTGTTCCTACTCGGTCCGGAACAGCCCAGAAGAAGCTTCCCAGTGTCTACCTTACTCTCCCAAAACTCTCCGAAGACTGTTCTTTTCTTTTTCTCCCTCTATCGCCATCTTCCCCTCCAATCCGTCATCGTTACGCCTCCTAACCAATCGGTGATCGATGCATCCGATACCTCCATATTATTGGTCATCCTTTTCCTGATCGGCCTACTAGTTCGACGAAATGGGCGTGTCGCTGACCGTAAGTAATTTTATTCTCTTAGCATGCTTGGATCATGGGATTGTTTGATTTTCTTAACGTTGTTCTCAAGGGTTTTGATTTTCAGCTTGATCATTATCGAGGATCGTAATTCTATACGTCCTGTTGTTCGCCGAGGAGTCGTGACTTCCCGTGGGAGCGTAATGATTTGATTCGATCTGTCTCTGCTTTCATAATTATTATTTTAAAGTAAAGGAGTAATTGTGTTTTAAATTTTATTCTATAATTTCTTTAATTATTTATATATATTTAAATTCCCCTTGTTTATATTCCGCCGCCGCCATTTTAACTTGGTCCCCAAGTTAATCAAATTGTAATATGTGTTGTGAGGTTGTTTATTGTTGACGTTGGTTGTAGTCCCTCGTGGGTAGCAACATTCTGAGTTTTATGGCTTGTATGTTTAGGCAATATATTAGGATGAGGCATAGTATAGTCAGTAAAATATTCCATGTTAGGAGCATGTAAAATAGTAGTCTTGTATTGTTAAATAGGTCGAAGTCATTATTTTTCAATGATATGTGCTGTATTTTCTCCATTTTTGTTAAAACAAATGTTGGGTTCGTGATGTTCCAATCCGTGTCTAATATTTCCGTTAGGTTGTCAAACTCGTGATGAATTCCTGATTCGAGTGTGAACAATTTTAGGGTTTTTAATTTTGTCCAAGCTGCTGGTATCAGGTTTACGTAATGTGGTGGGTCATTGTCTGTTCTGTCACAAGGTCGTATCTTTGTTAATAGTAATAAATTGTCCATTAGTAATTCACATTCGCACGGTATTGTTACCTGTAGAGTTCCTGTGCTCATTTTTGGTAATTTCCTGGTATTAGTTGAGTTGTCGCATATTAAATCTAGGTCTTGCTGGACGTTGGTGATTAAGTATTGATTTGGGAATAATTCGGTGATTATGGGGTATTGGGGTTGATTTTCACATATAAAATGACAGTTTTCTTGTAGTTTATCGATTGATGCGGAATTGAGAATTAAATGTAGGCATAGCTGCATTTTGTTTGCGATAATTGTGGTTCTTGGGATTTTGCATAATGGGTACGATTTTTCGTTACAATGGCTATCTGTCATGGTTATTACTTTCGTATATGTTTTTGTTTTGAAAATGATGTTTTCTTCCATGTGAAGGGAACATATTTTGTGTTCCCAAATCAGGGGAGTGTTTATTGTTTTGTAAACTTCGCCCCGTGCGTCCGATTTTATTAAGGGTACATTCAGCCTTGCCACTAGTGTGTTCTGAATTATTTTGCAATGGTTTATCTTCAATCTGTAATATAAGTATACGTCTGTTAATGGTGTTGCTAGAGTGAGGCCTTTAGTTTTCGCTTTATTTGCTAAATCATGCAACGTTGTAGTTAGGTTCTGTGGAGGTACCATTTTTTCAGATAGTAGGTTTATGTGACATTTTTCTAGTATTTCCCTTTTAGTATCTTGATAGTAATTGTATAAAATATAGTTCCATGTTTCTTGTATAGTAGCATATATCTCATGTAAAATCTCTGCATTATTTATTGATTTCATTCCCAGTAGATTTTGTTTTACGGCATTGAATCCCTGATGTACCTTAGTTGCTAAATGTTCCACGTTTTTACTAAAGTTATTTAAGTTACTCGTGGTTTTTACCAAATCTTGGTACTGGGTCCCTACGGAATCGATAATTTGGTTGGTATGTTCTTCAATTCCCTTTTGGTTTTCATAGATGTTGTTTATTTGTCCCTTCGTGGCGACATTGCAGCACCATTCGAAGAAATTCTGGAGGAATAATAATCCTCTTCTGTTTCTTGAGTTTAGGATAGTTTGATTGGTCAATGTAGCGTCGCTGTATTGGGATTTAATTTGTTCATTTATGAGGTCACGCAATGTCATCAGGTTCCTTTGAAATAAACAATAGTCATCTTTGTGTTGCCGGCAGTTCGTCCAGTTCGATTCTGTCGTCCAGTCGTATGATTGGGGCTCAAGGAAAAATTGAGTTGAGAATATCAAAGGGATTATTGTTTCGTATGGGATGTAATCTGTCCGTTGTTGAAAGTGATGGCCTGAGAATATTTGGTACCTAGTCTTATTTTCTGCCCATGTACCTGAGAGTGTGTATAGTATAATTGTCGTGGTGATTAGGAGTGCTGTCGACGTTGACGCCTTCATCTTGTGAGGTTCGTCCAATATCTGTGTCGCAAAATTATGTTAATATTATTATTTTATTTGTGTGTAGGGATTTTTCATTGTTATTCTAAGTTTTATCTGTGTCTTATTTTGTTTATTCAGTCCCTGTCCAGTTTGTAGTGTTATATTCCCGGTTGTATTAAGTTTTTATTTTTCCTAAGTTTTAATCGATAATCGATTATTAGTTTAGCTTGTCAATTGCTGTGCTGTTACAGACATAACACGGGTGATCAGGCCGTTATATATCCCTAATTGCCAGTAATTGGTTTGGCTACGTTATTTTGTCATCTGAAAGTGATGAGTGTTCCTAGTGGTTAGACAGTGTGTAGTGAGCAGTGCTACATGCCTGGATCGCCTGGCGTCGTCTTATCTCCAAGAATGCTGTGTCTTGTTCTCTTGGAAAGTCGGCCATTTTGGATCCGTGGGCGTCTGTGTCCCTGTCGGATTAATACGGTTGTGTCGTGTCCATTATGTTGCGAGATATGGTTCCGTTCGTGTCTACCGTGTTTTATGGTAACTCGTACTATTGATTGGCGTTGTGCATTGTCAGTGATATATCGATTTGTGATTTTAAAAGTGTTATGTTGTCCCTTTTTCTTGGATAATCTTATTCGAGGTATTTTTATTTCAATTATTTGTAGATTGAGTGTAAATCAAGTGTCGAATGTGTCCTATCACTAGATCGCCCTCTTGAAATATCTTGGTGTGTTCCCATGGGTATGTTTAAGCATTCCAAGTTGTGGGTAATGTTAAATGTTCCAACTCCTTTACTTGGCGGCTGGGTTCTAGCGGAGTTTCCCTTTGCAGATATATATATATATATTTTCGTTTTTGCTCGCTAAACTCCCTTTGGATTCTGTTTATTAAATTAGCAGAGACTAAATACTATTTTTAGTTCTATGATTTTGTATATTTTAATTTACTTGCGAATTCCAATTTCCTTTTTAATGGTAATTGTTGATAGTCCACCTTATTCGTCGGGATTATAATTTACTATTGGCTGTCACAAAAATACATTTTAACTAGTATTTTATATTCCTGTGAGACTCAATAGTTGTTTATAAATTATATTAATTTTTATATACTTGGGAGGTAATTCGTGTTAATTCGTTTTAATTATTTATTGATTGTAGATACTCCGATATAATTCTTGGCGGCGTTAGTATGATGATAACTCTTAAACAATGTTGTATGTTGTTTGATTTTTGACCAAGATTTCGTGTTTGAAGATGCGTTGATGTAACTCTTGAGGTGATATATTTTCTTTAAGGATGGGTTTTG
Organism: Allygus modestus; assembly: GCA_963675035.1. Classification (NCBI taxonomy): domain Eukaryota; kingdom Metazoa; phylum Arthropoda; class Insecta; order Hemiptera; family Cicadellidae; genus Allygus; species Allygus modestus. The sequence continues at coordinate 79,250,036 of OY776114.1, read as the reverse complement.
ATTTTTCGGGGGTGGCATTAGTTACTCATTTCCCTCGATGTATTGCCATCCATTAAATTATATGTAACGGTAGTCTATTTTGATTCGGGATCGGCATTTTGTAATTCTTGAATATTATATGGTGTTGTTTTTTGATCGATCCTTCTTAAATAGATTAATCCTTATCTTGTGTATAAGGTATATTTTCAGACATAGGCCTATTTGTTTGACTGTGTGTGTGTTTATGAGTTGACTAGTAGTTATTATAGTTAAGTCTAGGGCTAAAAAGGTGGCTAGACCTCCTTCCCATCGGGTCTTAATATAAGTTGCTTCAAATTTTTTTGTTGCTAGGGGTTAATTCCCCCCCGGTGGGTTTTTCTAAGTTATATTAATTATAAGTGAAGGAATTCTATTCCGGCGTAATTTTTACGCTTTAGGCTTAAGCTGGTGTCTGAGTGGCTTTATTTTTAAGTCGTTTGAGTGTTGTCTGAAGGTATTCCTGTACACGTTAAGGTATTAGTCTTTAGGTTTTTAAATATTTATCTGCGGCTGAATGGTTTCATTCTAGCTATATGTACTGGTTCGTTGATCAGTCTCCCTCTCTTTTCGAGTAAAACCATATAAGTAGTGTCATTTATTTTGTCCGTAATGAAGTATGGCCCTCTGTAAACATTATTGAACTTGTTATAAGCTCCTTTGAAATCCTTCGGATTTTGTATTAAAACTTCGTCACCGATTTGTGGATTTAGATCTCGTTTTGTTGAATCGAAATGTTTTTTCTGGGAATCTTGTGCTTTTTTAAGTATCGTTGGGATTTCCCGTCGTACCCTTTGAATATTTCTGATTTCTCTGATTATGTCAGGGTCCTGGTCTTTTTGTATATGTAAATAATCCGATGGCATGTTTGCCTGTCTGCCATACATTAAAAAGAATGGCGTATACCCCGTGGATCGGTTAACGCTTGTATTATAAGTGAAGGTGACATATTTTACGTAATCTGACCATTTGTTTGGTTCGCCTTCAATATAGTGACTTATCGTTTTTTTGAAAATAAGATTCATTCTTTCCGTTAGGCCTTGTATCCTGTACATATAAGGTGGACTCGGGTGTTGATGAATTCCTAAACTTAATAAGAGTTCTTTAAGTACGTTACCCATGAAGTGGGTGCCTTGGTCGTGCGTGATGACCTTGGGACATCCATATTGACAGAATAAATCCAGTAAAACATTCGCTGTGGTTTTTGTATCAGCTGATCTCGTGCATTTTGCGAAAATCATTCTTGTTGTCGGGCAAGTAATCATTAAAATGTATTTATATCCTCTGCTCTGTGTGATCGGCCCCATGTAATCAATAATTAGTCTTTCAAATGGCGTCGTGGGTGGTACTTGTGGAGTTAATTTATCGTACTGCTTGTAAGTGGGAGTTCGTTTTAATTGGCATTGTTCACATGTATTAGTATAATGTTGGATATCTTTTGTCATATCTGGCCAATAATAACGTTCTTTAATTTTTTGTGTGGTCTTGAATGCCGAGAAATGTCCTCCGGAATATACATTATCGTGAAATGATTGTACGATATCCTGTACCTTATCCCGCGGTATTGCGAGTAAGTAGTTATTCGTCCTGCCATTGAATTGCTTGAAATATAATAATCCGTTTCGTTCTTCGTATTTTCGACTTTGGTTTCGTATTTTTTTTGGGACTGTGTCCGGTGAAATCTTTGCTAATTTGATAAGTTTTAGGTATGGATCCTTAGCTTGTAATTCTTCATAATTTTCTGTCTTAATTTCCTGTATGTTTAAGGTGATTTCGAAGGGGTCCTCCTCGAGTGTGTCTTGGGGTGGATTCCTCGAAAGACTGTCCGCTAACGTGTTCGTCGTTCCTTTCTTATATTTGACATCTATATCGTAATCAACTAGTGATAGCGCCAGTCGGTTTAATCTGGATGATGTATGCTTAAAATTCTTGTAATGAACTAGTGCTTGACAGTCCGTGTGGATAGTTATCTTGCGTCCTAGTGTAAACTCTCGCCAGTAATTTACGGCGTATACTAAGCTCATCATCTCTCGTTCGGCGTTTGAGTACCGTTGTTGTGTTTCCGTATATTTTTTTGACAGATAAGCAATCGGATGTTGTTTGTTTGTTTCGGGATCCGTTTGAGTGAGGCAAGCCCCGAGCGCGTTTAAGCTTGAATCCACATAAATGCTTGATTCCCAGTCGTCGTTCCAATGTTTTAATAGGGGTGGATTTGTCAAAATTTTCTTAATTTCTATAAATGCTTTTTCGCAGTCGTCTGACCATTTAAATGGTATATTTTTATTTGAATCCTTTATTAAGTTGGTGAGGGGTAGTGTTATTTCCGCATAGTTTTTTATGTGTTTCCTGAAGAATGATGAAGAGCCCAAAAACTGTCTTACTTTCCTAATGCAATTTGGCCTATTAAATTCTTGTATTGCTGCTACGGTAGACTTTTGAGGCAATATACCTTGGGTCGATACTGTGTATCCCAAGATATCTACTTGTTCGTATAAAAATTTACATTTTTTTGTGTTGAGCTTCAAGTTTGCCTCATGTAAGATATTTAAAATAGTTTCTAAATTTTGTAGATCTTGTTCAAAGTTCTTGCCATATACTATGACGTCATCTATATAACATACTACTTTGTTGTATAGGTGTTTATTCAGTAATGCTAATATCGCTTTACTGAATAGTGCAGACGATGTTTTTAGCCCCATTACTAATCTTTTATATCTCATGAGCTTGTCTGTCGTTTTGATTGTTAATAAATGCCTATCTTCCTCTCGTACCAATAATTGGTGATATGCCCCTTTTAAATCCAATTTTGTGAAAGAGTTTGCGTTGTTTAAGCTGTTTAGTACCAGATTTACGGACGGAGTAGGGTATATGGACGGTTTTAAAATTTGATTTATTTTCCTCATATCTGCCACCAAGCGTGGTGTTTTATCCTTATTGTGTGTTATAAACACTGGGCTTGAATATTCGCAGTATTCGGGACATTCTTCCAGTATGTCCGCTTCCTGTAGTTCTTGTAATATTTTATTTAAAGCTTCCCTCTCCTGTTTGCTTTGTTTATAAGGCGGTGTATTTACTGGTTGTGAGTTTGGGATGGTTTCTAGTGAGACTGGGGGCAGTTTAGCTGGGGTTAGATCCTTAATTTTTGTCGTAAACATAGCCTTATATTTCTGTAGTAATTTGATTACCCTGTTATGTTGTTCTGTCGTGAGGTGGGGTGAGATGTCGAAACATATGTTGTCCTTATCTTTAAGGATTTGTTTTCCCGGGTTATTGTTATATTTTATCTTATGGGGTTCGTTTTCCTGTCGACCTACATTTGTGTTGTGTGGCTCCGTGCAGTAACCTAATATTGTGTTGGCATTTATGTGTTTAGGTGTGTTTGATGCATTGTAAATATTTAAATAATTGCTTGTTTTATCTGCTCCTTCTATGGGATATATGTGGCACCTCTTCTTTTCCTGTAATGATTTTTCTTGCTCGAAAACTGCTTCCTTGCTTATCCTCTGTTGTATCTGTATCCTCCTATGTTGATGTGGTGCGATGACTAAATCCTGTTCACATCTGATGTCAACAATGTTTGTTTTGTTGGTGGTTTGATGACATTTTACGCTTTCAATTTCAAATAGCCATTTTTTATCCATTTTTATTTTATGCTTGTAATCCCCTAAGTTAAATACAATTTCCTTGGTATTATAATTTAATTCAATTTTGTTTCTGTTCAAAAATCGATTGCCTAAAATTATGGAACTATTGGTATCGGGTGTAACATATAGCGTTTCCTTGACTATGATATTACTGATCTCCAACATTATTTCCGTGGTCCCTAGGATGTTGATGGGGGTGTTATTGGCTGATACGACTGTAGGTACCCTGTTGTGTTTGATATTTTCCTCCCTTACTAACTTTGAATTTATTAAATTTATGTTGGAGCCCGTGTCTATTATGCACTGTATGGTCTCATGTGGGCGGTTAGCTAGCTTCGCATTTAAGGTTAGTACAGGGGTTTTTTTTGATTCCTTGTCTTGTATTTTAAACAATGTTTCGTGTATTTTCTTCCCCTCTAATTTTCCCCTTTTCCTCGGTTTATGGATCCTTCCTTCCGCTATTTGTGAGATATCGCACGCATGTACTGTGTGTTGTTCCTCTAATATTTTCCGTATTTCTTCCTTCTCCTGTTCTCCTAGAATCTGTTCATTTTCCTTGTTCCCTCCGTTATCGGTCTGCTTTGTTGTCCTTTTATTTGTGGCCTGTCTGGTGGTGACTGTAATTGCTCTGTTTTGATGTTCGTAGTTCCCTCTTCTTCCCCCGTGGTATTGTGTGGAAATATTTTCTTTTCTTCCCTCTTCTGTTTGCGTGGGTTTCCTCTTTGGTTGTTTCCTGTTTATAGCTTCTTCTAGTGTCGGAAATTCCTTTTTGTAATCCGTGATATGGAATCGGTTGTTGCCATTGTTTTGAGATTTAATGTTAAATGGTGTGGGAGACCCCTTTGTTCTGTTAGTATAAAGTGGCTCCCTCATTACGCGTTTTTTTGTTTTGTCTGGAATTTCCCTAATTTAAAACACTCTTCCCTAGAATGATTTGTCATTCGGCAATGATCACAATACGTGTTTCTCATTCGGGTGTTCTGTGTCCTCGCATTTTTATATTTGCAGTCCTGTGTACGATGGTTGGTCCTTTTACATATATTACATTGGTAATCGCCATTCCTATAGCTGTAATTTGTTAGTTGTTGTCTTCCCCCGTAGTATGTGTTCCCCGTTCCCCTACGCATGTGGGTGGGGTGTCCGTGTGCGGAGAGTGGATGTCCTGTGTAGTGCGCCTGGTGTGCAGTAGGCCAAGGTCGCCTGCCGCCAGCCATGTTGTGTGTCGGTGCTCCGTCGCTTCGCCAGGTCGACGCCCTGTTGTTTATGTCTGGGGCCCTGTCGTCACGTGCTTGATAAGTGTGGTGTGGTGTGGTCACGGTCCTCGGGTGGTGTGGTTGTGGTCGTTGATAATTGGGGTAGCTGGGTGGCGGTGGTTGTTGTGGGTACCTCTGGACGTTCATGTTACTTATTACTTGGGTTAAGGTTTTTATTTCCTCTTCTAAATGATTTATTTCCTGTCTGTCCCTAGTGTTTCCTCTGCTTTGTCCTTCCATTTGTATCCTGTTATATTTCTCCCTGTTTACTGCCCTAATTTCCAATTGTAACTCTATGTTTTTAAGGCTGTTTTCTAATTCTTCTAAGGTTTCGCAAGGTTCAGTTAAGATTTTGTCACAAAATTCCGGTTTTAATCCTTGGATTATGTATTGTATTACCCTTTTTTCTGACATATCCGGTTCGTGTCTCCTACATAATGTTAGAATTTCCAGATAGTAAGTAAGGACAGGTTGTTCCCTACCTTGTACCTTTTTATCTAAGATACTCTGAAGCGTGGTTGCCTGGGCTGCTGGGGTGAATGTTGTTATAAATTTTCCCTTTAGGGTTTCCCAGTTGTCGGGTCTACCATTTTTTGTGTAATGTCTATACCATGTAAGCGCTGTTCCTGTTAGGTGGGCTGGGAATATGTTTAGTTTGGTTTCGTTCTGCCAGTGGTTAGATTGCGCCGCGATTTCATACTTATCGATAAATTCATTAGGATTTTCGGACGGTAGGCCGTGGTAAGTACCCGCTGATATGAGGGGTAGTTTTTCCTTAACTGTTGCCATGTTTTGTGCGGGGTTTGGTAAATTGTTTCTTGAAGGGCCTTCGTTACTTTCTACTGCTGTTTGTGAGCTTAGTGAAAGTGTGTCGGGGAAATTTATGTCCTCGTATTCCGTGTCGGAACTCTCGTCGCTTGCCGGGTTGTCGTACAAGTTTTCCCTATCTTGTAGAAATTGTTGGATTCTTGTTAGTGATGGATATTTAATTAATTCGATTTCTGTGAGATATTTCCTGCCTAATAGTTTCCTTATAATGTACTTCCTTTCCTCTGTTATCGGTGTTTTAAGAAACGCTTTGAGATCGGCTACCACGGGACGTAAAATGGCTACGGTGTCTTCTTCCCTACACTTTATGTTAAACTTTGTTAGGATATATATGAGGTGTTCCTTACTCACCCTATATATGTCTGTCGGTAAAGTTATTCCTGTTTCCGGCATTTCATTTCTTAAGATCGGGATTCCCTAAGCGTGTGGCGTTTATTTTTATAATTATCGTTTATTTATTTGGGGGAATTTTCCTAACTAGTAATTGGGGTATTATGTTTTCTGGTTTTAGGTTAATATTAAAATTTTGTTTTTTTTTTTGTTTTTACAGGTTTATTAGTTTATTAATCCCTATATTATTATCCTATTAAAATTCGTTTCCCTTTCCTGGTTTTACCAAAATATACCCTGTCACACTTAAATATATGTAAAACACCTTCTTATATTCTACACATGTGCTCTCACTGTGTTCATTCCATCCTTGATAATTAAATCAAACTGGCTGTCTCCACCATGTAAACCTTTTGAGGGGTTAAATTGATTGAATTGAATAAATTTGAAATTATACTCGCTTAGCTAGTTAGAGGTAACTCCTAGGACCGTGGATTGGAATGAACACAGATCAAGGAAATGAAAACACTTTAATATACATGATAAATATAATCCAACTATAATAAATGATAGAACAGAATACTATAAAAGGTGCACTTAAGCTTCCTGGACAATTTATGTATCTAGGGAGTCCTTAATCCCTGATAAACACATATAGTTTGTTCCACTTTCTCACTCCATGTGCATTTAATACATTTAAAATATTCACTTTGCACTTTAATTCTCCTAACCTCTACTCTTACAGTATAATAATGGTCTCTCAAGACAAAGGCCTGAACCACAATGACTTATGTATTTATAACATAATCAAGACATGACATAAAGGTTCCTTAGAATATTCACAAAACACATACATAAAATAACCCCATAAAATAAAGCTTTCTATCTCTCCCTTGTTTAGTTATTATCATTATTCACGAATAGTTCCTGTGATATTCTGAACAAAGGAGCAAAACACACTAAATAAAATCTTCTAATAAACCCTTTATATATCTGACATATAAAATATCTAATGCTTTATACATTCAACTTTCACTTGATATACTGAATAAGGAATCAGCATACACTAAATGGAGTTATCTAAAACCCTTCTATATATCCGACATAAAATTAAAATCCTGTGATAAGCCCTTTATATATTTGACATATTAATGATCTAATACTTTGTACATTCAACATTCATTTGGTATACTGAATAAAGAATCAATATACATTAAACAGAATTATCTAACAACCCTTTATGTATATCCAACACATTATTAACCTAATACTTTATACATTCAACCCCACATAGCATGGCGGGTTCTTAACTTGCATTCTGATATCACCCCTTTTGTTTATATTAGTTAGATATTTTATCTCTTCGGGATATCTTATAATTCTCCTGCATTTACAATTTTTATTATTATTATAGTTTATTTTTAACTCCTGCTAGCTATTATTTCTTGGCTTCTTTTATTTAAGTTCGTCTTTTAATAATTTATTTAATATATCCTATCTGTGCACCTTTTTTTTAATGAAGTGGGAACATACCCAGATATTTTTGGAGATCTCTGTGACACCTCACGTCCCTTGCGCCCGGTCGTCCTGTCCTCCTCCTGTCCTCGTCCCTCCGGGCCGCGTCGTAGGTCCGGTACCTCGGAGTTCCGCTCCCCCTGGGGTTGACGGCGGGTGGGTGGACGTCGGTCGGTGTCCTCACTGATGTTCTCAGAAGATGGACCCAGAAGATGGACTCGGGTGCGATGGAATCTCGTCGAGTGAAGTGATAGAGTGTCGTAAGGTATTGGTAGAAGTTATCGAACTCCCGGGTGCCCTCAGGTGCATTTCACTTTCCTGAAGACTTTCTGTTCCTACTCGGTCCGGAACAGCCCAGAAGAAGCTTCCCAGTGTCTACCTTACTCTCCCAAAACTCTCCGAAGACTGTTCTTTTCTTTTTCTCCCTCTATCGCCATCTTCCCCTCCAATCCGTCATCGTTACGCCTCCTAACCAATCGGTGATCGATGCATCCGATACCTCCATATTATTGGTCATCCTTTTCCTGATCGGCCTACTAGTTCGACGAAATGGGCGTGTCGCTGACCGTAAGTAATTTTATTCTCTTAGCATGCTTGGATCATGGGATTGTTTGATTTTCTTAACGTTGTTCTCAAGGGTTTTGATTTTCAGCTTGATCATTATCGAGGATCGTAATTCTATACGTCCTGTTGTTCGCCGAGGAGTCGTGACTTCCCGTGGGAGCGTAATGATTTGATTCGATCTGTCTCTGCTTTCATAATTATTATTTTAAAGTAAAGGAGTAATTGTGTTTTAAATTTTATTCTATAATTTCTTTAATTATTTATATATATTTAAATTCCCCTTGTTTATAATAGCCAACAGAGAATGGTGTGACTTTGTTGTTTACACAACAACAGCCCCTCTGTTTATTGAACGCATAGAACGTGACAATGATTTCTGGAAAACAAAGATTTACCCTAAGGTATGCAAAATTCTTAAACAAACGTAAAATAGTGAATGTAAAAATTAATAAGCAGCGTATAAATACAGTGAAGAGTAGATTAATGTCTTATACCTTTCAATTTAATTTATAATCTTTATGTATATGTATTTGTATTATTACTAAACAGCATTGCTGTTATCAGTCGGCTAAATCTTCCTAAATTAATATTTGAGTAATCATTTTGAAGATTAATTTCACCGCTAAATGCAAAAAATAAACAGATAATAAAAAAATTAATACGTAATTAATTCCCACTTATTTATTTGTCAACGTAATGGTGGCACCATCTTACAGCAAAGTTGTACCAACTCAAAACAAGTTATAATTAATAATAAGTTAAGAATGAGATTTTGAAAGAATGTGTTTGGGTACATTTGTGTTTATATCTACATGAACCTATTTCAGGTCACTCAGTTCTACCTGGAATGTATCCTTCCAGAAATTGCTGACAGTAGAATCTCACGCGGCCTGAAGACAAGGGATCTTGCTTACATACAAGAAGCACAGATAATGAAAGATAACAAAGTTGAGAAGAAAAAAGAAGGAAGGAAGAAAGAAGGGAAGAAAAAAGATGGCAAGAAGTAAACATTACGTTGTAATTAATGTACAAATGTAAATATTGCAGTGATATTTGAATAATAAAATAAAATTATATTCTAAAACCTAAATTTAAGTTATACTTCGATCCAAAATGTATTTTTGTTACACTCTAATTAACTTCCAATACATTATTTTAAGTAATTGATAAGATCAATTGGTTAAGTTTAAAAATATTCGTAAATTTGTTATTTTTTAAATATATAAATGTGTTCAAAACTGTATAAAATATAATTATTATAAATCTATATAGATATACAAGAAATGCACACAGATGAATTTAAAATAATGTTTCAAAACTACTAAAGAGAATGTTCATAAATCAATATCCTCAAGATTAATTGTCGCAGTATTGGAAGGCACAGTAGACAATTGTGAGCAACCCAACATCTGAACTAGCACAGAAGTAATCTACTAGTCAAGCGAACGAGCCGGGAGGGCCGGGGCCGGGCGCTCCCTACGACCGCGACGCGACGAAGTAGCGAGTAGACATAGTGCTGTGTGGGGGGAGGGGTAGGAAGGAGGAGAATGCGCTCCGCTCTCCCCCCAGCCAGATCACGGAGATCACGATCACACACTCACAGCACTGCCCGAGTTGTCTTCCTAGCGGCGCGCGGTGGCGACTTTTAGAACTACTGCTCCTCACCACCAGACTAGCCTAGCGGCCAAACACCCTTAAGTTATCGGCACATTCGCAGATCCCCTCTAGCTACCCCTTTTCGCCAGCAGAGGCCCGAGACCCAGGGCAGGATTTAAGCATAGACTACAAAAAAAGGTCACCAACTTGGATCTGGACGGTAAAAAGGGGGATAAAGAGCCCTCACTACTGGTTGAGTCTAGGGGCCCACAGTTCCTAAATCCGGCGCTGCCGAGACCATATAATTCGCACCACATAAACCGCTATCCGACGGTACCTATAATACAGGTATGTTCTTAGGTTCCGTGTCACTACCCGCTCACTATTGACGTTGTAACGCTATTTTATCTCGCGCACTTTGTTTATAATAAATCAGATTAGCTAATGCTTTCATCCCCCCTGATTCATTTTATATACTACTCATATTTTTCTGAGAAACTAGTTACAGAATAGTTACAGTATTTCTTTATAGAAAGTGGTCACACTGTCAATTCATCATATGTTTAACATGTGATGTAAAAAAGGCGAACTTTCTGTAACTGAAGCTGTGTAGTTATGAGTTATGAGTGGCCCAGCTGTCTGTAGGCTGTAACTGTAATGCAATCATATTTTAGTCAAATATTATGATTATGGAGTTGGTGCCGAGTTCTGGTTGTCTGGGTATTAGTTGTTAGCAACTTTTGAAGAACAAACTTGTTAACTTTTTAGTAACGAATGCTGAAGTCGGCGTGAGCATTATGTGATTAGATTTCCCTGTGATAAGTAATTTGTCTAGACCTAGGCCTACCTCATATAATTGTTGAGGCTATGCGGGAAATGCATGGATAATTCTCTGATACCTAACATAATTTTAGGTAAGTTTGTTGGTTCAGAAATTTTATATTACTTTAAGCTGACAGCCACTTGAGACTCATCTAGTCAGATTTTTAATTTTATTCAACCATGGATTTCATAATGTAAAACTGGGTTGCCAAGATTATTTTGGCCTATATAGATCATCAACATAAAACACATTGTAATTTTGATTATTTTGTTTGATGCTAATTAAAAAATACCCCCGTCGCAGCAAACCTGCGTACTCAGCGAATTTCCAATGATACCCATATAGGGCCTAAATGGGTATCACTACTACCTAAAGCCACTTACCAAGTTTCACAAAAATACATTCATTAATAAGTGATTTATAGCATTTGATTTATTCTCCATAAGAATAACATTATAATTGAGTACACAGGTTTGCTGCAACAAGGAAGATAAGATATATGTTTTTTGCAATTATCAATATAACTCTACCAGGTGAAGCTACCAAGTTTTATTAATTTAGGTTCATAACTAAGGGAGATATTAAACTTATTCTCCATATGAATAACATGGGGCCGAGTATGCAGGTTTGCTGCTACCGGGAAAAATCAACAAAAACAATTTTTTTGTGCTAATATCAATATTCTACAACTAGTTGAAGCCACATACCAAGTTTCATCTATATCCGTACATCCGTATCCGTACTTTAGGAATGGAGGTTTTGGAGTATAACTTAGTATAGTATTATACGGGGTTTATACATAAATAATCAAAATATAACATTTTATTCATTCTCCATAAGGATAACATTGGACAACATACTGTATTTAGCACTTTGAATATCTCTGCAACGGTTGGACGTAAAACAACAATTAAAACGCCAAAATGATTCTTTTGTAGAGCTAAACTGATTGGTAGACAGAAATTTGGAGTTTTTAGTGAAATTATCTGAGTAAAATCTAAAAACCATATTCCCATAAGATTAACTTAGGAAATTTTATGGACACATATTTTGACTTTTCTCCACAACCACTAAACCTAGCTTAATGATTCAAGAAACTAAATTGTTTGTTTTTTTAAGCTCTATAAAATTGCTGTAACCAAAATCTAGGGTTTTTTAAATTTTAGGGTAAAAAGTTCAAAAAACTGATTTCTGGAAAATTTTAAACCCCCATAAAACCCCCTTCCCATAGGCCGATCCATCTGGTTTTCGAATTTAAAGTCATAAATATTACTCTCCACATTTGTTCCAAATTTCATAAAAATCGGGCGCTTCTTTCATAAGTTATCGCGGTAACGGGCACATATATTATGGTATATATATATATATATATACATATATATAAATTTGAACGATTAGTGTTTTTGGCATCTGGGGACCCCAAAACAAAAAGTTATCATGGTCTCGGGCTTAAGTCTTACCATGAGACCTACGGTAATAGCTTCTTCCCTATAGGGGAAATTTGCTAATAAAAAGAATAAGATCTAGCAAGAACAAAACAATATGTTTTAAGTATCCGTTCAACAACCCCAATGAATAAGTATAGTACTTAGCCTATTCTGACGGTCAATTCTCCTGTATATAGGAGATTCCGATCTTACAAAATCAGACTCAAGTGCCAGATACTGTATTGATGGTACTTAAGGGTAACTACTAACATATTAATCAGAGTAGGCTTCCCATCTCTTACAGCACATGACAGTGGTTATGCTAGATAAATCAAACTGGCACTCTTAGTGAAGACACAAAGCACTTAGAAAACTTATTCTTCAACAAGGGCATAAAGCAATAAATGAAAGGAGATGGGGCCACATGCTGTGGCAGGTGCTTGGAGTTTGTTTCCGCCTGGTAATGACCACCTAACCTTGTCTGAATGGTACGGAATTTGGCGACTGAAAGTATGATTTATGGGAGGGGGACAAGCAAACAACGCAAGTTTTATTTATATATTTATTATGCTCAAACTAACTTATCCTAGGTACTGCAAATGAGTACTTTAAAAATGTGGTAAAAAAATCATTGTGTAAGTTATATAAATATTATATTGGTTATTTTTTTGGAATAGGCCTAGCTTAACCCTAGCCGTGGCCATCCGACCAATTTGGTCGGATTCCCATGTTGGCTAGAGTGGCCACAGACCAAATTAGTCGGATTGGGACTGAACATTTTGTAACGTTAATAATAATAAACTCAAAAGTGATCAATATAAGTTAATATATATTATTCGAAAGATCACATTCTGAACATAAATTTTATTACATAAATGAACCGTGTAGCAGCAGTATAACAATGTTACGACGATTAGAAATCGAGTAGATTTTTGGCGCAACACAATTGCTGCAGCCGATGCTCTAACAATGGCAAAACACAATATTGTTGAAACTACCCAGCTCGGGTAATTTTTCTCGCAGGAAGATGCGGTTGGTACCAATACACAGCTAAAGAGTTGCCACTTATGTTATTATTGATTTTTATAATGAAATATTGATTGGACAGGACAGGTTATAATATTTTATGAAAACAGGTGTTTCTGTTTTTTTTGTGGAATGGCCAATCCGACCAAATTGGTCGGATCAGAAAATCGTGTTTATGTATGTCATAGTTACTAGTCAAATAATATGTCATTTTGAAGAGGAAGAAATGTAGAGGAATTTAGTTTTGCCGTTGGCAGCACTGCTCCTAGCATAACACCTGTCAGATACAAAATAATTCGTCATATGTTTAGGTTACTTTTTCACCATTGCAATATTGGTTTATTCCTTTGTACGCGTTAGGTAATATTTATCTGTGAATTATTTATAAATTAGGTATTATTAGCGAATTTCCCCTATAGGGAAGAAGCTATTACCGTAGGTGGCATGGTAAGACTTAAGCCCGAGACCATGATAACTTTTCGTTTTGAGGTCCCCAGATGCCAAAAACACTATTCGTTCAAATTTATATATAATATATATATATATATATATATATGTTTGTCCGTTACCGCGATAACGTTTGAAAGAAACACCCGATTTTGATGAAATTTGGCACAAATGTGGAGAGTAGCATTTATGACTTTAAGTTCGAAAACCAGATCGATCGCACTATGGGAAGGGGGTTTTATGGGGGTTTACAACTTTCCAAAAATCGGTTTTTCGCAAATTTGACCCCAAAATGTTAAAAACATTCAATTTTGGTTATAGCCATTTTATAGAGCTTAAAAAAACAAATAATTCAGTATTTTGAATCATTAACCTAGGTTAAGTGGTTTCGGAGAAAATCCACAAAAACATGTCCCATGTCCCTTTTTCTTGTGGAAAAAGGTTTTTAGATTTTTCTCAGATAGTTTTACTAAAAACTTCACATTTATGTTTATTAATGTGTTTAGCTCAAGAAAACAAACATTTTTGTGTTTTAATCGTTGTTCTACGTCCAACCGTTGCAGAGATATTCAAAGTACTAAACACAGTACGTTGTCCTTATGGGGAATAAATAAAATTCTATATCTCGATTATTTTTGAATGTATATTGATGAAACTTGGTATGTGGCTTCAACTAGTTGTGGTATATTGATATTAGCACAAAAAACAAGTTTTTTGTTGATAGTCCCCGTAGCAGCAAACCTGCATACTCGGCCCCCATGTTATTCATATGGAGAATAAGTAAAGTTGTATATCTCCCTTAATTATGAACCTAAATTAATAAAACTTGGTATATAGCTTCACCTGGTTCAGTGATAATTGCAAAAAAAAACATATTACTTATCTTCCTCGTTGCAGCAAACCTGCGTCCTCAACCCTAATGTTATTCTTATAGAGGATAAATAAAGTGCTATACAGTATATCACTTATTTATGGATGTATTTTTGTGAAACTTGGTAAGTAGCTCTATGTAGTAGTGAGTCACATATATATGCATTGGAAATTCGCTGAGTACGCAGGTTTGCTGCGACTCGGGTATTATTTCGGAGTTGTAGTGTTAGTGAAGTGTTTGTGTGTATATAACAGTAATCTTTATGCATTATACTATAAATAAATATTACTGAAGTGTGACAAATAGTGTTAATAAAGTGTTGTGTTTACTCCTACTTAGGCCTAGTGAAATTTGCTAAGTCCGCGACTATTTGTTTAGTGCTACATAACACATATAAAAACAATAATTTACTCTAGGTGTTATACATTTTTATTTAGGTAATTGAATGTACTACATGTTTATATTGGTTTTGGATTAAACAATTTGGTGAAAAAGTTACCTATATACTAAATCCTGTGCATTTTTTTCTTCTAAATATGCAAAAATATCGAAACATTCTCTTATTTACAAATATTTATAAGTGATCATAATTTTTTACCATGAAACTTAGGACTTGTTTTAGATTCCTTACTTCATTAGCTTTACAAATATGTATATATCATTATTAGTATATAGGGTTGACTGGGGTAATTGTGAATGGTTTTTGAAACTTTAAAACATTTTAAGTGTTGCATGGCCTCTTTGAAGGTCTGAAGCCTTAATTGTTTGCTAACACAAAAGACCTTTAACTTAAATTTCCAGTTGAAAAATTGTGTAAGTATAATGTCTTTAAGGTAATAAAACACTATTCACAATTACCCTACTCGTTCACAATTACCCCAGGTCCTTCGGGGTAGTTGTGAACAAGTATATTAGCGAATTTCCCCTATAGGGAGGAAGCTATTACCGTAGGTGGCGTGGTAAGACTTAAGCCCGAGACCATGATAACTTTTTGTTTTGAGGTCCCCAGATGCTAAAAACACTATTCGTTCAAATTTATATATATGAAAGTGTTTACGTGAAAGTGTTTTAAGTGATCCCTAAAAATGTTGGAAAATAATTATGAAGATATTGTGTAAAATTGTGCATTTAGTTTTCATATCCTTACGATATAAGGATTTTAAAATGGTATAACATTTATATGTCATTTTTTAAACTATTTTTAATACCTATAGTTTAGTTATGCTTTCATCTAACCTCATTTTGTGTAGTTGACATCAACAGCTGAATTCCTTTGGTATTGAACATAAAATGTTGAGGTTCAAAAATTAATTTTGTTGAAAGTTACTATTAGATTTATTATGAAAAATAAAATAAAATCAGGATCAATAGAAATCTTCTTGCATGGCAAGTTAAAATTATTGTAGTTATCAAGATTATTGTTACACTTTCTACAAACGAAAAGAAAGATTTAATTGAAAAGAATTACTTTCACTCTGGACTTTTCAAATGCTACTTACACCTCCAAATATTAAATAAGCAGTTGTTAAAAGGCATTTTGATGAATGAAATTAAATACAGGAAAAATAAGTGCAACTGGCGAATAAGATGGAATTTGATTAATTTTAGAGTCTATTTTTAATATTTATTGATTTTTACACTGATTCTTCTCTGTGGTGATATAGAAGAAAATCCAGGACCTACAAATGTCAATCACAGTTATAGTACAAATAAGTTTCCCTTAGATGTATCATCTAACAATAATAGTAATAAACAAACTTGCTTTATTTGCTATAAGTCATTCAACAGGATTATGTCACACATAAAGGCATCCCATAAGTATGACATTCCTGATGTTTCACCTCATAAACCGGTCATAAGCAAAACACTATGTGCAGATAAATTGAATTATAGGAAGAGTTGGTATGAACTTAGTGATGACGAAATGGCACTCTGGTGGGACACCTATGTGGAAATCCCTGACAATAGTATTGTCATGAATCCATCTGTCAGTCACGTTTTAAAAGTTGAATATGATGAACTACTAATAAAAGAGATGTGTTCAAAAATGGATCTTAAAAAATATAAATATATTATTTTAACTATTAATAATAGAAAGGTTGAAGACGAACTATGGATTGCTAAAAGTGTAACTTAGAATACATGAGTAATAAGAATAAACATGTAATATGATTACATGAGAAAAAAGGTAGTAGTCATTGGTCATTACTTGTTTTAGATGTTGATGATTATATGTTTTATCACTTTGACTCCCTTTCACCTCTAAATTATAATCATGCTAATGAATTGACAAAAAAGTTCAGCTGCCATTTTTCAGAAAGGATTGCGTCAGGTTTTAAAGAAATTAATTGTCGTAGACAAGAACACATGGTTGAATGTGGGGTGTACACATTGCACAACCTTTACTTGGCTTGTTCACAAATAAAGAATAAAACCTATATTAATGACAACATTTTTGGACTTGAGTTTTCTGTGGACATGATTTATAGTCTACTGGCATTAATAAAAATGAAAAATAAAGCAAACCCAAGATAAACATAATGCTAAGCAATTATTAGAAAATGGCAAAACAAATAAAGACAAAGTAATTAATATTGTGAATGATACAGCAAAACAGAGCAGTTTAAACAAATGTTGTATATCAAGAGATACTACTTTGATATTAGAACATGAAACTGATGATGATATTCAAGGAAAAAGGTCTTGTAGACATTGTGGTAAAATATTTAAAAGTGAAAGAGGACTACAAGTACACATATCTAAAGCTCATCAACAATTACACAGATCCCTAATTTCAGAAAAATATACAAATAAAGTTAATGAACGGATTGATAGTACCGATGTTGGGTTGTTAAATTTGTCTAACGAAAGTTTAGATTTCCCTAAAGGAAATATAAATGATACATTAGCTAAAACCCTCGATCAGTGGATAAATGTATTTTCAATAACTTAAAATAAAGATGAATTTTGTAAAAAAATTGACGAATTATCAAGATACCTTGCTGAGTTAATATTTTATTTACCTGGTCCAAAACATCCTGGAAGAAAATTTTACGAACTTCGAAAGAAAAAGCTTGATTTTGTCCAGGACAATAGTTACAAGAAATCAACCAATCCAGAAAGAAAAACTAAAAATGATAGAAAAAGGAGGAAAGAAAAATATGAGTATGAACTTTTACAGTTTGAATAATATAATAGGAGAAAAGCTGTTAGAAAGTTAATTGATAATGAAACCAAAAGATGCTCAATGAGTTTAGATCACATACATGTACAATTTTCCTCAAGATTCTCTATAAAAAACGATAAAGAACGTAACTTGTACAAAACTTCATCTAACGAACTAGACCCTGAATATGACTGTACGATATATGAAGAAGAAGTTCAATGGTCAGTAAATTCAATTAAAATTGATACAGCCCCTGGACCAGATAGAGTTTTGATGAGATCACTTAAACTAAAGAAAATAATAAAAATACTGACTTTATTGTTTAATACATTTCACAAACAGTCAACTATACCCAGTTCACTAAAAAAAGCAAGAACTATTGCTTGATAAGGGTGGTAAAGAATGTGAAATCAATAACTGGAGACCAATAACGATATGCTCTGCCATACGTAGAGTTTTTGAGAAAATCTTAGACAAACGCATGAAGACATTCACTTTAACAGATTCCAAAACGGGTTTACAAATCGACCGGGAACCCATATAAATACAAATATTTTAAATGAAATCTTAAAAACATCAAATACCCCCGTCGCAGCAAACCTGCATACTCAGCGAATTTCCAATGAATATATAACATAACACATTAAAACACTCAACAGGATTCATAAGAAATGTATTCACAAACAAGCGATATTTAAAATATTAATTGTTCTCCATAAGAATAACATTGGGGATGAGTATGCAGGTTTGCTGCAACAAAGAACACAAAATAATGGGTTTTTATGCAAATATCAATAGAACTCATCTTAGTGAAGTCACATATCAAGTTTCATCCATATACATTCATTAATAAGCGATATATAACATTTTAATTATTTTCCATAAGAATAACATGTGGACCGAGTACCTAGGTTTGCTGCTACAGGAACCATAGGTGAAAAATTGTTTTTTTGTGCAAACAACAATAAACCACAACCATATCAAGCCATATACCAAATTTCGCCAGTTTATGTTCATAAATAAGCGAGATATACAATTTTTCTTTTTCTCCATAAGAATAACATTAGACAACGTACTGTGTTTAGCACTTTCAATATCTCGGTAAGCAATTGACGTAGAGCAATGATCAAAATACCAAATTGTTTGTTTTTTTAAGCTGAATTCAATGGTATAAATTAAAATTTGATTTAAGTTAAAATTACATGTGAAAACCCCAAAAAACACATTTTTGGGATACAAAACCCCCCAAAACCCCCCCTTCGGATGGTGCGATTCATCTGGTTTTCGAACTCGTTCAAATAAATGGTACTTTACACATTTGTACCAAATTTCATTAAGATCGGACCTTTTTTACGAGAGTTATCGTGCTTACGGACACATATATATACATATATATATATATATATATATAAATTTGAACGAATGGTGTTTTTGGCATCTGGGGACCTCAAAATGAAAAGTTATCATGGTCTCGGGCTTAAGTCTTACCATGAGACCTACGGTAATAGCTTCTTCCCTATAGGGGAAATTCGCTAAAAGAAAAAAGAATGATGTTGGCGTATTATTTTTAGATATAGAAAAAGCTTATGATAACATAGGTCATGATCACTTATTAAATGTATTGAGATCCCCACTTATTGAGATGTATTGACCTTTACCATCTAAACTCTCTGATACAGTGGCCCAGTTACAGATTGGAAATACTACACAAATAGAAACTTGGAAAGGGAAAA
Organism: Allygus modestus; assembly: GCA_963675035.1. Lineage (NCBI taxonomy): Eukaryota > Metazoa > Arthropoda > Insecta > Hemiptera > Cicadellidae > Allygus > Allygus modestus. The sequence continues at coordinate 79,230,798 of OY776114.1, read as the reverse complement.
CTAAGGGAATTGATATTAACCGAGGACTATTGCAAGGTGCACCGCTTTCTCCTACGCTTTATAACCTTTGTGTTGACCATGTTTTAGAAGAATTGTCCGAACTATCAATCAGTGAAGAATTTGGCTATAAACTGCATAGTGATCTACCATCAATCAGTATTTTAGGGTTTGCGGATGATACTATTCTAATTGGAAAAAATAAAGAAAGTGTTTTAACACTGTATAACATGACAAAAGAATTATTTGAGGAGATAGGTTTAAAAATTAATCAGGCCAAAACTAAAATAGCTAATAAGCAAAGGCAATTTAAAATCTGATGACTACATTATCAATGGGGAGAAGGTTAAATCAATAAATATGGAAGAGAAAATTAAATACCTGGGGGTTAATTTTAAAAACCAGATTGTTTTTGACTCAGAAAATACCATAAAATTACTAACAACTAAAATAAATAACCTGATTTCTTCTCCTTTTTTTCAAAGCTGAGCAAAAGATGTTTGTACTTAATCAATATTTGTGGCCTACTCTTTATTCCCTTTTCAAACTTCTCCACTTCATAAAATTAATCTAAAATTGTTCCATGATATAGATAAAATAAGATCTGTTGTAAAAGAAATATTTGATCTGCCTGATGACACTCCCACTTCAGTGTTCTACAGTAGTACAAAATGTAAAGGGATTGGTCTTAACAAAGCATCTTGGGAAGCAGCTTTACAGCATATAAATATTTTGCAAGTACTCAAACGTATTAATGACCCATATCTGGATAGGTTAAAGGATTTTAAATTTGAAGAAATATATTGTCTTAAAAAATTAAACGTATTCGAGATTGGACAACCAGTTATTTCAAATACAAGAGCGCTTAGAGAAAAACTTAGAGAAGCTGAGTTTAATGCCTGGAACCGATTACCGTACAAAGGCAGAGGTACCAAACTTTTCAGCGAATGCCCTAACATCAATATAACATTATCGAAAGGCCACAGTTTGACAGAATCTGAGTTTAAGTATTATTTGAAAATGGTCGGTGATGTAGCTCCAGTTAGGAGCCTATATGGAAGATCCAGGGACGGCAACCAGTGCCGGCATTGTTCCGGCACTGAGAATTATATTATTGAATCCTTGGCCCATGTCCTTGGTCAGTGCCCATGTAGTAGTCAGATAAGGATTGATTTGGCAACCCCCCACCCTTCCCCCGACTCTTGAAGGGAGATGTGTGTCGAAATGACTCCATGAACGAACGTCTGAACCCTGAAAGCGGCCCAAGGTAGCTTCATTGTGAGGATGCGTTAAGTGTTAAGGCTGCATATCAGCGACAGGTAGCTTTGTCTCTTATCATCAGTATAAAGTTCCATCTCTTTCTAACCAATGAGTGGTTGCCTAAACTCAGGGGCACCTCTGGAATCCCCTTAAAGCAAATTGTCCTAGGCTGACTTATCTCTCGGTTTCAGTCTCATGGTAAATAACGGCCACATCGCGTAACATCGGCCATGAATGACTATCGCACCGTATAACATCGGCCGTAATTGACGAATTCAAAACGTAATATAGGCCGTAAAAGAGGACCGGACCATGCACCGTCAACGTAATAGATATAGGCGCAGTTCGGGGGTGGCAAGGGGGCGGTTGATCCCTAATAATTTAGGGAAAATATTCTTGTAATATATGAAAAGTCACAATAATCATGACCACGACCATGTTTGCCCTCCAATCAAAATAAATAAATTACGCTTATAGTAATAGATGACCGAACCGCGTTATATTTTCCGTAATTTATGATCGCAACATGTGCCATCAGCCATAAATGACGATCGCACCGCACTTTATAAAAAAAATAATGACGATTGCACCGCTATCCGCCGAAACAGACGATTTGACCACGTGATATCGGCCATAAACGATGACCGTAATCATGGCCGTAACTGACGATCATACCACGTGATACAGATCGCAAATGATGATCACACACTAAGTTATATTGGCCGTAAATGACGATCGTACCGCGTAATCATGGTCGTAAAAGACGATCGCACCACAGATTACCGTTTTGAGTACATAATCCCGCCCCGAAATAATCACGAGGTCAAATAAATCCTATGGGGCTACCTGCTGGGTTTGCATCTGCTTAAATGTTCATAAAATAATCTGTCTTACAAAAATATGGCCAACATTTATCTATTATAATTCTTATATTGGAAAAATACATTTAAACCGCAACAAAAATACTAGCGAGATCACCAAGAGGTTTAAATTCGACCAAAAATAATTCTACGTAAACCCAAAGTGGTACACACGAATAATGGTTGTTTGCGTGAATGTTTCCCTCCATCCTGCGTGAGCAGTTAAATACAAATGCATTTGAACCATTGCCCTTATGCTGAACTTCTCGAATAACATATCTTTCTCTCTCTCCCTCTTCCCTTCATCGGCCATCCCCCCTCACACCCAGGTTTATTTTTGTATGTGGTGTTAAACGGATAAGATAAGGGGGTCACTATTTCAGTATTTCAGTAGTCAGTGAAATTGTTTATTTACATTAGTCCTGAAACATCTATTATTGCTGTTGTGCTAGCATTTTGTTATTATATCAACTTTCAAATATGCAATTCAACTAATTACTGTTCTTCCATAAGATTAACATTGAAACTATGAAGGCCTGTGGAGCGTAGCCCTGAGGGCTGGTGTAAATTATAAGGTGTTTCTGCACATCTACAACAGTACCTATCTATTAACGGTATGCTTGAATTTCTCCTACGATGCATACACGTTGAGAAAAAAGGGGGACAGTTGTGTGCTTTAATGATAACGTTCAAATTAGATAAAGCCTATGCTACCATTCATATGATTAGCGTTACAAGCTAACCTCTACTTTCCATTACTATCAGTGCCTGTTGCATAAAGACGATGGATCGCCTTGTAACCTTTTGAGACAAAAAACAAACATAATACACCTTTTAAATACCGTACCCTAGGAGAATCTCCTCAAATGTATTTAGTAAAAACACTAACCATTTAATTAATTTTTCCCGATTAAAATACAAAAAAAAGGCAATAACCTTTACGTAATAAGATGATCGTAAACTAATCTGTAAGGATTTGATATGAATAGCTTTGAATGTGAATGTAACAAATCTATATCTATAAATACGAAAAACCGATCATTTCCCAGGCCAAACCTCTACACCTACAACTACGAAATTTGGCACGTGTAATCTTTCTATAACATAGGTAGCCACTAAGAAAGGATTAAAAAACATTTATTCATTTTGAAAATGCCTCCTGAACTGTTGTTTAGAATTTAAAACCAGGTTTACATACCTTTTCCGTCCAAACAGTTCAAAAATATATGCTGCCACATACTATGACGACATGTTTCGGAATCTAGAATTCCATCTTCTGGTCATACCAAAAACGTCCGTAATTCACACAGATTTTCGTCAAAATTTAAAATTTTTTGTTGTTAAACATTAATACAGTTCAACATAACACACAACACGACATTAAACACATATTTCACACAAATTAAGACACGCACAAACCCGAAACATGTCGTCATAGTATGTGGCAGCATATAGTTTTGAACTGTTTGGACGGAAAAGGTATGTAAACCTGGTTTTAAATAAAAAAAAACATTGTCATAGGGATCCGCCCCATGGGCAGTCAAAGTTCTAATCCTGTGTTATTCTTATGGACAGTTAAATAGATATGTAAAACCGATAATACCCTAGGCAAAAGTTCTACACCTACTACCACAAAATTTGGCACGTGTACTCTTTCCATACTGTAGGTGACCACTAAGAAAGGATTTTAAGAAATCCCCAAAGGGCTCCGCCCCACGGGGAGTCAAAGTTCCAGTCCTGTATTATTCTTATAGACATTCACTTTAGTTTGAGCTCTTGATATTTAAAACAGCTGATCATGTTTCGTAGTAGTTCCACGGGTTAACCACAGAATGCAGCACACACAGCTGTTGTATTCCTGGGTGAAACTGGGTACAATAGCAGCTAGTAGAATATAAAATTGTTGTATTATAAGTTCTCTTTAATGACCTATTTCAAGAAACATACATTGCTCAGCCATTGATAATTGTTACTATTTCTGTTTATTTATTTTTTTGTGAATAAAATTACATTTTGGAGTTTTGTAAAATTACAGAGTGACCTTTCAAGATTTATAAGACGTATAACTATAAATAAAATTGATGGAATACGTGGGAGCTTCAAAGACTCCCTTGATATAATGCCACACGTATTATCAGTGAAATATCGCTTTAACTATTCTCTATAAGAATAACATGGTGGCTGAGTATGCAGGGTTGCTGAAGCAAGGAACAGAAAAAAAGGGGTTTTATACAAATATCAATATAACTCAAAAAGGTATAGCCACATACCAAATGTTATTAATTTATGTTCATAATTAAGGGAGATAACATGTTACTTAACTTATTCTCTATAAGAATAACATGGGAGCTGAGTATGCAGGTTTGCTGCTACGGGAACTATCGAGAAAACAATTTTTTATTGCAAATATCAATAGACCACAACGATATGAAGCAATATACTCAGTATCATCAGGATAAGATGATAAAATAAAGTGAGATATATAATTTTTAGGGAATTTCCCCTATAGGGAAGAAGCTATTACCGTAGGTGGCATGGTAAGAGTTAAGCCCGAGACCATGTTAACTTTTTATTTTGAGGTACCCAGATGTCAAAAACACTATTCGTTCAAATTTACTTATATGTAACTATATATATATATAGTTACTTATGTTATGGATATGTGTGTGTGTGTCCGTTAACACGATAACTTGAGTAAAAATCGTCTGACTGATGAATTTTGGCTCAAATGTGTAAAGTGACATTCATGACTTTAAGTTTGAAAACCAGAAAAATAGGTCTTAGCGAAGGGGAGTTTATGGGGGTTTACAATTTTCCAAAAAACAGTTTTTTTAAATTTTTCACCCTACAATTTTTAAAACACTTAATTTTGGTTTCAACCATTTTATAGAGCTTAAAAAAACAAATAATATAGTATTTAGAATCATTAACCTAGGTTAAGTGGATGCGGGGAAAATCCAAAAAACGTGCGCATGAAATCTCCCATGTTAATCTTATGGGGAAAAGGTTTTTTGCTTTTCCTCAGTTAGTTTTAATGTAAACCTCACATTTGCTTTTACCAATCAGTTCAGCACTACAAAACAATCATTTTGGTATGAAAATTATGATTCTAAGTCCAACCGTTGCAGCAAACCTGCACACTCAGTCCCCATGTTATTCTTATGGAGAGCCCCCATGTAAAATGTAATGTCCCCCATAATTATGAACATAAATTAATAAAACTTGGTATGCATCTTCGACTTGTTAAGTTGTATTGATAATTGCATAAAAGCACGTATTTTGTGTTCCTTGTTGCAGCAAACTTGCGTACTGAGCTTTCAATGTTATTCTTATGGAGAATAAATAAAATGCTATAAATATAATAATAATAATAATTCTTTATTTGTTTCAACAACATACATACAGTTCAAAAGTTAATATAAATATTGATCGAAGCTCATGTACAAACTAAACAATAATTTACTTGGCTGCCAAGCTGATCACATAATATATAAGAAATCAGTGAATCAAAATACCCAACTATATGAAGAAACAAATAAAGTTTTCCTCCCAGGCATAGCCTGATTCGAGGTAACAAACAAATAACAAACCAAGGCTGACAAAAAAACATAAACAAACAGATGAATTTAATACTTTTCCCCTATCTAAATAAAATAGTATTCAAGTGTAACTCTAATTCTATTATTGCTAATTTTAACAAAGTGCACATATTTAACCATAGTTTTTTCTTCCTTCAATAAAAACCTTAAAGTAAAAAAATACAATTATATAAACAAAACAAAAATTACATTAAAATTGTCTCAATAATAGTACATAAGCAACAACAATAATATCTAAAATATGAAAAATAAACACATGAGCATGGATTTTATTTAAGTTGTGTACACATATACCAAAATAAGTACAACCAATGGTTCCGTATTAGCAATTTTATATTCATAACAGCCTTTCCACATCATCCATAGTAAAGAGCCAATTACCCACTAACCTTTTAAATACAGTTATATTGGTTTGCTTCCTTTACAGCCCTTGGTAAATCTTTGGTCCTAAATATTCTACAGTTTTCATAAAATAAGTTATGTTCGGCCTTGGCACCAATATATTTCCTTTTGATCTCAGTCGCTTCCTATATGCATCTACATCAATTTGGTTATTCCCACTTTTTCATAAAATATTATTAAAACTTTATATACATATCGATATCTAAGGGACAAAATGTTCAATTCTTTAAAAAGCGGCCACGAAGATTCTCTAATAGCCTTACCCATTCTAATTTTTATAATTCTTTTTTGCTTTTTTATAATTGTAGATAAATTTCCTAGGTACGTCCCTCCCCATTATACTATTCCATATTGCAATCTACTGTTTACCAAGGAAAAATAAACTGATCTTAAAACTGTAATTGGAGCAAAATTTGTATCAGGAAAAATAATCTCAAAACTGAATTTAATTTATTACTCAGGACATTTATGTGGGGTTTCCAATTTAACTCCCTATCTAGTTGGACCCCTAAATACTTTACCGAACGCCGAATACCCTATTAACACGTTCGCTACCAGCTGCCACATATATGCGGCGGCCGGGTCACTCTGACAGCCCACGAAAAAAATCATAAACTTCCCTGTAGACTGGTCGTAGTACTAGCTACAGACCAAGCGCCACATATATAAGGCGGATTTTCCTGTAGACCATGCCCAAACCATCTAACCTTTAAAATAGACCGCTGCGAAGAAATTTCTCATTTAGTTTCAAGAAACCAACGCCGCAGTTCTGCGGCGGCAGTCTATTTTAATGAACCCAGCCGCCGCAGATCTGCGGCGTTGGGCTATGAGTAGACCACGCCCGCCGCAAAATTGTGGCGGCAGTCTGTGGTTACGATTTTTTTTTAACATTGTGGTAGCGAACGTGTTAATGATAACACAATCTTTTCCACATTCAGTCATTCTACTTAGGCAACTTGTACATTTATACTTTACCGGATGTTCAAATATGACATTACTTGTCAAGAAAAAATTAATATACAACGTCTTTTCTGGGCTTAAAAACATGTTATTTGCAGCAAACCATCAACAGTGCTTCCAAATCATAGTTTATATCCTCATTAATCTGTTCCCAAGTATCAGCAACATAACAGAGTGCAGTGCCATCAGCAAAAGATGTTAATTTCCCTCTTAATCGCCCATTACATAGATCATTAATATATATCAAGAACAGAATTGCACCCAATACCGACCCTTGAGGGACTCCGATGTTAATTTGTCCCTTTTGGCTAGTTTTATTATTTATTCTAATACACTGCGTTCTATTTTCAAGGTAGGACTTGTACCAGTTAAGTGCAATTCCTCGAACACCACAGCTATTCAATTTGTACAAGAGTATTTGATGATCTACGGTATCAAACGCTTTTTTTATGTCCACAAATAGCTCTGTTACTTTTTTATTACTATTTAAACCCTCAGACACTCGTTCCATAAAATCAATTAGCGCTGCCTCTGTATTTAGTCCTGCTTGAAAACCATATTGACTAATACTAAAAAATTGGTTTTATTTAGGTAATTAATAAGTTCTTTCTTCATGATTTACTCAAAGATTTTTGCAAAACTTAATAGCAGGGATATTGGCCGATAATTACTGCAAAATTGTGTAGATTTACCTTTGTGTATTGGTATTACCACAGCTCCCTTCATTCTTTCTGGAAAGATTCCGGTACTAAAACTTAAGTTAACAATAAATGTTAGTACATCTGCTATTTTTGGGAATATTTTATTGATTAACAATGAACTAATACAATCCAACCCTGGAGACTTGCTAATCTTTAAAGACATAACTATTCTCTCCACCTCCTCTTTTGGTATATAACTTAAAAATATTGCCGTTTGTTCATTTTTTGTAACAAAAATCTCTCTGTATGGCATGTTTTCCAGATTAAACACCTTTGCTCCCATTGCTAGCAAGCTTTCAGATACTGATACAAAGAAACTATTAAATTCATTTGCAATGCTCTCATCATCTCTGACTAGCACATTATTAACTGTTAACGCTTTAATTTCAACAAAACCCTTTGATTTTTGACCAGTAATTTCGTTTAATACTTTCCAGTTCTTTATAGAATCTCCGCAGTTACTAAATTGTCTGGTATAATAATCTCTCTTCAAATTTCAAATTTCTGTTTGTAATGTGTTCCTGAAGGTTCTAAACTGTTTTTTTTTTAACTCCAGATTGTTTGGTTGCTTTTTGGTTAATTTTAGTAGGTTATTTCTTCTTTTAACTTGTTTACAAATATCGTCAGTAATCCACGGCTTCAATCTATTAATTTTGAAAACTTTATTTATCCTTTTACTTTTACTAATGCAATCCTGCAAAATATCGCTAAATTTGTCAAATGCAATTGAAGGACTCGTAGAAGAGTATACCGCTGACCAGTCTACAATATCCAATAGCCGGCTCAGTCTATTATAATCTACTGTATGTGTAAGGTTGGCGGACCCATCTGAAGCTTCACCATTAAACTGATCAGAACCACGCATCCACACAGCTGTCATACAGTGGTCTGTTATTCGTAAATCTAACACATTCGTGCCATAAACAATGTTTATTTTATTATTAATTTTAGCAAATACATGGTCAAAACATGTCTTCGTACTATCTGTTACCCTTGTTGGTGAATTAATCAGTGATTCTAAACCACAACTTGCCAGAAGCATTTTATAGTTTTCCACACCGGCAATATTTTCTAATAAATTTATATTTAAATCGCCAATTAGGTAAACAATTGGTTCCTTAGAATAGCTATTATTTTGTGCAAAATGCTCTTGTAATTCATCCGTAAACAAATCTACAGTATATTGATGGTGCCTACATACACCAAGAATACAAATATTTAAATTTTGAAATCTCACACTTACTTTTAAAACATCCACATTTTTGAATCTGACCACTGAGTAGTTATTAATAAAATATTGTTTTTTATAAATATATTACTACTCTACCTGATCTATAACAATCATTGCAATTGAACACTGAACTAAAGTTTGGTAGATTATATAAGTAAGTTTCATCCTCTTTTATCCATATTTCAGTTAAAATTATAATATCAGGATGTTATATTTCCCCCATGTTTGTATTTCTGCTAAAAAAACCTTCTATATTTTTTTCTGAGACTTCTTATATTCTGCTGAACAACTATTAGGTTGCCGTTATTTTCTAACTCTAAGAAAAAGTCACATTCACTGTTGTTCATTTACATTTTGAACTTTATATCACTTATTTATTCATGTATTTTTATAAAACTTGGTGAGTGGCTTTATGTGGTAGTGAGAAACTTATACATGCATTGGAAATTCTCTGAGTACGCAGGTTTGCTGCTACGGGGTATTCTTATCCTCCATAAGAATAACATTGGACAACGTATTGTGTTCAGCATTTTCAATATCTCTGTAACCATTTGACATAGAGCAATGATCAAAACACCAAACTGTGCGTCTTTTTAAGCTGATTCCAAAGAAAAACTAAAATTTGACTTTTTCAAAAATGTTATGTAAAAAACTCAAAAAATCCATTTTTGGGTACAAAACCCCCCCAAAATACCCCTTTGGATAGGTAAATCTGTCTGTTTTTTACTTTCTCCCCCTTATACGTAGTATATGGAGAAAGTATTGTTTTCGTCAGAATTTTAGAATTTGAGTTGTTAGTGGAAATATTCGTTTTGGTGCTCCCTGAACCCAAAAAAGTGGTTTTTACGTGATGTCTGTCTGTGTGTGTGTGTGTGTGTGTGTGTGTGTGTGTGTGTGTGTGTGTGTGTGTGTGTGTGTGTGTGTGTGTGTGTGTGTGTCCGTGTGTGTGTGTGTCCGTGTGTGTGTGTGTGTGTGTGTGTGTGTGTGTGTGTGTGTGTGTGTGTGTGTGTGTGTGTGTGTGTGTGTGTGTGTGTGTGTGTGTGTGTGTGTGTGTGTGTCTGTGTGGATGTGTACAGAGCTAGAGCCCTAACCTATGGACCGATTTTGATGAAATTTGGTATGTAGGTACTAATCCACGATATCTCCAGGCGTTTTTTTCATTTTTTTAAATTTTTGATTTTTAAGGGTAATTATCCCCCAAAAACCGCCAAAAAACATGAAAAATCCAAATTTCTCAAAAACGGCTCTAACGATTTTGATTAAACTTTAGTCGTTTGAAGAACTTTAGTCCTCCAACAAAATGACACCACCCGCATTTCTGTAAAAATTTGGGTTCAGAAATTACAGGACTTAAAACATGCAAAATTCAGTTTTTTTTGGATTTTTCATAAAAAAACATAAATATTAAAAATTATTACTATTCACCATTAAAAAGAGCTCTAAAAACTAAATAATTTACTATTTTGAATTACTATTCTACGATTGCTGGTTTCGGTGAAAAATGAAATTTTCATTTAGCGGTAAACGCAGTACGTTGTCCAATGTTATTCTTATGGGGAATACAAAAATTACTATTTCTGTCTTATTTACTGATCAATTTCATTCAAACGTGATATGCTTGTCAATTTAGCATTGACCAACAGAGTTAATTCGAAATATGTTGCCCCTTAATAACCCTGGGGGGGAATAGGGGGCATTTCCCCTCTTAAAACCACGAGTGTAGCAATGGATTCTGTAGTGCCTCCAAAGCAGGGATTTGGGTGGATGTTTTTTAAAACAACTTGTTTACAAGATTTTCTGTACATTCGACCATGTTTTGTATTCTATATTTAGTAAATAAAAAGTAATTTATTCATTAAAGTTGGGCTTAAAGGGAGAAAGTATGTGTCAGTTTCCTGATACCGTTTATTGAACTTGAAGTCATAAATAATGCTGCTTTACATATTTACACCAAATTTTGTCAAAATCGGATTATTTTTATGAGAGTTATCGTGCTCACGGACACACACACACACATATATATATATATATATATATATATACACGACTACGCCCGGAGAGCCAGTCACTGAAAATACACCCGGGGAATGCAGTCAGTAACACCCCCACATATAATTTGAAAATATGCGATATACCGGGTGTCCCACGAAGAGGTTTAAACGTTTGATTTTATATTACGTGCCCATTCATGCACCGAACTTTTTTAAATTTTACACAGTTTACAAAGTAGGTTCTAAAAATATTCTGAACAAATTTCAGCTCCCTAACCTTAATAGAAACAAAATGGCGGCATATTGAAAAATTTACCAATTTGCTTCCTATAAAAACTACTTTCATGATTTATTATCTGATTTGTTTATTACGTTGCGGTTCTAACGCTCATTGTTGAAGAACAGCTGTTTGATTGTAAAATTTCGCTTGAGCCATAAAAACATAACCTAACTTTCTTCGGTACTGTTTTACTGAAAGTGGAGTCGAGAAATGGCTTTTAACGTTGAACAAAAAGTTAAGTGTTGTGCGTGGGCTATTGCTTTTGGCAACGTCACTGAAGCAATTAGACAATTTCAGGTTGCCTACCCAGGAATTGAACCACCTAGTAATCCAACAATAACCAAGTGGAAAAATCTTTTGTTAGAAACTGGTAGTGTTGTCAAAAAGTACTCTAGGCGATCTAATGAGGAAAGAGAAGAACTGGTGTGCGCATCAATGCTCCGCTCTCCAGGTAAACCGAAATCACTAAGGAAGGTTGAACTTGAAACTGGTGTTCCGAAGTCTTCTGTACAGAGAATTATTAAGAAAAACAAAATTAAATTTTTCAAAAGTCACCTAGTTCATCAACTTCTTGAAGATGATCCGGACAGGAGAGTACAATTTTGTTCTCGTATCATTGAATACCATGAGTCAGATCCTGATTGGCATACTCAAATCATTTTCTCAGACAAGTCCACTTTCTACCGCAATGGTGTTGTAAATAGGCATAATTGTAATTATTATAATACCGTCAATCCCCACATTCTTGAAGAGACTCCAATTAAATCAAAAGGAATTACTGTTTGGGCGAGTGTCAGTTGTAACGGCGTGTTATCTTACGACATTTCAGACAATACAATGACTGGGATTAGGTATGCACGAGTTTTAAATGAACAGGTCTTGCCCCATTTGACGGTACCAGAAATGAATCAAGCAATCTTTCAACAAGATGGTGCTCCACCTCATTTTGCAAATCTTGTCAAGCAATTACTAAATGGCAACCTTCATGGCCGTTGGATTGGTCATGGAAGTGATTTTTTAGATTGGCCACCCCAATCACCTGATTTAACTGTTTGTGACTTTTTTTTATGGGGTTATTTGAAGGAACAAGTTTATACCCATAGCTTCAATAATGATGAGGAACTAAAATGATCAATAGAAGAGGAACTTCTCCGGATACCGCGGAGTTTCTTTGTAAGAGCTTACGAATCATTTGTTACGCGCTGTTATCAGTGTGTTGCTGTGGATGGGTTACAGTTTGAATAATTTTGGGCTTTAAGGTTTTCCATTAGGCTATGTTCTAGTTCTTTTATTTAAAAGTCATATTGCCCTAGAATGTAACAATAAAAATATTTTATAAAACCAAAAACACCTTTTTTAATGTTTTTAAAGTATCGTTTTTCAATATGCCGCCATTTTGTTTCTATTAAGGTTAGGGAGCTGAAATTTTTCCAGATTATTTTTAGAACCTACTTTGTAAACTGTGTAAAGTTTAAAAAAGTTTGGTGCATGAATGGGCACGTAATATAAAATCAAACGTTTAAACCTCTTCGTGGGACACCCGGTATATATATTTTTGTATTTGCTCAAATATTGTCGTTGGCCATTTCCAATTATATATATATATGTCGTATATATTTAAAAAATAAAACTTTTTATATTTAAAAATTCCTATGCTAAGCCAGTCACTGGCGTTTTTGCCGGGAAGACCAGTCATTTAAAGTTTGTACTGCTAAGCCAGTCACAATATATTGCCCGCTAGTGCCCGCGATGACAGTCACTGAAAATCTGCACTGGGAAGCCAGTCAGTTACACCCTCAAATATATCTTTGCTTATATGTTGTTTAATATATCGCTTGTTTGTGAATGTATTTTTATGAAACTTGGTAACCGACTTTATGTGGAATTAAGACAAAAATGAGCATCGGAAATTCGCTGAGTATGCAGGTTTGCTGTGACGGAGGTATTATTAAATTTTGTTGCCGCCAACTGTAGACAGGACGAGAAAGGAGCCATTTCTTTAAACTATTGCAAATTTGGATGTGGGAGGTTAGAAGATTGAAGACTCGGATACCTGGAACAGGAAAACAATGATTGGTTTTGAAAAGTCTAGTACTAGTATCAGGGAAGATCTGAGCAATAAATGGATTCTGACCTCCCCATCTATTAGACCATGCATCCTAAATATTAAATATTTAGTTGAAATGCATTGAAAAACTTATTGCGTACTGTCATTTGCCATCAATGATGATAGAAAAACAATTATCATTACACTTTAGGATCTGGAATCTGAATCCCGACTTCAGGTGCAAACAAATCTAGAACATGGCAATTAAACCTTTCTTTAATCCCCTTTAAAGGTTAAAAAAAGTAAAGAAACACTTTGCCACTTCAACATAGCAAGGTCTTCAACGTAGCACCTTTTGAATTTCAGTCCAACAGCTTTAGACTTATTCATTAGCCTATCAACGGATAGATGCCCAGCTCTCTAACTTCCTCTAGCTTCCAACTCCAAATTCTTAGGTTTTAAAATTGTCTTAGGTTTTCCTTTTACGCCAAAGAATTTAAAAAGAAAAAGTATGAATGTTGATATAGTGAATTTGATCGCTGAGTACAACTTCTCTGACTGACTTACTACCCAGATACACCCTTAGTCCTAAAAGTATGAAGTAAATTCATTCCAAACAACATTATTTAATATAACTAGCCAACTTTCTTGAAGTTTAAGTAATTGGACAATTATAACCTCCTTTTAAAAACATTTTATTTCAGAAGGCTGTAATTTTGAAGACTGAAGCTGACTGTGCTGTTGAATAGCATTATAGTATTTCTCACACAAAGAGGGAAGTAAACTCAGTGATAAGACAAATATAAATAAAGAATTGAAAATGGAAAATGATTACGTGCGTCTTGCTGTCAACAATGAAGAAGAACAACCACAGAAACCGCAAAGAAGGAGTCTCTGGAGGGTAAGTGTGCTTACAAAATTCTACCTTTGATATTTAAGCCCCCTTTGAACAACGAACTGCTTTACGTGGCAACGCCAGATGCCTTCTTGAGCAGCTACGGTTGGCCTGCTCGGGGCCTTAGTTTTACTCCGATGAATAAAAAACTTCTTTGTTATGTATAATGATATACAAATGAGGAACATACTACATAGAAACTAATAATATTGTTGTGTTGTGATTTTAATTAACATATTATTCAAATGTTTTACAATTGATTAGCCAGTTAAGAGATAGCAAGTATTTTTTAATTTCAAGAAATAAATTTTGAACAAAGATCAAACTAAACAATTTCAGGATATAATAAAAATGGTTTAAACTGCATCATGTTACCAAAAAAGATGACTATTTAACAAGTGGCGACTTGGCTTTGAATTCTCTTAATAAGATGCTAGGGTGGGTCCAATATACTTTGGGTGGGGGAATGTTAGTAGTTAGCTACTTTGCACTCAGGGATCAGCTATTGATACTCTTTAATGTCTTATATTTGTTATAGTCAGCAACTGTCTTTGGCACAGTACTGACAAATTTCCCATGTTTACAGCTTTCTTAAACTTTAAAGAGTTATTTTAATAGTAAGCAAAGTGTTTCATTCATGTAAAAAGTCTGGAACTAAACTTAACATTACCACAAAATAAATAATTTATTCCCATCATTATAAACTCGACTGGAGCAGAATGTGTAGGATTTTATTACAATATTACAAGCTAAACGTAGTGTCTTTATTTGTGTTGTATCTCTGAGTATTTCCTGACATTGCGTTGCAAAGGAAAAGCACTTGGCTTGGGAGTTTTATTGAAAAAAGGTGGGATACACAGCTAACTCACCTGAAGAAACTGGTTCAGACGAGCACAGCAACAAAGAATGTATTTTATACACATATTACATAATATTTCGTCTCCATTTGAGACTTCTTCAGATGTAGAAGGAGACTGTCAGTTAAAGTACTGTTGGATTATCAGATAGGTACTGTTGAATACAGATATTCAAACAGAATCTTAACTGACAATCTCCCTCTGAAGACGTCTCAAATGGAGACGAAATATTATCTAATATGTGTGTAAAATACTTTCTTTGTTGCTGCGCTCATCTGAACCTGAACCAGTTTCTTCAGGTGAGTTAGCTGTTGGAAAGTATTAGTATTTCCTGATTTTCATGCCTCTTGACTAGTGAAGTATCAACAATCTACCTCTGCCGTGTCAGTCTCCTGAAGACAGGATATTTAGACCCTCCCTTGATATCAGCAGTGATTTTAGCAGGGTGAGAAATGTATTTACACCATCTATAAACCCTTACTTGTATAATTTGCTTGGTCAGTAGATTTTTAAAATTTTCATGTCATTAAAATCAAGGGTTATTTCTCTACATTTCTCAGATAAATCTGTACTGTAATAACCAAGTAATGCATAATTACACATTCTGCTCATTGTTTGGCTTGAGTTTTTTGTAATTTTATGTTAGCTTTTACATACAATAAAGTTACTTATTAATTATTAGAATAAAGTCTGTTGCTGTTGCTGCGTTTGATTTGTTTAAACATGAAAATGTCATATGTTTCAATGTTGAGCAATGTTCCAATTCCGGGACACCCGCAGCGAATGCGTTAAATGGCTGAAAACTCCTTTAGTGGCTAGGGAGGGATAGAAGGGAATGTTGGATGGTTGTAGAAAGGTGTGGAACCATATGAGTTGGGTTTTATAAACTTTCACAGAGATTCTGTAGTAAAATAAAGGAAGTGGGTTTTAACATTGAATTATGTTTTGTTCGGTTTTTTAATCTTAATTATGAAATTTCTATCTTAACTACGTATTGAAATTTATATTGTGTGTTGGGATAAGTTTACAAACGAACACTGAGTTTCCCATCTTTGCTGTGTTATTGTAACTTAACTTTAGTAACTTGTAAGAGCTGAAAACTCTTTTGCTGTAATGGCTGGGAATAAAAGCTGGGCCACTATCACATCAATTCTGTGGTATATTAAAGGAAGTGGGGCTCAAAATTAAATTAGGTTATAAACAAGAAAGGTTTTGTGACAATTTAATGCTTACTGTACTTTTATTTTGTAAACGTTTTGATGCCAATTTGAAACCTTCTTACTGATGAAGTTGTCCAAAGCAGCATTGAAACATATTGGAGAAACTAACCCATTGCTGGAGGTAAAATATGTGGAGGTGCAGCCCCCAGCAGCCGGAGTTGTTTACCGTGCCAGGCGTTATGCGTTTAGTTTTAAAATATTTTGAGCAGCCATTGTTCACTGCTAATTTGTACTTCAGCTTATGTTTTTTAAATTGTTTGAGTATTTAAATAAAACAATCAAATTTATGAGTACTGTAGTAGACTAAAACATTTTACCTTAATTTATCACCACCCATATCTTAAACACAACTCACGAACGAACATCATAGAGAAAGCTGAAAGCAGAATATCAAGAATCCATCTGAACACAATCTGTCAGATTCAACTGAAAACAAAGATGCATCCTCACACAATATAGCGGGTTTGTTGATAAACACATCCACACACGGTATAGCGGTAGTATTAAAGAAGCAAGTTTGGCAAACACAGAACTTGGACGCAGAGGGTGCATATTTCGGCGTTCAGCATGTTGTCCACTCACCACGTAGGCGCAGATGCTGTGTCTTTCGCCTGCAATGGGTTAAAAATTAAGAAAGCCAAACATTTTCTTACTTAAGTTTAAGAACTGAATTATTATCTTCTGTTGTTTACTTGTAGTTGTGAAAGTTGATATAACTTAAATTTACAAAATTTAAATTTTATATACGTCTATGTCCTTTGGGAGAAAATACGAGGTGTGTTTTAAGAGTAAGTACCGTTGCAGTACTGTGGTTGGCATTCCCGCAACCTGCGCTGTGTACCTACACCTATTGGCAAGCCTGGGATGCCACTACGGCAAGAATCGACTGTTAGTTTATGAACATTCAAAATGGCGCCACTGATTGATAGTGCCGCCGACTGTGAAGTATGCCCTATGATTCAATTTCTGATTGTTGAGTGTGAGTGCGGCTGAAATTCATTGGCAGATTATCAAAGTGAACAGATTGTATGATTACATAATTTTTTGATAAGTTGATAATGTCAAGAAAAATGTCCTTTATGCAATTGTTACTGAACGACTAAATTATCGAAAATCGTGCTCACTCTGCAAAAATGTTGACTGAGGTGCACAAAACCAAGCGTTTGGGGAGTGCGTTGACCGGTGCGGGGAGGAAGGTGATGATGTTTTTTGTCACTGGCATCAAAACATTTCTTGACACTAGGGGTGTAATACACCACCACACACTTCCCTATTATACCAATCAATTTCAGCTGCTTTCACACCGTTAACCATAAGCAATCAAATTACAGCCGCGTATTTTACAGTTGGCGGGACTATCAATCGGCAGCGCCAATTTGAATGTTCATAAATTAATGTATATATCGTGATTTTTGTCGTAGTAATGTCCTAGGCTTGACAATAGAAGCAGGTATACAGCGCAGGATGCAGGAATGCCAACTGCAGTGCTGCAACGGCAGAATTTCTAAATAGTACTTACTTTAAAAACACGCCTCATACAAAAAAAAACTGACACTTTTTTTGTTTTGCTAACATAAAAATCGTCCTGATTCATCTTAAACTTCACAAAATAATGAGTAATGTAACGTTGTCCCCAGCATTGGAAGATGCTGTCCAGGTTCCAGCGCAACTTGGTGACGATGGTGCTGGTGGCGGTGGTAGTGACGCTAGTGTACTACTGGGGCCTCAAGGAGCAGGTGCAACTGGAGGAGGCCAAGGTGGCACTGGAACAGGCCCCGGAGATGCTGCAGATCCACCAGCCGCTGGCCCAGCCGCAACAGCCCGCACAGGAGGTGAGCGTGGGCAAGGGGCGGGTCTATGTGCTCGGGTTCTGAGCTACCGGTTTGCTCGTTTTAAGTGTACATCATCCATCATCCATTATCCATCATCGATTGAAATTTAAGTGGAGATAGATTGCTCTTATAATTGCTGAGAAAGTGGATAAATCCAAATCAAAAATTTTGTTTATGATTAAATATCATTCACGTGGCTTAAATTTTCATGAAATGCAAATTGTAAAATTGTTTTTATTTATCCTATGCATTTTTGAAATGCAAACTTGACTCTTTACTTTCAAGTTTAAAGATTTGTGATTCTTATCAGTTGATCTCGATAGTCCAATAAAGTGTATTAAAATTGTAAATCTGCCGTGCTTATTCCCTTAAAACTGTTGTAAGTTGGTTTCATTTAAATACCATCTTAAAACTTAAATATCACTATAATTTGTATAGTTTCTGTTTTATCTAAAAATGCCAACTCATATTTTTGGATAAAGTACACAGACGTTTCATTACTAAACAATAATTCTATTTGTGATGTAAAAGTACTGTTGTTACATAAACAGTCTAAAGTAGATATAGGTCAAATATAATAGGCATAATGGTGAAACAATAGCTGTGTGAGGTAATTAAACTAAATTAAAAAACCCAACAATTGAATTTGTTAAATACAACTAGTTAATTTGTTAAATATTAACCTGTTTATAATACATTTCATATGTTCCAAAGTGTAGTGACTTCTGATTTGAGAAACTTGGACAAAAACAGTGTGTAAACACATATAACGGAATGAATTAATGATTTATATATGTGTTTAAGATAAGTTTATTACTAGTTAAATAAAATAAATAAAATTATGTAGTTATGATAATAGCATTGACTATAAATACTGAAGTAGACTTCTCATTGCCATTGTAAAATGTGTCCCTAGTTTTGTGTATGCCAGGATTGAAAGAGGTCGTAGTTTACAATAATCACCAACATAGTATACTGCTGTCAGCTATTACTTATCCTCTCAAGGAGGGGATAATACAACAGTTGGTGTGACAGGAAGCAAACATAAGTTGATTATCACTTGCTTTCTGGGGTGGAGATATTTTAAAAGTTAACGTAAATAACTAAATTACCAATCAAACTACTTCAATTTTAAATTCTAGCATACACTAAAAGTGGGACAGCTGGGCCATATGAATGGGATGTCTCCTTCAGTATTTATAGTCCATGATAATAGGTTTAAAAAATACTAGTGGCTTTCAGGGGCCATATATGTTTTTTGTGAAAGTGGATAATCACAGCTGATCATTAGTTCATTTTGATTTTTAATAAAAACACTGTAGTGATATTTCCATAAGAAAATCATTGGATATTTGAAGTCCAGTGGGGCGTAGCCCAAGTACTTTTTGACAATTCTGAAATTTTTCCCACTGTTTTGTCCTTGGCCCTCAAGCTTTAAAATGAATCGTCATAACCTAACTTAACTTCTTCCTACCTCAAGATATTTCGTGGGGACCGATTCGCTTAAGGAATTAAATATATAGGTAGATATTATAAATTAAAAGTGATTTTAAGATTACACAAAGAACACTGTTTTAAGTTTACTTTCAGAAAAACTATTAAGTCGATATTTTCAAATTGGTGTTGGTACCCTTAGTTAATATTTTTATGAACCTCATCCATAAAAAACATAAAAAACAATTAATCTGTGAAATATTTTAATTCCAGTTATAGTACCAGTTTTAGTCATGTCGATGCTTTAATCTACAACATTATAAACACAATTTTTAAACTTCTATTTTGGCACACTAGTAAACTATAGCCCAGGTAATCATTTTGGAGTAACTGAGGAGGTGATATGGAATAGTTACCTTATATGGTTGTGGTTATTTTAGTTTAAAGTTTACAGAGAATAAACCCTTGGAAATACATCAGGTAAAGTCAGGGTAATTTAAATTTCTGTGGGAGCTGGAAACTCCATTAACACAGTTTTATAAAAATTTAAACATACCTGTACCTTTTCACAAGCTGTAAGGTCATCAAGTGGTGTCATTCATATCAAGTTATTATGACAATAGAAGATTAATTTGAAGATAAATTCAGCTCAAGATCCCCTAGTAGGTTGTACCATACTTTATAAATACTTAACTATACTTTTATATATACACAGATAAATCAATATTGTTGAATAGGTTTTAAAAACTAGACTAACCCAATTAAATTTTAATCTTAATCTAGTTTAAGTAGGCCTAAGGGTTTTCATAGTCGAGTTGTGGTGGCATCAACGCAGTTTCATTTTGATATGCGTTCATCTAACATCGGCCTGACACAAGCTTTGTTTAGCTACTGGTGAGGTGAGTACAATTGTCATATATACTTTATACTTCTCTGTAATAAGTATAATCCTTGTTTCTCAAACCTCCAGATTACACGAGTGGTTATATATAAAAAAGCTATTGTTCAGAGTCTAGCTATTAAGTTCACGTATCAGCTGAGTTGGACTAGCCGTAAATAAAATAACTGGGCATAAACACAAGTATGTCATGCTTTAATCCATTTGCAAAGGCAAATTTGCTCTATTCTGTGAAGAAACAGACAAAATTATCTGAAAATACAAACAATTCAGCTGTCTGTTTAGACCTGTACTGCAATGCTAGAAATTAATACAAAAACATATTGCTTTTACTGAATAATGACTAAGTTTGGTACATTATATTTTGGTGTACAGGCATTACATTTCAAGCTTGGGTTTTAAATAACTATAGTGATGTATGTGCAGTAGGTATGATGAGATCAGAAAATTAATACTATTAACTGTAATGGTTACCACAGATCTTGATGGATGAATCAGTGCTACTAGCCATTCTGAACACAAGACTGTTTTGTTGTTGCGCTGATTATTTTTGTTACATAACGTTTATATAAAACCTTGCAATTAATTGTACTCACGCTTCTGTGAGCCGTATAGTCAGTGCAACATCGAAACAGTCTTGTTTTCAGATGGCTACTAGCGCCGATTCATCCGTCAAGATCTGTGGCGACCTTATACTATAAAAAGAAATATTAATTCATATGAAGAATTTTTAGTAGGAATATTAAAGGGATGTAACATTAGTTTTCTTTTTACAGTACCTATGCTATGTAATTCATAATTCATATATTGTTTCACCTCTGAATGTCTGAAGTTTTTGTTTGCTGAGCTCGTCTTTGTTCCAGCAGTCTGCCGTTTATAATATTTTTAACTTTAATTTGTTTACAGATAGTTTATGATTCCGATGGCTTCCCAATCCAATTTTTCAATGACTCCTATGTTAATTTCATTTTGCCTGCAGATTGGGCGATTCTCAACCGACCGGTTAGTCTCGAACCAACTTGTCTAAAATTAATTTTCGTTAGTATTGTGTGAATGTGAGTATTTAATTAAAATTTAACTACTTTGACTTGTGTAAGATATTATTATCGTTTTTGGTTATAGTTAACAGTTATAGTTATATTACATTTATAGTTAAAATAATATATACGAGCTGCTCCCCCACAAAATTTTGCAGATATAATCCTTATAACAGCTGTTTATTGAATTAAGAAAAAACACATGTGACATAAACCAAATAAAACTCTCCTCCATATGAATAACATGGGAACTTGGAAGTCCCGTGGGGCAGAGCTCTGGGGCCTATATCAAAATTCTGGCTCGACAGTGACTTAGAACTTGAAATTATCTTTTAAATAAAAAAGAATCATCAAAATTGGTTAAGTATTAACTTCAGGAAGTGAGTGAACAAAATGCAGGAATTTTTTAAATATGTAAATAACCAGGAGGACCGAGCGTTGCTTGATGAAATATTGACAAATTTCAAAAATAATTTTATTTTAACAATATTTTATTTTATTTGATAACAAACCTTAAGGAATAAGTAAAATTATAATGCGGTTGTAAGTTAGAACAAAATAACGTTAAAATCAAATATTTTTAAGAGCCTTAACAAAAGAGGTTGTTTAAATAGTAAAATTTGTCACTAGTTTCTATAGGTGTTTACTTAAAATTCTACTTACATTCAAAACAAATTTTGAGCATAAGAATGATAATTTGAGAGCGATGTTGAAATGGAAATGAAATCTTTTATGCTAACCAATGGGTTTTGCATTTAGGTAAACCAATTTTATATATACATACAGCAATTTAATACTTCAGTCCACACTATGTTGCGAGTGCGGTGTCCCGAGTCTGGCGGTAGTACTACTTTCAGAGCACTTCTTCGTTTTACTCTGGAGAACGCCACGTATAGCAAGCCATGCATGAAAACGGGCGTTCTTAGCACGACACCAACAGATTTGAAGGTTTACCCTTGCGATTTGTGATGTTTAAAAACAACAATACGTTTAGTTCAATAATAATCATGTGACTTCAATCAGCGGTCTCACAAGAGAAACCAGGATGATCTGACATGGACGTTATTTGCATTTGGTTTTCATCTACCAATCGCTACATTATAAATTATTATCTTGTATGTATAATATTAGGATGTGATATTACATTATGCAGTTTACTAATGAATGAAGATTTAGAATCTTTACATTTAGTAACTCAACAACAATACCTTTGCAGTAAAATACTATATAAATTTTTCGACGATTACGCGTTATCGGAGGTAGCAGCTTTGCCACAAAACACGATCGTGTGTTATCGCGGCGTGACGGTAGTAGCGTTGACGCTAAAGAAGAATGTGTTTGTCGGCAGAAGTATTTTTGCCTTGAGAGACGATCTTGCGTAATTAAGGAAAGTAATATAACTGTTGAAGACAATTGCTCACATTTGTCGGAAGTAAATTTAAAAGACGATTGCGCGTAAGCGGCTGCGCCAAGTTTCTTCTCGAACGTCGAGCTACTTTTATTGTTGAGGTAAACTGAATATTTAAAAGCTCGGAAAAGCTCAAAGGCTTGAATACTCACTCTTTTCTGGTTTTGATCATAAAAAGTTCAATTAAAATCAAATATATCAGCACTATAGATAATTAATTTTTATTTAATTAAATTTTTAACAGCCTGCGCCTTTCAAATTACTTGGAGTAATATTTCACCATTTCCCCCAACTGATTATCAGATTTTTATAGCTCATTTGCCTCTTTTCTGCATTTTTAAGGGCACTTCAGTTGTTATTTGTAGCTCAATGTCCCTTTGAACTATTTTGGATATGACCAATCTATAAATGCAATCTTCACTCAACAGCTTTAGTCACTGCTCTTAGGAAACCACAAGTCAACAATTATAAAATACCCCCGTCGCAGCAAACCTGCGTACTCAGCGAATTTCCAATGCATAATATATGACTTAATACCACATAAAGCCGCATACCAAGTTTCATAAAAATATATTCACAAATAAGCGATATATACTATTATAATTATTCTCCATAAGAATAACATTGGGGATGAGTACATAGGTTTGCTGAAACAAGGAACATAAACAATTGGTTTCTATGCAAATATCAATATAACTCAACTAGGTGAAGCTACATACCTAGTAGCTATATTCATTCACAAATAAGCGATATATTCCATTTTGATTAATCTCCATAAGAATAACATGGGGGATGAGTACGCCGGTTTGCTACAATAAGGAACGAAAAAAGTGGGTATTTAGGCAAATATAAATATAACTCAACTAGGTGAAGTCATGTAAGAGGTTTTATTAATTTATGTTCATAATTAAGTGAGACATAGCATTTTAATTTTTCTCCATAAGAATAACATGGGGGCTGAGTACGCAGGTTTGCTGCTACAGGAACCTTTAGAAAAAAGTTGTTTTTTTGAGCAAATAACAATAGACCACAACCAGATAAAGCCATATACCAATTTTTGTCAGTATAGGTTCATAAATAAGCGAGATATAACATTTTTCTATTCCTCCATAAGAATAACATTAGACAACGTACTGTGTTTAGCACTTTCAATATGTCGGTAACCGATTGATGTAGAGGAATGATCAAAATACCAAGTTGTGTGTTTTTTTTATTTGAATCCAATGGTAAAAACTAAAATTTGACTATTTCAAAAATTATATGTAAAAAGCTCAAAAAACCCATTTTTTGGGTACAAAAGCCCCCCAAAATACCCCTTAAGGTAGAGCGATATGGCTGGTTTTCGAACTTAAAGTCATAAATGTTGCTTTACACGTTTATACCAAATTTCATCAAAATCGGACCTTTTTTACGAGAGTTATCGCACCCACGGACACACACATATATATATATATATATATATATACAGTTTCAAACGAATGGTGTTTTTGGGGTCTGGGGACCTCAAAACGAAAAGTTATCATGGTCCCGGGCCTAGGTCTTACCATGCCGACTACGGTAATAGCTTCTTCCCTATAGGGGAAATTCGCTAAAAAGGTATTACTTTGACAGTGCCTTGCTTTATTATGAACAGCTAATACAATTCTTTTGTTTTGATTTTTAACTCAATAAGCGCAATGTTAATTTTTTTAACTTTTCAATTTTGTTTTTTAACATTATTTGATTTTTACTGGGGATGAGACCTGTCTAGAACATATTTTTATACCAGAACTTAGTTATTTCCAAAATTTGAAGGAAATCTTCGGAGCTGTTTTCAAGATAATTGTGTAACCAACCAATCAAGCAAACATTGCTCATATAAGAGTATAGGATTTCCATGATTTGTCCTTTAACTGTTTATGCTTCTATTTTTTATAGCTATTAAAGTTGTTTGGGAGGAAAGATAATAGTAATATGTGATATTGTCGGTAACTGTTAAGTAATAAATTAGTATCAATTAGTATATTACAGGCTTAACTATACTTAATTGATTGATCCACTGTTATTCATAAGATATGGTAGGTCCATAGTGAAGGCAAATTCGTAACTTTGCATAACATCTTTGATAATGTCAAGAACTTGCCTGATTTCAATTATAGTTATAGGTGTAAGCTTCACAAAAAATAGGTTGTCCATTTTTATTTTTGATGGCCTCCAAGGATTAATACAAATTACATCAACTACTTTACAACAAATGGTCATATACTATTACAGTGGTATCACCCAAACACACAAAAATCGCCATATTATTTCAGATATTAAAAATACGTCAAATATTATAAAACTGATAAAGAAACTTTATGAAATCAAAAAATCAAAATGTAAAATGTTATGGTCTTAATCCAAGTTGGTTTGTTTGTATAACTGGAAAGTTTATTTTTAAGTCATCATAATATCATTGACAAACACTGAGGTAGCAATTGAGTGTTTTAATTTTACCATGATTTTCTGTTAAAGGTGTTTTTTTTTTTAATTTCTTCATTTAAAAAACCCTCATACATAATATCTCAGTTAAAAAAAGTAATAACTTTTTTCTGGTAAGAACATTTTTTATAAGAACAAAAAGTGTTTAAAGATAGCATTCTAGCATGTTTCTCAATACAATTTGAATGAAATGAGTTTTATTCTTGAACGATGTTTCTATACAACCACCATATTTTATTACTCACTCTCCAGACTTATCTGGAAGTGTAAATTTATGAGCAGTGACTATTGACTTTCTCCGCAATAGGTGATAAGTGGTTTGTCTAGTGAGTCCCATTCAAATTCAAATACTGAATTAAAAACTACTGAATTATAAACTGAGAATGTAAAGAAAAGTTATACACTATATAACAATTAACTGTAGAAATTTATAGATTTACTATAGAAAACACTGAGAGTTTACCGTGTTAACGTCTAGCATTATTAGGGTCTAAAAATGGTTTCTTGAATTGCATTATCAAAACTTCCTTGAATTTCCAAATTCCAAAGATAAAAATATATAAAACTCATCTTTTCACACATTCCTAGTTCTATAAATCAAGAAATTCAGTTTGTTCTACCAACAGACTATTTTTTTTTCTTTAGAAAATATTTCATTTTGTGAACAAAAATTGTTGGGAACAATACAAATGGATTGAAAAGGTCGTACCGTGAAAAGAATTATTTGGATATATTTGAATTAAGTTTGGTTTATTTGTCGTTAGTTACTAGTGTATTTATTTAATTTCAACCATAGGCGTGCGCAGAGTCTGGTCTCGTGGGTGCCGGAGCTGAAAAATGTGCTCCTCAATCTCTGCTCTAAGAACTTATTTATCTGCAAAATAATAAACGCGTCAATTATTGAATGAAATCTAATAGTTAACTTACTACTCCTTGACACAAGCATGTACTAATCTATTACACTAATTCCCTAAGGAATTTCTTGTGTACAGCAAAACTCTTTTATTTACGAACCGATTTTGATAATTGAGGTGTCAAATTAAAGGGATTTCTCTATAAAAGTCATGGAATAATTGTTGTCTCCCTCGGTTCAATGTGCTTCGCCCCATTGGACTTCAAAGTTTCCATGTTATTCTTATGGGCAATTGGTTTTAATGGATCAGAAACAGATGTAGTTGCAGTAGGAATTTTAATCAGCTGTTCTTTCCTGAATTCTTTGTGCGAAGCACAGGTAATCAGCTAGTCTTAGTCAATGCAATAAATATTTTGTCTGCATAGGTATATTTGGATTATAAAATATCATAATTTTATAACTTGTTTTGTATTATCTTCTAAAAAATCTAGATTACACTCAGGCCGAGCAGCTGCATGTTACTCCGATTTCCGAAGGAGTGTATATTAAAGTTAATAAAACAATATACAATAACAATTAGCAACCAACTGAATTAGGGCACCAAACAATTTTAAAAAAAGCTAAAACAAGAAGATATAATCTTAGAATTTATATTTTCAGAAAAATATGCTTGGTTGTACTATACCTAACTGATAATAGCAATGGAATTATAATTTATATTGATATTTGTATATTATTTTACCCTTTGCTTATGGCGCACTTAAAGTGAAAGGTAAAGTTAAAAAATAGCTATATAAAAGTATTATTTCTATTTATACTCCAATTTTAACCATGATGCCATTTACTTTTCCTCTAAATCTCCTCCTAACAATGAATAAAAGGAGGGTGAAGCAGGGTTGTACTTACATACGACACTCGATTTCCAAAAACTCTGCCGATCGTCACGGGAAAATTCAGACAACAGTTAATGTTTTGGACGTAGATTTTAATTGAATTTGCATTTATAAATACTACTTAACTGTGTTTCGGTACAATAATACTTCTAGTATTACTTACTATTCAAGCAAGAACTTGCATACTATTTTGTTCTTACTTCTTACATTAAACTTAATTTTTGTAACATACTAACCAATTATTTAATCATCCATTTTGGCACCCCCTCAGGCCCTCTTTGTAGCACCGTGGCTGTCGCGGCACCCATGGCACCCACCGTGCTCACGCCTATGATTTCAATAAATTGTATATTGGATTGCAGTTTTTGCGGTAGACATATGTTAAATCATGATAGGCTTGCATGCACCCCCTCAGGCCCTCTTTGTAGCACCGTGGCTGTCGCGGCACCCATGGCACCCACCGTGCTCACGCCTATGATTTCAATAAATTGTATATTGGATTGCAGTTTTTGCGGTAGACATATTAGGGAATTATTAATTAGGGACATATTAGGGGATTATAATCATGATAGGCTTGCATAAAGTCTTACACATACTGTTTGCAAAAAGAATAAAAACATTCTGCTGTGGGGTTGTCTGAAATATACATGGTTGTTTATCATTACAATTATTACTACTACCCTAACATTATTTTATCTGCACCCTAACATTTAGTGGATATCCATGTAATTGTACTTGTTCAAAATAAATACAAATTAATTTCATACTGTTTTAATCAGCGGTTTTAAAAAATTGTAAAATAGGCTAAATTGTTTTAAAGTTTCAGTTTTATAAGATCTGGAAGCATATTTTCCTCCCATAGGTATCTCCTTTATTTGAATTTCAAACAATCTTGTTTCAGGCTATTAATAGATGGGTGTGTGGCAACTCAGGTTTTTGGAATTCCAATTGTGTCTAAATGTGCCAAATCTGTTCCAAATATATGACAACTCATTCTTTTCTAAAACTCTTCGTTTAAATTTGTTTACATGATATTTGCTATTTTGTTTTGCTGGAATTACTCTCAGGTCTACAATGTGCCAACTCTCTAAGTTCTTGGTTTTGACCATTTTAACATATTTTGGGTAAAATGTCATTATGAATAAGGAAGGTGTAATAAAATGTTGCACAAAATTCATGGCATGCTAATTTTGGTTCACATTTGATGGAGACTGAAAATAAGGGTGGGATAATTTATTGACTTTCAAGACGTTCATTCTGATTTTCAACTTAATACATCCATGATGCTTAATTGACACTTTCTGGTAAAGATCAGCTTTGGTGGTTTTCTAATAATCTAGCTTAAGTCCCTTAATTCTAACATACAATCCAAAACCTGCGAATTGAGAATCATTATTTTTAATTTGTTGTATTGTACCCGTATAAAATAAATGTTTTCGTGATCGATGGCTTCCCCATATCTCCCGTTTCTTAGGCTTATGTAGTCCCAAATAATTTGTACTACCCCGCTCCGCAAATGTTTCAGGGCTCTGCCCTCTTGACATTCAAAATACTTATTCCAACCATCTTGCACCTATTACTTGACTGACGAAGCTAAAATTCAGTAGAAAGATAGCTGATAGCTCAAGGCAAATTTAGGCCTACCTCTGGTAATATAATAGTTTAGGACTTCGCCCCACTGGCCTGTAGTATACCCAAGTTAATCATTATATACCAAGACTGAAACAATGGAGCTGAAATTTGGTAAGGAAATAAATAATACACCGGAATCAAAGTAGACATTCATTCAATCCAAAGATTCTTCGGGACCCCACCCCACTGGCATTTAAAGTATGTTGCCTAATACTGGACTGATAGGGCTGAATGGCTAAATTTCGGTTGAAAGATAGCTAATAACTCAAATCAGAATAGCCTACAACTGATCAAAATACTGTTTAGGGCTCTGCACTGCAGACCTTTATTATTCCTATGTTAACTATCGCACACCCAACTACTGAACCGATGAAACTAAAGTTTGGGAAATAGTTCATACTTTAGAATCAAATGTTGTGCTACTTCTGTTCTAAAACTCATAATGGGCTCCACCCCACTTGCTTTTAAATTCAAGCTTATCATCTCGCACCTACTACTGGACCTATGGATCTGAAGTTCAGGTGGAAGGTAGCTAATATACTCAAACCAGACATAGGCCTACTCCTGATCAAAATATGATCTAGGGCTCCACCCCGCTGGCCTTTACTATTCTCATGTTAACAATCAAAACCAATTATAGAATAATAGATGATCTTGAAATTCCACTCAAACCATGACATTCTCCCGTTCCGAAAGTGTATGGGCTCCACCCCACTGGAATTTATACGTAGTAATGTTTAGTAACAAATGTATAATTATTTTGGAATGATGTAGCTAAAGTTTGGTTGGAAGATAGGTTCATGAGAATATAATCTACAGACTCATGCTGAAAATATTTTTGGGCTCCGCCCTACAGGCATTCAACATGCTTAAAAATGTTCATGCTTAAAAATCGTCAAAGTTAAATCACAGGTTAGTGATTTAATTTTAGTTTTCATGGTAACAATAGTTTTACCAGTGGGAAAATAAATGGAAATCAGCGGTAATAAAGAAAGGTCACGTGACCAAAGTCGCACCGGGTACCAGCTAGTGCCATATACATAAACAAATATAATAATAATAATACTTTGTTGAAAACCAACCTTAAGTTCTATAGGGCTCCAACCCACTGGAATGTTTATGTAACTTGTTTAGTAACAAATGGATAATTCTGGAATGATGAGCTAAAATGTTGCAGGAAGGTTGGCACTTAAGAATATAACCTACAGACCTTTACTGAAAATGTTTTTGGGCTCCGCCTTACAGGTGTTCAACATGTGCATGCTCATAAACTGTCAGAGAACCTCATGGGGTATTTATTTAATTTTAGTTTCCATGGTAACGATATTGTTACGAGCGAGAAAATAAACGGAAATCAACGGTAATAAAGAAAGGTCACGTGAAAAAAGTCACACCGGGTACCAGCTAGTGGTGCCATAATTTTAACAAAAAAACAAAAATAATACTTCCTTGAAAATCATGTACACTGTGCTAAGTTTGATTAAAACTTTTTAAAATTATTAAAAAGTAAAATGTGATTTTTTAGAATAATTCAGCCTTAAGAATTTTACGGTACTATTTAACATGAAGTTTCATGTGCTGCACTCTGGGATAAATGTTATAAACGCACTATATGATTAATGCTAAATTTCATTATCAAAATTATAAACATATTTCTTTACCTTTCCAGTTTTGCGTTACCTTTCCAGTAGTGAACATGTGTTCTTGCTGATAAACTGTGTTTACTTTATTCAGCTGTTTGATGATACAGTTCAAAACAATTCCTTTTCAATGTTAATCTTATGGACAAATAACAAACTTAAAGGGTGGCTAGGGCCCTTCCCTTAGGTCCGTTCTTTATGAAATTTAGGCACAAACAACTTCAGACAAAGATTATCGAACGATACCAAAAATATCAAAATCGGTTGGAAACTGTAACAGGAGTTCCAGTCACAAAAAAACCCCTAGGGCATTAAATAAGTATAGAAGATGTTATATATAGTTTATTTATGAATGTATATGGATGAAACTTGGTATGTGACTTCACTTAGATATGTATATGGATGAAACTTGGTATGTGACTTCTATTGGATATTTGCATAAAAACAGATATTTTGTGTTCCTTGTTGCAGCAAACCTGCGTACTCATCCCCAATGTTATTCTTATAGAGAATAATTAATATAATATTTTAAGTCCGGTATCGCTTGTTTGTGAATATATTTCTTATGAATCCTGGTAAGTGGCTTAATGTGTATATATTCATTGGAAATTCACTGAGTATGCAGGTTTGCTGTGGCGGAGGTATTTGAACATGATGTCCCTTGAATTTCTAAATTAAAAAGTCTATGGATCATGTAAACAATACACAGTTTCATATCAATTTAATATTAGTTTCAGTTTTATTTCACACAGACATCACTGCAAAAACCTATTATAAATGGTTATTTATTATTATTATAAAATATATAACTAAATATAACTTTTTTTGGTTAGGACCTGAAAACCATGAATGATTGGCAAATAGAACGGGATGATGAACGTGCAGAGTATCGAAAACAATGGGAAGAAGAACGAAGAGAAAGAGAGGAGGAAGAAAGACGAATTGCAGATAGGAGACAATGGGAAGAAGATAGAAAGAAAACAAAAGAACAAACGAAGGAAGATAAGAAAAGAGCATTTGAAAAAAGAAAAATTGAGTTACAAAGGAAATTAAATGATAGATATGCTGAAGAAGGAAAAAAAGTTAAGGAAAAAGAAGAAGAGGAGACAAAGAAAAGAGAGGAATATTTGATGAATGAAAGATTAGCAGAAAGAATGAAAGACGCTGATGAAGTATTTCAAGACGAATGGAGAGAGGTTCAAAAGCTGAAGGAAGAGCGAAGGAGGGAGGATCTTAAGAGAATGAAGGCGGAAGAAGAGAGAAGACAGAGAGGGGAGGAAATTGTGGAGGAGGAAGAGATATTAGATCTTTCAACTGTAGAATATATTGAGGAAGAGCCTGAAGAAACTACTACAACTATGTCCCCAGAAGAAGAGGAACGACTGGCTCGAATACAAAAGCAAGTCAGTAGGCGTTGCTCAGAATCAGAAATTTTAATTGCCGTTTTCTGCTTGCTTTTTGTGGGATCTTCATCTGGAAATAGACATTGATTTATGGGATGAGTCCAAAAACAACTCAAGAGCTTTAAATTTGCTGCTTGTGCAGAGTTTGAGGCTGTCCTGGAGTTGGAAAAAAGATGTGCTGGAGTATGGTGGAAGACATTTGAGTGGAGAAGTTTTTGTTTTACATTAATGACTGACATTGTTTGTTGTTAGAAATACCAATTAAAATACACTACTATGTAAATAAACCTATTATGATTAAGTAACCTACTTTCTTTTCTTTAAAATACCGTACCAATCAATTCAAATGCTTATTTAGTCAGCGGTGGTTACAATGCTAAATCAAAGATTAAGTGGAATGACCTTATCTTTTACTCAACAGGTCCTTCCTGTAGATCACTTACCAAAGTACAGTAAACCTCGGATTATCCGGACCAGAATCATCCAGTTCCCGGACAAGGTTGCCCGAAATAAAAAATTTAAATTACAATCAAATCACAATTTTTTTTCCGATGCTAGCGCCTTAAGTTTTAGACGCAACCGCAATACATTAATGTATTAACGAGATTAAATATATCTAGAGGTGTCGTCTCGTGCAAAAAAGTGTAGCCTAAATGGTTGACCACCATTTGCCCCTTTGTCAACTTTGCTCCTATGGCAACCAACATACAATGCTCTCTTCATGAGTTATGAGACAGTCAGCTGACAAATATTTAATTTGTGAAGAGAGGATTTGATTGGTTACCTGAAGAAAATGCTGGTCGACCATGTAGGCTTCACTTTTTTACCCCAGAAGAGCCCTCTAGATACATTTAACCTCGTTGGTTGACCGTTATTACTAACCACAACTTGTGAGGTTTTGTTGTATTTGTAGCTGTGATCAAATTTTATGTTACGACAGTCAAACAAACACTGTGTCTATTCTGTTTTACCGTCTTTCCACGCAATTTTCAGCATCAATATTGCAGGCGCTAGTGTCTCGATCGTTATTCATACTATGTTATAGTAACTTCAGATTATTCGGATTTTTCACTATCCGGATCAATATGCCGCCACATTAGACCGGATAATCCTGAGGTTTACTGTATTCTTTTCCTGAATACGACTATTTCTGAAATAGGTAGTCTTGACCTAGGGTGGGTGTATTACATCACAGACACAGACATGTAGACACAGTTTAGTTTTGTTGCTAATCTATACGAAAAACCGATCATCCCCCAGGCCAAACCTTTACACCTACAACCACAAAATTTGGCGTGTATTCTCTTTCCATAACGTAAGTAACCAATAAGAAAGGATTTTAAGAAATTCCCATAGGGCTCTGCCCCATGGGTAGTCCAAATTCCAATCCAGTATTATTCTTATGGGCAATCAATTTGGTTTGAGCTGAAAAAATTCAAACTACTGATTAAGGTTCGTAGTAGTTCCACGAGCTAACCACAGAATGCAGCAGTCCCAAATTTTTATTCTCGGGTGAAACCTGGTACGATGACAGCTAGAGTAAGTAGCACCAAAGTAGTCCGATGGAAGTTAATACATTGTTGCCAAATCACTCTGGTCTAATAAAACATATGGTAAAATATCTGTCGTCTGTTTTGAAATACATTTCTATCGTACATAACAATAAAAAAACAAACAGACTGAATCATTGTTTGTGGAATTCGTATGGCAGCAGTGTTGGATGAGAGGGGGTGAGGGGGAAATCATATGGGCAACTAACCATCGGACCATTTTCATGCTGTCTACTCTAGTGATTTATAAATGTAAATAGTGTGTGCTGTTGAAAATTATTTGTATCTCTATAAGTATAATAATTTGACAGTCATTAAATACAAGTTCTGTTCACATGTTATACTCTCATGGGTTCTTCATTTGCAATTTGCATACTTTTCAGAAAGAAGAGGAAGAGTTGGCAAGGTTAGAAGAAGAAAAACGCAGAAAACAAGAAGAACGGTTGAGGGAAGAATTAAGAAGAAGAGAAGAAGAACGCCAGAGAGAGTTGGAAAGGAGGAAAAAGGAAGATGAAAGAAAAAGGCAAGAGGAACTGGAAAGGGAATTAGATAAGATAAGGGAGGAAGAGAGAAAGAAACAAGAAAAAATTAGAGCGGAGGAAAGGAGAAAACAGGAGGAAGCGAGGAGAGAATTATCTAGAGCTACGATGGTGGCGGATGCGAATAATATCCATGAGTTTAAACTGAAGCCTGTCCCCTTCCCTCCAGCCACCACTGAGAAGCAGCATGCAATTATCGACATGCTGAAACATGCGTGGAAGGGCTACAGACAAAGTGCCTGGGGCCACGACCACCTCAAGCCTGTCAGTCAGTCGTACCATGATTGGTTTGGACTGGCTCTCACCATAGTGGATGGAATGGATACTCTGTGGATATTGGGACTTCATGATGGTGAGCTTGACCCCTTTCAGTTTTTTCTGGTTTGTAATTCTGCAGTTTCAGAGTTAAACACGTTCGCTGTGGGCCACCAATGGCCAATGGCTGGACACTCCCGCGGTGTGGCAGGGAACCCGATTGGCACAGACAAAAACTAATATTTCAGTTTGACGAATTGCAGAACACTTTGCGGTGCTGTACTGCGTTACCATGAGAGTGGACTTAGTTCGATGAAACACCCACAGATAGCAGCGCTGCCTGAATAGTAACAGGTCCCGCAGTTTTGCCGATCGGAGGGAGAAAAGTGGCAAAAGTGGTTTTCAGAGCATTGCCAGATGGGAATTTTACGGGGAAATTTTACCAACCTTACTAAATTGAAGAATACAGTCTTTCCAACGAGTGGGAATCAAGCAGCCTGTCTAGGACGAGTGCTGGTTATTTAGACTTGCATTTAGTTTGCATGGAGACAGTACCGCCCGGTCGATGGTGAGCACCCGGCGAATGCTTGGCACCACCGTCCGGTCGGTGATGCGCAGCCAACGTGTTAAAAGCAAAGTGTAGAATATTTACCGTATTTTTGAAACTCCTAATAGGGATGGATTTGAATTTATTATTGATTTATTTTTACTTTACCTATCTCTTATTTTTAGCTGATAAAACATGTTTTGGTCGTTGTCAGTGAATAAAATAAAATCTAGTTGCCTTTTTCGGCTGATATATTGCTGTTAAAAGTTAAATATGGTTCCATAATTAACTATGGAACTGATAGTGTGAAACAATAACTTCTGGCGAAAAAAACGTGAATACTGGCTGAAATTCGTGAAAAGTATTCGTCAATTTGGAAAAATTATTTTGTTGTCCTTTACTACCAGAGACACACACCAGGCTAATGACGTTGCAGGATTCACAATCATTACAGGTTTTCCGTTAATAGTACATTGTCTTTTTGACAGAGGTAAAGAACTTGATTTGTTATGAGTTTTAAGTCATTTAAGTAATCTTGTGTGGCGTTGTAGAGTTTAAAGAAGGCAGAGACTGGGTGGCAAGCCGACTTTCTGTCTCCTTCAACGAGTTCCATGACGTGAACCTGTTTGAGGTGACAATAAGAGTGTTGGGCGGTCTCCTCAGCGCATACCACTTGTCTGGCGACGAAATCTTCATGGAGCGAGCTGTAAGTCAAATATAAATGTGTTAAGCTGTATACGCGGATTAAGTATAACTACATCAAGCCTTGCTACGGAGAGCTGAAAACCGGGCCGTCATAAAGCCCGTTGGATGGCAAAAGGGTCTATATCTGCGAGTACCAGATGTCAGACGACAAGACAGCTCTTCAATCAAACTGACATCCAACCCACAAAATCTGAGATAATTATTATAACTTAACATAGAACTTTACAGCTTGAAATGGTGAATCGAACAAAATGCATTACAGTTGAAAAAATTACTGTAAATAATTTTATTATTTAGTTAAACATGGAATGTGCTTAGTCCGGATCGAGAATGAGGTGAAAAATCTAGTAAGCGAGGAATTATTTTATTTTTTGGCCGGGTAATAACTTGTCAGAGGGAAAGTTGTAGATAACATTCTAAAGATGTTTGTTCAAACAATTCTTTTGTAAGAATTAATTGTTATCAGTAAAAATTATTTTGAAGAACGGATTTTATGGAAGAGCGCTACAAACTGAATTCAAAGAGCGGAAGTACTTGGAAAGTCTGCACAATCTAGACTGTGGGATTCAATTAATGTAGTGCTATTTATTTCCAGTTTGTATTATTTCTCTTCATTAATAAAAATAACTAATTTGTAGTAAAACAAATGAGGTAAACAATTACATAAGCTGCAAGTGCATGTCAAAACTGTAGCAACAAGGATTGCAATAATTATTTTGCTCATTAAATTAGTTCAGTTTTATTAAACTGTTTTCTCAGTAAGCAGGTGAGCGAGTAGTTAGACATGATGAAAACCATTATACAGACTGAAAAAATAAACTACTTTAATAATAGAAATATATTACTGCTAGAATATACTTTTTAAACGTATAATAACCATCAATCGTTTTTATGACAAAGCGATATTTGTATTATATTTTAACAAATTTAAAAATAAAGACTGTTGCAGCCTAAATTTTGACATTTAGATCGTCCATTTCTTTAAGATTTAATCAATCTTACAGCTGCTGGTCGTAATACAGTTAACTCCCGATTCCGGGAGCAGGTTAATCGGGTTGTGGTTTAACCGGGGTCACGAAAGATTTATTTTTGTTTATCCCCTTCTAAACATAAATAGAGCAATAATAAGAATTTATTTTGCTAAATTATCTCCAGAATCGTATTCAATTTACTTTATTTATCAGAATAAATACCATACAAACAATTTAGTAAACACAACATAATCTGAGAATTTGTCATCTCGCTAATGAGCCGTGGGCACGTGATGGGGAGTGATGACCTTGACACTGCTCTGGCTAGACAGTGCGAGGGATGGACGCGGACGTCTAAAAATAGAAACATTTCAAAACAATCACCCTTCCCGCCGCTGTTCACCCTCACAGGATTTTCCCCCAGTGCGGAATTAATTAGCAAACTGTTCCATATAGTTTAGAGAGTTCGGTGTTTAAGAGATCTTTAACCTATTAAATATCATTCTGTGTTTTGGATAGTATTTACTGCTATCAGCCATTGCTA
The DNA here is from genome assembly GCA_963675035.1 of Allygus modestus. Classification (NCBI taxonomy): domain Eukaryota; kingdom Metazoa; phylum Arthropoda; class Insecta; order Hemiptera; family Cicadellidae; genus Allygus; species Allygus modestus. The sequence continues at coordinate 79,193,894 of OY776114.1, read as the reverse complement.
GTATTAACTATTATTATCTTGATTGTTTGTAGATTTAATCATTTTTTAAAGATTTTCAAAAGTATTTAATTTTCATAAATATATCTTAAATGACATTAAAACACAATATTGTAGAATACAAATGTTAATAAACCTTCATTATGTTTGTAATATTCAATTTATTGAATCCCTTTGTTTTAATCGTGGTTTTGGGTTATCCGTGATCCACCAACCGGTCATTACCCCGGATAATCGGGAGTTGACTGTAGAAGTATTGTTGCGGCCTCGGTTGCGGTGCTCAAAACTTCAACTTTTTTTAAAGATAAAACACGGTTTTTATTTTATTTCAGAAACCACATTTACAGAACCACATTTTAACCATCGTAAGCCACATTTTACAGAAACCACAGGATTTCTTAGAACTTGATCTTTCAATCAGTATAAGTTTTAACCGATTTAAATATTAAAAATCGCTCATGAGTCATAATAATGTAATGTCATGGCATGTGAAGTCTATTTTCATTTAAAGAAAAAATCATTTTCTCAATAATGTTTGTAATAATATTTATACCATTCCACAGAATCAAATGGTATCAAATTTAATTTTTCCATTTATGTAACTTTTAATCCATTTGAGTATTAAGTTAGTCTCAGTGAGGCATAATTGAAGTTGATGTTACACTTGGGTCTTTTTGCCACCCGACGGCCTCGGGGACCGGCACGGTTTTCGTCTACTGAAAGCGCGATCCAGTTATACTTCATTTGAGTTTGTTTATCAACATATCACAACTTTATAGTTTTCAAGTACCCAATCAACCTGCTTTAGGGCATGCTGGTGAGTAAGGCAGATTACTTAATTTATAAAAGTAAATTGCTAAAATACCTTTATATTTTTGCAGTTTTTGATTATATTAAATAATGTGGCGTGTATTCTCTCAAAGTTTTTCAGTGGGAAGATTTACTGTATTTTGAGCCACTATAAACATATCTATTGTTGGTTCACACCAATGCAATCTTTACTCTTTCTGAACACTAATGAAGCAAAAATCAAACAACTCTGTACCAATACTTGAGATTGAAAATTATGTCAGAAGTACATAAATTGCAGCCCTCACTCTATCAGCCTTATCATTTCAATGACATATTTTTTCCTAACTACCTGCACATTCTCAAAAGGTTCACCCAAAAACTTCTAAGGACACATTTGTTTATATTGCCTTTTCATGATTTGTTTGTTGTCTAGCTATTAAAATGTCACTGTTTTACTGGGCATACACAAACACAAACCAGTTCAGAACAATTCATCTAGTACCTTGAAAATTTACCGTTGTAAATTACCTGTGTTAAAAAATTAATGTAATCTAGTGTTGTGTATCTAAGTATTGCAAGTATAGAAAAGAGGGTTGAGGAGACATTTCTCCCAAAATGAGAAAAAGTGCCCAATAAACTTTCCACGGTAATCTAAAGTTAAGGATTTTTTTTACTGTTGTGATAGTTATTAATTCTCCCATTGCGCCTGATAATTAAAAGAATAAGTTAATCCCTCATTACAATTGACTACCTCCAGTCCGGCCTCAGATCGTTCGGCCACCGGATGGTCCGTCCGACGTCTGGGAAATGATTAAAAATTATGATCTATGCGAAGATGGATTTCTCACGGCAGAAATCGACAGGAATGAACGTGTCTGTTAATTTTCTGGCCCAAATGTAAACAAATCATCTCTGTTCAGTTGGTGATTTGGTTTATTACAGATGTGCATTCTGTGATTACGAATTTTAATGTAGGTAGTGTTGTTAGTATCTTTTAAGTGAGTTTAATTAGATTTTTTGGGTAAGCACGCTTTAAAAAATCGTCAAACCATCTTAGAAATTATTTTTATTCACAGGAGTGCTATTATAGGTTATAATTTAAATGTTTAAAAAAAACGCCGGATGGTCTGGCCATTTTTTACTCCGGCCAGGGGTTCGGTCCCGATGTGGCTGAATTAGAGGGAGTCAACTGTAATATGTTCTGTTTGAAATTATCGAAGAATATTTAAAAAAGGTAACAAATAAATAGTAGCTGGTTATCAAGTTTTTAGTTCTTAATTATTTTTCAGAATTTATTCTCTAAAAGCAAAAGTCAATATGTATTTTTTTAATAACAATAATTATAAATAACAAATTGCTTATGTGTTATATATACTTGAAAGTATACCAAATTCTCAATTTTAGCATCCAGTGAAGTCCAAATTTTCTTAAACTATATATATATACAATGCTCCCAACTATTCACAACCCATAGTATAGTTAGAAATGTCTTTCTGCTAGTAGCAACTCACATTTTTCTAATCCAAGTGAGAATCAAGCCCAAATCGGAAAAGAACATGAAACTGTATATTTTTTCTGCAAAAAGAGTTTGGCGGCCTTTTTCGTGTACAGTACAAGCTGGACAGTACTGATGAAATTCACCAACCAAAGCAGGGATTCGAACCGACAACAAGGCCGCTGCCATGGTTCCGAAGTCTGCCGCCTTGACCACAACGCCAACGACTCGCCAGCAATTAATGTTATCACCAGTTTCTAAATTGACCAATGTTCTAAATTTCTCTTAATTTGTATTTTTGAGGCTCATAATGGTGATGGATTTGAATGTATTATTAACCCATTGGCTTACCTGAAATTTGCCACCTGACAAACGGTTCAGTTTCCTAAGAAAAATTACGTTAATGTAGACTTTTACTAAAACTGTCACTATAGCAATAATTATTGCTCAATTTACTTAATTTTTGCACTAATCTTTAGAGAAATAAATTATCTACAAGAAAAAAATACTTATGACAGCATTTATGTATGGTAAATATTACATATATATATCATATATATATAGTTTATAAAAAACATTAATTTTAAAAGGAGTTACATGTAAAAAAAAACAAAAAATAATGTTTCAGCCCAACAACTATTATGTACTTGTAGGTTATTTATTTTTTTACATGAAAATAAAAAATGTTAGCGATACATTTATATTTAACCTAGATATAACATATTTTCCAAAATCATATTTTTCCTAAATTTGACCAAGTTACCCCAAGTATGGGCATATGCATAAAAAATACATACAAAAAAATAAAAAAAAATAACAACATATAAATAAAAAATTTAAAAATTAAAAAAAAAATTTTTATAAAAAAAGTGCTATCACGAGTATACTTGGAGTTGCACATCCGGGCTACTTTCGGCGGCCACGAGTATACTCGGGGTTGTGAGCCAGTGGGTCAATTTATTTGGAATTTACCTACCGGTATTGCTTGTTTAAAACTACACTACGTTTTGGGAGGTAAGGAAACTCCTCCCGTTATCAAGTAGGGGTGGGCGAGTACTCGAGATTTCGAGTACCTGTCGAGTATTTTCTAATACTCGAAGGCCGAGCGAGTATTAGAGACTACTTGAAAATTTGAGTCGAGTACCGTAGTTGATTACTCCCGCCGTTTACCCCAAATAGTTGGAAATGCAAAGCTACTCCCGCCGTTTACCCACATTTATGCCGCTATAACAAAATAAGTGACTGAAATAAAGAATACCCCCGTCGCAGCAAACCTGCGTACTCAGCGAATTTCCAATGCAAATAATATATGGGTATCACTACTACCTCGAGCCACATACCAAGTTTCACAAAAATACATTCATTAATAAGTGATAAATAGCATTTTATTTATTCTCCATAAGAATAACATTATAAATGAGTACACAGGTTTGCTGCAACAAGGAAGATAAGATATGTGTTTTTTCTGCAATTATCAATATAACTCAACCAGGTGAAGCTACATTTGTATTAATTTGTATTAAGGTGAAGCTACCAAGTTGTATTAATTTAGTTTCATAACTAAGGGAGATATAAAGCTTTACTTATTCTCCATATGAATAACATGGGGGCCGAGTATGCAGGTTTGCTGCTTCCAGGAAAAATCAATAACAAACTTTTTTTGTGCTATTATCAATAGACCACAACTAGTTGAAGCCACATACCAAGTTTCATCAATATACATACATAAATAATCAAAATATAACATTCTATTTATTCTCCATAAGGATAACATTGGACAACGTACTGTGTTTAGCACTTTGAATATCTCTGCAACGGTTGGACATAAAACAACAATTAAAACGCCAAAATGATGTTTTTAGAAATGTGGAGTTTTTAGCGAAATTATCTGAGAAAAATCTAAAAACCGTATTCCCATAAGATTAACATGGGAAATTTTATGGACACATTTTTTGACTTATCTCCACAACCACTAAACCTAGCTTAATGATTCAAAATACTAAATTGTTTTTTTTAAGCTCTACAAAATGGCCATAACCAAAATCTAGTATTTTTAAAATTTTAGGGTAAAAAGTTCAAAAAACTGATTTTTGGAAAATTGTAAACCCCCATGAAACCCCCTTCCCATAAACCGATCGATCTGGTTTTCGAACTTAAAGTCATAAATGTTACTCTCCACATTTGTGCCAAATTTCATAAAAATCGGACACTTCTTTCAAAAGTTATCGCGGTAACGGACACATATATATATACATATATATAAATTTGAACGGATAGTGTTTTTGACATCTGGGGACCTCAAAACAAAAAGTTATCATGGTCTCGGGCTTAAGTCTTACCATGCCACCTACGGTAATAGTTCTTCCCTATAGGGGAAATTCGCTAAAAATAAGTCTTGCATTTATGTTTAGCTCACATGAAAGAAGACAGTTGGGTTATTTATGGATACCTGTGAGTTAAGATAAATAAGAGAGGGGCACAGGGTATGTTTGGGTCAGGGTAATAAAATAATTTTCTTGTTAAAATGTTCTGGTTTGATAAACTAACCCAAAATTGTTGTATGGATATACTGTATATTTGTAATACTTGTCTTTTGTTTGTTATGGTTGTTGAAAAACAATATATATATATATTTTTTTTATTTAAATGTTAAATTTAACATGTAGTTAAATTCATTCATGGTAAAATTAAGGTTAAAATAAAATAAATAATAACATTAATAATTCAATAAAATGTTATGCTTATAATTAAAGTTAATATGTAAAAAAAATTGTTTTCAGTAAACAAAATTAAAATGAGTTTTTTTTACTTTTTAAAGAACTACCCGACTCGACTTGAATCGATACTCGAGTAGTTTGGTTCAATACTAGACTCGACTCACTCGATTTGAAATAGGGTTCACCCCTATTATCAAGTGGACCCTACTTACACCTAAATAGCAAACAACTACAACTAACTATCTCACACTTTTTTCTCCTACATTTTTATTTACCCAAATGCAACATGTGTTAGTTTTGCGTTTTGTGTAAATAAAAATGTAGGAGAAAAATAAGGGTGGGCTAGTTAGTTGTAGTTGTTTTATATTTAGATGTAAGGTTGACTTGATAACGGGAGGAGTTTCCTTACCTCCCGAAACAGTATAGTTTTAAACACTAAAAGCAATAAGTAAAGTCCAAATGAATCAATTATAAATACTAGCAGATCTCCCGTTCTCTGCACGGAGACCTAGCAGGCATAGAGCCAGACGTTTTAAAAGTTTATTTACATTATAATCAGCTGACTAACTAAACAAAATATAACTCCATCAGATTAACGTTGAAACTTTAAGCCTGCAGGGCAAAGCTCCGAAGGTGTAGGGTTTTCAAACCCCTAAAAGGCTTCTAGAGAGTTAGAGCAAACATGTATACAAAATAATAGATTTAGAGATCTAAAATCGCCGAACAAAAATTAAGAAATTCTCGTAATCATTTTGACCCACATTTACGTAATGTCGCAGATGGGGCTCGCAGAGAGGCTGATGCCGTGCTTCACCAAATCGCCCTCGGCCATCCCCTTCTCTGACGTGAACCTCGCCTCCCGCATGGCCCACTCGCCCAAGTGGTCACCGGACAGCAGCACCTCGGAGGTCACGACCCTGCAGCTCGAGTTCCGGGACCTCAGCAGATCCTGTCACGACTATTCTTTTGAGGTGAGACCCATCTATGGTTTGATGATCTGTTTCTCCTGTGAGCTGAGTAATTGACTTTTATATTCGTAATGATCCTGTCTTTCATGATAACTAAAGATTGTAAATGATCTACGGCATGTGAATCGTGTTTGTGTGTTAAGTAGTAAGTAACGTTTTGAATGTTGTGAGATGTTGTAGCTTGCTTTCTTTAAGGACCCTATGTACAACTTCGGTTTTTGCCTATTTTTAGACATCCCCTACCCCTATAATTATCCTTCCATCATAATTCCGCACATACCGCCTCATGCTTGAATATTTGTTCTATTGGGATTACTTAGCTTATGGCCATATTAGTTTATATTGTGATTATATAAGTTTGCTTGAAACAGCCGGTATTGCCTCTCTACTGTATTTTGAAAGTATCAACAGCTGTTAAAGTTCTATTAAACTTCTTCCATAAGATTAACATTGAAACTTTGAAAGCCTGGTGATGAGTCTTGAAGGTGAAGGATTTCCAAACCCCCAAACGTCACATCTAGACGTAAAGGGTTTTCAAATAACATACAAACCATTATTTAAGACCTAATAGTTTTGCCGGTAGCCTGCTCACCAAAATCGGCAAATTTTTTAATAAGATAATGATAACACAGCAAACATAAATACCCCCGTAGCAACAAACCTGCGTACTCTGCGAATTTCCAATGCATGTTTATATGTCTCGCTACCACATAAAGCCACTCGCCAAGTTTCATAAAAATACACGAATAAATAAGTGATATATAGCATTTTATTTATTCACCATAAGAATAACATTGAAAGCTGAGTACGCAGGTTTGCTGCAACATGGAACAAAAAATATATTTTGTATGCAAATTATCAATATAACTTAACTAGTTGCAACCTTTCGCAGACGTCATTTTCGGCCGATTTTATGTGAGGCGATCGCCTTTTGCTGCTGTTACTACGCATTTTGGCCGGTCGCAATCGTTAGCGATCTTCCGGAAATTGGCGGGAAATACTCGTTCAGACTTTGTAGTAGTTGTCAAAACTTCGAATCGAGTTCGAGTATTCTCGACCGAAAACTCAAAGTTTCGACTACTCGCTCACCCCTAAACTTAACCAGTCGAAGCTGCATACCAAGTTTTATTAATTTATATTCATAATTAAGGGAGACATTACATTTTACTTATTCTCCATAAAAACAACATCGGGGCTGAGTATGCAGGTTTGCTGCTACAGGGAAAATCGGCAAAAATTTTTTTGTGCAAATATCAATTTACCAGTACTACGTGAAGCCACATGCCAAATTTAATCAACATACATTCATAAATAATCGAGATATCAAATTTTAATTATTCTCCAATGGGATAACATTGGACAACATACTGTGTTTAGCACATTGAATATCTCTGCAACGGTTGGACGTAGAATCACAATTTAAACACCAAAATGATTGTTTTGTAGAGCTGAACTGATTGGTAAAAGCAAATGTGAGGTTTACATTAAAATTAACTGAGGAAAAGCTAAAAAACCTTTTCCCATATGATTAACATGGGCACGTTATGATTTTGTGAGCACGTTTTTTGGATTTTCTCACAACCACGTAACCTAGGTTAATGATTCAAAATACTATATTATTTGATTTTTTAAGCTCTATATAATGGCCAAAACCAAAATGAGGTATTGTACAATTTTGAGAGTGAAAATGTAAAAAACTGATTTTTGGAAAATTGTAAACCCTCATAAAACCCCCTTCCCATGGTCCGATTTTTCTGGTTTTCGAACTTAAAGTCATGAATGTCACTTTACACATTTGTCCCAAATTTCATCAAAATCAGATGTTTTTTTACTCAAGTTATCGTGTTAACGGACACACACACACATATATATATAAATATATATATAAATTTGAATGGATAGTGTTTGGCATCGGGGGACCTCAAAACAAAAGGTTATCATGGTCTCGGGCTCTTACCATGCCACCTATGCTAATAGCTTCTTCCCTGTAGAGGAAATTCGCTAAAAAACAACAATCAAGGATCCTCAAACCACAAAGGAGTGGGAACTTGAGAACTGATAATGAGCGGCAATGTTTTTTGTGGTAAGAGCTATAGCCGCTGGGGTGAAACTACATTGACTGTAAATGGCACTATTTCTCCAGGGCAAAATTGTCGCAGCTGTGAAATTGGATAAGTAAAAATGTTTTTTTCAGCATTTACTTTCAATAAAAATACTAGGGAATTTGGAAAGTGTTTGAAAAAATAGTTTGTAGGCTTTCACCTTTTTAATGCTTTTTCATGACTATATTTTTTTAATTTGATCAACGTTTTTGGATTCATTATAGATAAATTGGTTAAAAGACTTTAAAGTAGTTAATGTTAAAAAATGTGTCAATTTCAAGTTAACTCCCTGCCTCAAAACTCTCTGCCAATAATTTCGGATTATGTAATCTAATCGATGTTACTAAGGTTAAGTTACATTGAAATTTTCCTCCCAAATACATACACAATGTATATTTATCATTCAAAGGATGTCATTAGCCTAGGTGAGGGTGACACCATATATACACCATTTACCATACAACATAGACCTAGGCATCTTATACCATTTACCACACACCATATTCCTAGCCACCATACACTGTTTAACATACACTATATACCTAGCCACCATGTACTATGCACCATTTACAATACACCACTGCAATATACATTTGATGTGCAGGACATAGCATTCCAAGTGACGGAACACGTCCATGTTCTGGAGAAGACTGACGGTTTAGTTCCTATCTTCATCAACCCCAACACAGGCAACTTCCACGAGAACACAGAAATCAAACTGGGTGCAAGAGGGGATAGTTACTATGAATATCTGCTCAAACAGTGGATCCAGACAGGGAAAACACACGAGTTGTGAGTACTGTTGTAGTGTTTTCTTACTAGTCAGCATTAAAATTGTACACTTGTACCAGTAAATTTTACAGACATAAGAAAATGACTACCATACTGTACATTTTATAAATTGTTACACTATGAACTGCTTCTTACTTTCATGGAGGGATTCGGGAAAATTTGATGTAGAATTTACTAGGGGTCTGTGGTGCACCGAAAAATTGGTACCGGTAAGATACAAAACGAATTACCATATTTGGTTCAGTATCACTAACGGTGCCGGTGCTAAGTTGGTACGGTACAGCCTAAAACTAAAAAAAAAACAGTATTCACCGTTTATCAACCAAATTTTTCATTTAGTTTTATTCTTAACATCTTTTTCGTCCTCTGACATTCCATTTACATGACGTGACGTTCCTTTGCTCACGACAGCAACTTTCAATTTCGACCAGTATTCGTGAGTTTATAGGTTCACGATCACTAATGATGACGAGATGCCTTTACAGCATTAATAAAGCCGCCTCCACACACTGGCCGAATGTTTCGTCGAGTTGCGTACGACTCGGCGAGTAATTTTATAATGTACATAAACATCAAGAATAACAGAGGGTAGTAACAAACTACTACGCATTTACACTGTCATGTTCGTCTTTGCTTGCCTAGACTTGGCCAGTGTATGGAGGCGGAATAAACGTAAACAAAAACCTACAACCAAATTTGTATGACATTTAATAATTTGTAAATCAATCTGAGGGATAAACACATAAATCTCTGTTTTTTTTATATCAACAAAATGATAACACTGTTTTGTGTTGTAAATTGCCGATTGTATAACGGCCCCCTAACCTCACAACCGTTAAACATGATACTACTTAAAATGGCCAAACATTTGGCAAATACGTTCTGATCTATGATCGAATGTTACAGAGAGTAATAACATGCCGAAGGTCGAGGTTGACACTTAATTTTGAAATGCAAACGTAATAACAAGTACATCAATTGAAAAACACAAATCGGGCTTATCATAAAATTTTCCTAGTAGGCATTATGACACTTCCTATTGTTTTATGGATGGAAATTAAACCAGCCAAAAGAAAAGTTATAATTAAATATTAAATATGCCATGAACGGTTTAGAAGGGCGTTTAGGTTAAATATTAGATTGATTGCTAAAACGTTGATTAATAAAAAAACAAATGTTTTACACAATCTACTGTAGTAACAAATAAAAAAATGGTTGGCCTACATTGATTCATCATTTTATGTCGTATTTCATAATTATTTTGGAAACTGCGTATTTCTTTCTCTCTGGTATTCACTTTCTAGATATACTCTTTGTGTGACTATGACGTTTGGACGTAATCACCACTTCCACTTAAAGTATCAGCGTGTCATCTTTGTTGATAACATGTTTTGAACAAGTTTTGTGCCTTTATAGTTTAACTATTTAAAACAAATAATGAGTGATTGTGATGGATTCTTGAGTATGTGTCATCTGATTGCAATATAAATTCTTATTCTGTTGTGTTACTTAGTTACAAGATTTAAAAGTTGTTGGAGGCTATAATTTTCAGTTCATACAACCTGTATTTAATTATAATCTAAAGCTTACCTAAATACATTTTGTTTGTCTGATAGTTTGTTTTTCTTTTAAATTTTTTTTTCTGTATTTGTTCTGTTTGGTTTCCGAATACACTTAGGCTATGATAAATTGCAGCTATTTTATTACAGCATACCATACTGATTTTGTACCGAGAACCGAGGTATAAAAATATTTACTGTATCGAACCGTACCGACCTTAAATTTATGGTACTGCAGACCCCTAGAATTTACACTTCGCAGTTTGTAGATCTCCAAAAACAGTTGGTCTATAACTAAAAATATTCTTCTCTTACTTTTTTCTACAAAATACGATGTTATCTTAATGTGTACAAACTATTTGCTTGTCCTATACCAAAAGGTTTTGCAGGATTTACCTTCTTATTAAGAATAGACTTTGCAGCAACCTTTGATAAAACCTATTTACTACCAAGATCAGTTGTCACTCTCATCTCTAACGTGAACCTCTACCTAATGAAAGCCTAATCTACTTTTTGTGCAGCCTGAAAGAGGATTATCTGAAGGCGATAGCTGGCATCAAGAAGCGCCTCGCTAAGCGAACACCGACAAAGAACTTGCTGTTCATCGGAGAGCTTAAGAGTGCAAACAACAGGGAATTCGTCCCAAAAATGGTAAATTATTATTATTTTTTAAATGTATTTTATGATTGATTTTAAAGTAGAAATGAGTCGATACCAAAATTTATCGATTCTCGATATTATACCGATACCATTGACTATACACCTGTAGTAGACAGTAAATACAATGCTAAAATCGGTTAACCAAGAAACAGCACAATCTATTGAGTGCGGTCAGCAACAGGGGCTATCGAATGTGCTTCCTCTTAGTAGAAATTACGCGAATTACTTGGAATCGCATAGACAGACGAACAGACAGAGCACGCTTGATTGACGCTGGAAAGTGAGACAGTTGTTTTATTAGCAAAATGAGATTTTAAAAACCCGCCACGGCCGAGCTGAGCGCGCCAAGCAGCATGAGCCAGAGTTACGTCCGCAATTGCGTGCGATGGTGGTGATTTCTATCCAGTGCTGTCAGAACTACGTGGAGAATCCCGCCTCTTTTGTTATCAGAAGGGCCCATAAGGCTTTCAGTCTAGTACAGGTATAGTCAATGCCGATACCGATACCAGAAAAATCGATTCTCGATACCGATGAATTCGATTGATACCAACGATTTTTCAGTACCTATAGTTGTTAAAAACTATTGTTAAAACAGTTACAAATTTATGTTACCATTTAAAATTATTTAGTAGCTTTTTGTATTTAATTATCAAACTATTTTGTTAATGCTATTTTTTACATAATTTAATGTTAATTTTCTAGTATGCTATAGTAATATAGAAAAAAAAACTGTTTAGTATAAATTCATAATGGGGAAAAATGTGAAGAAATAATGTTGGTCAGCCAACTGATTTATTGCTTTCAACCGGACCCTACCACTCCCCTCCCGTCCCTCTTCCTTCCTTATCTCCAAGGTGAGATTTTTTGCTGCCGACCCAAACACTCCCCGTGCCCTCTATACTGCGAGTAAACGGCGGCTATTTTTCAACAACTACCGGTACCGGTGTAGATGGTATCGGTGTCCACATTGAAAGAACAGGGTCCCACCCAACCGTAAAAACCGTGAAACCTTGAATAAGCCGTGAATTTTGTATACCATGAAAAAACCTGGAATAAGCCGTGAATTTCGATATCAAATCTTAAAAACATATCAAACTTGAAAAACAATAAAAAAATCTTATCAGAAAATCACAGTTGTTTTCAAATAGGGAAATGTACCACAGAATTATTTAGTAAGTGTATACCGCGTCGTCTGCCTACTTGCAGATTGCAGCTGTGCAGATGATTTAGGCCTGGTTCTGGTTTCCGTTTCCACGGTGAAAATAACTCGGGCGATATTAGTTAAGTTGCTTGTGTTTTTATCACTGTCAACTGACGGCTGACTGGCACTTGTGCAAGTCAGTTTATACATCTTCTTTACTGTGTCAGTTGCTCATTGTTTTGTATTAGTCGGTGTAAACAAGCAAAAGTAGACAGTTGCGGTAACTATACAACTGTCGCGTCACTGCGTCAGTAACTCACGCATTCCATGTACACAGTGCGTAGTCACTAGTCAGCGTTGCCGATTCGAGGGTAATTACCCTTGTCGGTGATAATTTGGAACCTCCAAGGTAAAAAGGGGTAATTTTACTAAAGCCTTTTAAAATATAAACATTTATATTATACGATGTGTTATTCTTATTATTATAATCAATGTTGTTTATTTATGATTAAATTACTAAATTTCTCTACTTTATTGACCCTTCCGATTTTTGTTACTCTGACGAATACTGACAAACTCCATAACAGAAATTAAGCTTGAGCAAGGATTACATATAGAGTGATCGTCTCATGTTAAAAAAATATGGAAGAGCCACGAGTGCTAGGGCGACAAGATGTCCGCTAAGTTGCAGTAATGTCTGCAAGTTTTAACTTCAACCAGATAATAATTAACAAAAATAGAAAATGGGGATTATCGTCACCTGTCTCCGCCTACCTAATCCTAGCAGTTGATAGACTGAAAGATAGTTAGTGTTAGCTGTTTTATAATTAGTGTTTATGGCTGTAAACAAAATTTCATCAGCTGTTGGTCATTTATATACTGTGATTTGTTAAGCAGCAAAAGACATTCTGAGATAAATCCCTTATATCTCGCATTAAAAAAATTGAGACAAAAAACTAGCTGGCGTGTGTAACTTCTAATTTCATTCTTTATTCTAAACTTAAAACATTAATGATACATCAGTGACATCTATTGGCGGCTCCCTCAAACCTATCAAATTCCAAGCACATTTCCTGTGTTTCATTAGCACTCTTTAACAGGAGTTTAGATTTCGAGGGTATTTGAGGGTAATTTTGACATGATCGAGGGTAATTCGGGAAAAAATGATTGGCAACACTGAGCGAAGTAGAAACTGCCAGCAACCGATTGATAGCCGATAGACTGATGACTCACGTCGCCAATAAAACAAAGATATTCTAATAGAGTTATTTAGTTATAATTTTTTAAAGGATCACTTTGATGGTATTTACTGTGACTTCGTAATTGGAATGTGGGAAAGTTTTAAATAGTATTTGACCGATGTGCCGCTTCTGCGTTGTTGTTTTACCATCGGTATAGGTTATGTTTTTTAATATTTTGACTGAGAAATTGACAATTTTTAGACCTTGAAAACCGTGAAAAACCCGTGAATTTGGTTTTTAAGTTTGAGTGGGAACCCTGAAGAATGAATCTCAATACCGATACCAATGTCAAAGAATCGGTGGTGTGGGAATCGACTCATCCCTTTTTTAAAGTAATACTAATAGTTAGTAAGGTCTATGACAGTGAGAGACTGTTAACTAGTGTTGTGTGAGCACTCGAAAATTCAAGTTTTTTTTAGTTTTTCTGTACTCAAAATCAACTCAAAGTTTAATAGGGCAAGTAGTGTTTTTTTAAATCGAGTCGAGTCGAGTATTGAACCAAACTATTCGAGTTGAGTCGAGTAGTTCTTTAAAAAGTTCTTAAAAAAACTCATTTTATTTTTGTATTGAAAACAATGTCTTTTATATATTAATCTCGAATTATAAACATAACATTTGATTGACTTATTAATGTTATTATTTGTTTTATTTTAACCTTTGTTTTACCACAAATGAATAATGATTTGAATGGAAAAAAATATTTATACTGCTTTCATCAACCATAGCAAACAAAATACAAATATTACAAATATATATCCGTACAAAGATTTTGGGGTAGTTTATCAAAACCAGAACATTTGAACAAGAAAGTGATTACAAATGATTAATTTCAAGACAGATGTTGGGAGCTTGGGCTCAAGGTATTTTTTTGCTCACTTTGTGATTGAGTAGGGATCAATAACTCACTTTACATCTGTCATTGCCTCTGAGGGTTTACTAAACAAAACAATATTATTAACTGTATTTTTGAAACTCATAATAACGATGGGTTTGAATTTATTATTGATTTATTTGGACTTTACCTATCGCTTCTAGTGTTTAAAACTACACACTACACTACATTTCGGGAGGTAAGGAAACTCCTCCCGTTATCAAGTGAACCCTACTTACATCTAAATATAAAGTTCTAAAGTCTAACTAACCTACATTTTTTTGGGGAATTTTTGAAATTTTTTCCTTCCATTTTAACCTACACAAACACAAAACTAACAAATAGACTACAGATACAAAAAAAAAACAAAACAAATACAATACACTAACACAACATGTACATACAAGAACAAATGGAACACCCAATACATTACCTGTTCTGCATCGCTGCCTCCAAGCTGACAGTGAAGTGGGGAAACCTTACTGTCCCGTCCACTCACTACCGCTACACACGCCCTCGACTAGTAGACTAGTGGCTAGCGGCAGTGGAGGGGAGAGAGCCGTTACTCCCACTACCGCCAGGGGTACGTGACGACACAGCTGTGGCTACCGACCCATCTGGGTCGACAGGAACATGACACGGAAACCTAATAATTGCACGATTCCTCCTAGAATGCTACACGGGCACCCATACGATATCCTCATAGAGTTTACCGCATGCATCCAAGGTGAGCATTGGAAATTCAATCAGTCATGCAATCAGGTGACCGTGTTTCCTCCAAGGGCGATCACGGATGTATGTGTCGTAGCCGCTTCGGTTGGACTCTAGACGTGATAGCAACTGGAAAAGAAGAAACTGGCATAGGTTTGTGGGGTGGCTTTTGACTGAAATGGTTTTTAATTAAGGGAACCCATAGTGTCCTGACATCAATACACTCTGATTTATCGGATTCTCTTGTAATTTAATTACTGCCCCTTCAACAAACTTTCTTTTATAATTGTGTGGCTCATGATGTATGATTTTTGCTTCTTCTTAAATAAATTTATGATAATTTTCACAGATGTGTTTCGCCAATTTAGATTGTACTGTTTCGCCATTTTTTGTTTTGTTTATGCGAAAACATTTTCACAGGGAAAAGCTGAACCACTTAGATATCATTATTGAAATCATTAGTGTTTGTTACAAAGAAGGTGTACCACTAAGACCCATTGTTAGTTCAAGAGACTCCCCAAGCAGAGAACTATGTAGATTTCTCCTGCCCACACTTCAACTTTTGTCAGAAATTACCGATTCACATGTAACAAACAAAAAGCATTTTTTAGAAATCACAAAAGACATGCAAATTTCAGACAAGGACATGTTGGTTAGTTTTGATGTTGAAAGTCTTTTTATTTATATTCCCGTAAACGAAACATTAGCAATCATTGAAAAACTGTTACACAATGACCAAAACTGAAACACAATAACCATAGTCCCGGTAAATGTAATTATGGAATTGCTTAAATTATGCACTGAATCAAATTATTTTTAATTAGAGGGCCAAATTTTTCGCCAGGATGAATGTATGGCAATGGGATCGCCTGTGTCACCAATATTTGCCAACATATTTATGGAAGAATTTGAACAGAAAGCTATTGAGTCTGCTTGTTTTCAACAGAAAGTGTGGCTGAGGTACGTTGACTATGTCTTTGCAGTCTGGAATCATGGCGATGAAAAGTTGGACGAGTTTACTGAACAAAATAAAATTTCATAAGAGTTACAAAACAAGGGTTATCCTCAAAAAGTAATTAGCAGATGCAAAAAGGAAAGGGGGACAAAGCCAAACACTATTTCAAATGTGGATAAACCATCAGCTTTTATAAGCATCCCATATGTCCCAAAACTGTCTGAAAAAATAAGGCGAGTTGCCAGGAAATACAAGATAATAACAGCTTTTAAATCGTCAAACACTTTGAGACAGCAACTAACTAAAGTAAAACCGAGAAATGAAGAACAAGCCTCAAAAAACTGTATTTACAGTATTAAATGTGAATGTGAGGGTGAACAATATAGGAGAAACCAAAAGGCCACTAAAAGTTTGTATAAACAAACATAAAAGAAACACACAAAAATAACGAAACAGTAAATTCTAATTTGGCGAAACACGTCTGTGAAAATTATCATAAATTTAGTTAAGAAGAGGCAAAAAATCATAAATCATGAGCCATACAATTATAAAAGAAAGTTTGTTGAAGGGCAGTAATTATATTACATGAGAATCCGTTAAGTCAGAGTAGTATTGATGTCAGCCCACTATGGGTTTCCTTAGTTAAACACCAGTCAAAAACCACCCCACAAACCTATGCCAGTTTCTTGTGTTCCAGTTGCTCCCACGTCTAGAGTCCATCCGAAGCGGCTACGACACATGCATCCGAGATCGCCCTTGGAGGAAACATGGTCACCTGATTGCATGACTAGTTCCCAATGCTCACCTTGGAGGCATGCGGTAAACTCTATGAGGATATCATACGGGTGCCGTGTAGCATTCTAGGAGGAATCATGCAATTTTTATGTTTCTGTGTCATGTTCCCGTCGACCCAGATTTGTCGGTAGCCACAGCTGTGTCATCATGTGCCCCTAGGGGGTGGGGGAGGTAACGGCTCTCCCCCCTCCACTGCCGCTAGCCACTAGTCTACTAGTCGAGGGCGTGTGTAGCGGTAGTGAGTGGACGGGACAGTAAGGTTTTCCCACTTCACTGTCAGCTTGGAGGCAGCGATGCAGAACAGGTAATGTATTGTGAGTGTTCCATTTGTTCTTGTATGTACATGTTGTGTTAATGTATTGTATTTGTTTTTGTATCTGTAGTCTATTTGTTAGTTTTGTGTTTGTGAAAAATAAAATGTAAGGACAAATTAAAAATAATGCCCCAAAAAAATGTAAGTTAATTAGATTTTAGAACTTGATATTTAGATGTAAGTAGGGTTCACTTGATAACGGGAGGAGTTTCCTTACCTCCTGACACATAGTGCAGTTTTAAACAATAGAAGCGATAAGTAAAGTCCAAATAAATCAATGATAAAAATTATTAAAACAAGTTCTTGAAATATTTATAGTAAATGTACCGAAGGAACTCAAAAGAAATACAATTACTTTTATGTTTTAAGTTTTATAGCTGTTTGATTATATTGCATTATAACAAACAATTATTTAATTATTTAGTAGCTTTTTGTACTTAATTATCCAACTAATTTTTAATGACTTTTTTACATAACTTTACATTAATTTCGCTAGTACCTACTGTAGTAATGTAAAAAACCAAAAACTGTTTAATATAAATTCATAATAGGGAACAACGTGGTTGTAACATAATGACTCAAAGAAATAATGTTGGTCAGCTGACTGATTTATTGCTTTCAACTGGACCCCACCCCTCCCCTCCCCTCCCATCTTCCTTCCTTATCTCCAATGTCAGATTTGTTGCCCCCGACCCAAACACTCCCTTTGCCCCTCTCTTAGTTATCTTACTTCATAGGTAGCCATAAATAACTCACCTGTCATTGTCTCCTTTCATATGAGCTAAAATAGATTTTATTTTAAGCTTATTTTTCTTTATTTCAGTCACTTATTTTGTTAAACATTGTTAAAATTGGTTAGTGGCGTAAAATGTTGGTACACGGTGGGAGTATATGCTATTTTCTACTACTTGACTTGAATTTTCAAGTAGTCTCTAATACTCGCTCGGCCTTCGAGTATTAGAAAATACTTTTCAGGTACTCAAAAACTTGAGTACTCGCCCACCCCTAAAGTTTAACGTGCATACTCAGCAAATTTTAAATACAGGTACCTATATATATATATATATATATATATATTTCAATACTATGGAAAACCACTTGCCAAGTTTCATCAAAATATATTAATAAATAAGCGAGATACAACATTATATTTTTTCTCTTTAAAACATTAGGACTGAGTACGACGCAGGTTTGCTACATGGCACAAGAAAATTTGTTTATACAAATACCAATGGACCACACCAGATGAAGTAAAATACCAAATGTTATCATTATAAGATTATACATGAGTGAGGTTTTGAAAACTTGTTATGCAACAAACTTTACATTGCAGGATCACTTGGTATGTTTCGTGCCTGGTATGCTAGCCTTGGGAGTTCACTACGGGATGCCGGAAGAACACTTGTCCATGGCTGTGGATCTGATGGAAACTTGCTACCAGACTTATGCCCAGAGACCCACGTTCCTAGCTCCTGAAATAACTTTCTTCAATTACAAGGTAGTTTTATGTCAATTGTTTTGCATTTTAACTATTTTATTGTGAAAGGATTCCTGTGGGATGTAATTGAAGACACGCTTAAAACACTTAAAACATATTTCCACTTATTAGGGGTGTGCAAGTAGTGATTTTTTTAATAGAGTCGAGTCGAGTAGTGGCAGTTATTTTCGAGCGAGTATTTGCCATCAGTTGGTAGTTTAAAATAGTGTAATGGGATTTGGATACCACCCTAGGTTTGATAATCTAAACATTCTTATTGATCTAGCCTATACGTTGGGCTCCAAATTCTTATTGATTTTCTTTAATTCTTTTTACTTATTTAATTACTTATGATTCTAAATTGCTAACTTTTAACTAATTGTTTGCTCGGATGTGCTCAGGAAAAGTGGATATAATAAGTGATGCTATCGGGATCTGAGGGCAATGGCTGCCATGTGCTAAGCCTAGCTTCTCTTTACAAAATCAGTGTTATTACTTACAAAATTCCCTAGGCTATTTAAATATAGCTCACAAATGATCTTCTTTGACTTGTTAATAAATATACTTGTACTTGTGGTCTCCTTTACTTTATTGTAGTGAGTAGAATGTGTTTTGTATTTACTCTGGATGTCAACAAAAAGTAGGTGTATAATTTCTAAGATTTCTTTACTATTTGAATAAAATACAGAGTTACAGAGGAACAATACAATATTTATTTATCTATTAGTACAATTAGGTTTCAAAAGGTTCTCAATTAAAGGGATTTACAATAATATACAACTCAGGGGGAACAGTTACAATGTGTGGCCTAGCCTAGAAGGTAAATGACAAATATACTTGTAGGCCTAAAACTAAATGTTCATATTTTGGGTTCTAAATGGGGTTTCTTTACAAATGAGGGCTCTTTTTCTCAGGGGGGAAGTATCGTGCTGACTTGAATAACGTTTGGATGATATTTGAAAGAATATTAAGTCCAATTAAGCTGATGTGTTGAAAAATTACAACAATGGAAATTTTAGTGTTGTCCAAAAGGAGAGTCCAATGGGTTCACTGACTTTATGAATGGTTAAAATACTCAAAATTAAATTTGGAAAGATAGTTCAATATAAAATACTCTCTTGAGGTTACTTTAACTTTCAGAACATTAGGCTTGTTCTATTTAAATGTCTGTATTCTTTCCAGTCCCTAAATAGAATACAATGGAAGGAGTTTACCAATCTGCTTACAAATGTTCTTCGCTCAAATACCAGTTTTTGGGGGAAATCAAATAAAAAGGAGTGAATTTAAAGATGGTATTAATTGAGCAGTAAGTCCCTAATAAAATGAGCACTAAGCGATGCAAAACTTAGGCCATACTGGGAAATTTAAAATAGGAACTGTGTCCTTCACAGATTCTAGGTCTTAACACTATGGCATCTGGAGCAAGAAGAAAGATCTAGTAGAGTGAGGTCTGGAAGCATGGTCCATTGTTGAGGAGCACATGGTCACACAATTGTTAACACTGGTCACTGTAATTTAGATTCCTTAAGGACTATTTTTGAAAAGTATATTATATTAAATTTTAATGTTATTGCAATCCTCTCACATAACTTATATCTAAAATATTATTATTAACAAACATATTAAATTAAGTGAGTAGGCTATTATATGGGGATAGGCTATGAATAATTATGGGTGATTAATTAATGAAATACATATTATACAATTGCATAGATAAATAAACATTAAATATATAGAGGGGAATGGCTTTCTGAGGAGTGATGATAATGATGATTATTATTAGGCATAAACATGGGACAGTTAATACAAATAACACATTTAGGGGCATTAATTAATTAACACATTTATATGGAAACTTAAATATAAAATAACACATAATAGGAAAATTATTACTAAATGATGAATGAATGACATGTAATACTATAATTATCTCCTCAGAAATCTGTATGATATGAAATTAAAGACAGATTTCGATCAAGTATGAAATGGAATACATGAATTATTTAGTATGAAATATATTTACAGCTAGTTATGAGGTACATTAAATGATGTTGGTTGGTGATAGTACACTTTTTATTCTAAATTTACATAAACATAGGAACAATACATAAATGGGGAAATATGGGATGAGGGATTAAGATAGTTCATGACCGCACAGGGGAATTTGGGATTAAGGGAACATTTAATATAACAATTGTTTGTTGGCGGGGGGATGAAATTCTTCACTCGCATAAAAACACTTTGGTTTATACATTGTTTGTTACAAGGGCAAAATTCACTGTTTATAATCATCGCCTTGATAAATAAATTGTTATTCTACACTGTTTTTGGGGAATAATCACACTGTTCACTTGGGAATAGGGAAGGGGTACGCACTCGCGGTTAAGGTTCATGACGATCTCCTCACTTAAAATTATTACACTTGATGGATGATGATGATGATGATGATGATTTATTTACACTGTTTTAAGAGTTTATGTTGTCAGGGTCTTCTTCACTATATACATTATCCTCTTCTATTATCGGTTCTATGTATCTTTTTAATGTAGATATGTGGTATGGTCCAAATAAGATGTCTTCGTTCTCTCTGGTTAGATGAAAAGTAGATTTTCCTAATATTTGCTTGATGACGAATGGTCCTTCGTAAACCTCGAAAAGTTTTGCAGTTTCTCCATAAATAGCTCGGGGAAAACATGTTTATACTTATTTAATAGCTGACTTAAAATTTTGTTGTTCTTCTTTCTTGATGTAATCATTTGATGCTAAAGATGTATTAATTTCTTCTTGTGTCAATGTGCTGTCGTTTATTGGATTTGTTTGTAATTCGTTGAAGTTGTATGCTGTGCTATCATATTTATCATATATTAAATCATCATTGTACTCATCGTACATCATATTATCAAAATTATTATTCATATTATTATTTGGCCTATGGCTATTATTAATTATTATTTGACATAACTGTCCTTCATGACGACACATATTAAACTTCATTGTAACATTATCATTATTGATTTTCATATTTATTTCGTTTGAATTGAAATTTAAATCCATTTTGAGGGCAGATAGAACATCGACTCCGAGAATTATAGGTTTTATTAAATGTGGCACTATTAAATATTCAGTTAGCATCGTATGTTTATCAATGGTGGTGGGAACATATATTGTGCGGGAAACACGTTTAGACTTTTCTCCAACAGCTGTTTTGATAACGGTGTTATTCACTGGTAATTCTTCAAATGGTTGTAGCTTCATTTTGTTTTCATTAAACCAAGCTTCGGCTATACAAGTTACGGAAGAACCGGAATCTATTAAGGCATTAGTGCTGATATTGTTTAATGTTATATTGATTTCTGGACAGTTAATTTGTGTGTAATTTAAATTGACATCATTTTCGTACTCACCTTCTAAAAGGAAATTTTTATCACATATTATGTTGTTGGACTGCATAAGATTTATAGAGTGATTGATAGTTTGACCGAGGATAGTGTAAGTAGGCGCTGTATTTAATGGGTAATCGCATGACAACATAACCCTTTCTCGGCCGTGGTCTACAGCGCCGAGTCGTTTCCCTGTCTCGTTTGAGACGGTGAGGAACGTGGACTAGCAGTATTGTTGTTACTTGAATGAGGGCTCATTGGAGATACAGTTGGAGCATTAGGTGGATTGGGATTCTGTCTAAATATGGCGCAGAGTTGATTCTGTTCGTTGGTAGGGTGTTGACGATCATTTTTGTAGTTTTGTTCATAGTTTCTGGGATGATATTGCTCACGTTGATACGGCTTGTTGTCATGATGATTTCGATGGTATTGCTGGTTGTTGTTACCATTATTCCTGTAATTTTGTTGATTTCGATACGAAGAGTTGTTTGAAGGGTATTTATTCTGCTGGTAGCTATGGTAGTTGTTCATTTTTGGTTGATAGGCCCGTTGGTTAGCATATCGATCGTTGTAATTCTGTTGGTTCGAAGTGGTTGGGCTAGCTGGTCGGTTGCTTTGCTGGTTGTTGTGGTTCCTGGCTTTCTTAGGTCCATCTTTTATGTCTTCTTTCTGCAGTAGTCTTTCCATCGCTCGGATCGTAGTGATGTTCTGTACGCTTATGCTGTCTTGGATTATTGCGTCAAATCGCTCCGCCATAAGAGTCACTATCTCCTCTTCACTTAGGCTAGGTGTCATTGATTGTAGTAGCAATACTCTTTCTGTCAAGTACTCCGTCCGGCTTAACCTTCCGTTGGCTCTATACTTCTCCGACTCGATTTTTGCTTTAATTCCTCGTTGGACTGCCTGGCTCCAGTATTTGAGTTCGAATTCTCTGGCAAAATGTTCCCAATCAATAATCTCACTTTTTATCAGCTGTAGCCATCGTGATGCTGGTCCTTCGAATGATGTCTCAAGCAGGTCTTTCAGGTACTCAGTTGAGTCGCAACATTGGTTCCTTTCGATTCCTCGTTCGTAATACCTTCTCAATTTATATAAATATTCATTTGGATTGCCGCTCCGTCCATTAAATTTCGGCATTAGACGATCATTGGCTTCGCTTCCACTGCATATTACTTTGATTTGTCCGGCCATTCCGTTTAGTTGATTTGCTTGCTTCAGATTGGTTACTTCAGTTTCACATTTGTTTAAATTTTGATTCAAGGTTTGGATTTCAATTTGTTGTGCCTCAATTAGTTTTGTTTGCAATGTAATTTTGGGGATAACTTCATTTTTAAGTGCCGTTAGGTTTGCTTTAGAATTACGTTCGTTATCCAATTGCGTTTTGACAGTTAATTCTTCTATTTTCAGATCAAAATTTTGCTTATGCTCTTCCAGATGGGTTTTGACAGTAGATATAATATTTTCCTGATATTGTTTATTTTCAAATTCGGCAGCGATTTGTTGTTGTGAGATACTGTCCAGCACGAATTGTCTCATTTGAGTTTGTGAATTTTCAATTCTAAGTATTAATTTGTCAGTTAATTTGGCAGTTTCCTCGGATTGGGCATTTTGGGTCATTTTGATGGCATTAATTTCTGATCGAATTTCGATTTGGTTTTCTCTTGTTTCTTGTATCTGGGATTCGAAGGCATTTCGACAGGCTTGGATTTCCTGTTGGGTTTCGTTGGTCTTATCGTGGATGATTTTGGTTAATTCGGTCTTGGTTTGATTTATTTGTTGTTGGAAATTTGCATTAATTGTTTGAATTTCAGATTTAGTTCCTTGTATTTCGGATTTTAATTCGGCATTATTTAGTTCAATTTTGGCGCTGGTCTGTTCGATCTTCGTGTTGGTCTGTTCAAATTTGTTATTTAAATCGAGACTAGTTTGCTCAATTTTGTTTCCCAAATTAGTCATAAGGGCGACAAGCATATTCATATCGATTGCGGGTGTTGGTGTAGTCGGGTTTGTAACATTTAATCTGCTAGTTGTGTCGTCTGTGTGTGCATCAGTCATCGAGCACGATGAATGAATGAGCGTCGACTCGTTCAATGAGCTAGCGATACGTCCTCGTTCATTCTGATCAATGAATCCAGTTCGGAAACCTTCGGGTGTGTCCGTCAGCGTTCGGGTCGGTCGGCTGGCGATATTTCGTTCTGGTGTTGAGAAAGCAGAGTTAGCGTCTAAGGGCAGGCTGAGAGAGAAATCTCGCGTAGAGGTTACGAAATCGACGTTCTCTGATTGGCTGATGGGGTCGGTGTAGGTTTGGCGGTCTTTGGTCTTGACAGTTTCGTCTTCGATCTGCGCAACATGGCGGCTGCTAGTTTCATCGTCGCTCGAATCGGCGTCTGCTGCGGGGTAGTTTCGTGTTTTCCGTAGATTGTATTTATTTTCGGCCATCGTGTGTTCGTTTTGTTATAATATGCGAGATTATGAAATATGTAATGCTTTTGTACACAGTTATTATTGGTGGGGGAGGGAAACAATTACGGGAACTTAATATTAAATATGGTCTTATTCTAGGCTTACTCTAGTTGAGGATTGCAATGTTTATCAACTGTTATTCAAGCCAGTACGTTGGGTCGCCAAATTCTTATTGATCTAGCCTATACGTTGGGCTCCAAATTCTTATTGATTTTCTTTAATTCTTTTTACTTATTTAATTACTTATGATTCTAAATTGCTAACTTTTAACTAATTGTTTGCTCGGATGTGCTCAGGAAAAGTGGATATAATAAGTGATGCTATCGGGATCTGAGGGCAATGGCTGCCATGTGCTAAGCCTAGCTTCTCTTTACAAAATCAGTGTTATTACTTACAAAATTCCCTAGGCTATTTAAATATAGCTCACAAATGATCTTCTTTGACTTGTTAATAAATATACTTGTACTTGTGGTCTCCTTTACTTTATTGTAGTGAGTAGAATGTGTTTTGTATTTACTCTGGATGTCAACAAAAAGTAGGTGTATAATTTCTAAGATTTCTTTACTATTTGAATAAAATACAGAGTTACAGAGGAACAATACAATATTTATTTATCTATTAGTACAATTAGGTTTCAAAAGGTTCTCAATTAAAGGGATTTACAATAATATACAACTCAGGGGGAACAGTTACAATGTGTGGCCTAGCCTAGAAGGTAAATGACAAATATACTTGTTAGTGATGGTCAAAACCAGAAATTTCGAATCTCAAAACCGAAACCGAAACTTACAAAATCGAATCTCGAAACTCAAATCGCGAAACCCTATTTACTTGCCTGGGTATGGTTATGAAAAATAAATCCAGAAAAATTAATTAAAACTAATTATATATTTTGGTTAGAGTTGTTCTTTCAGAAATAAAAAATCAATAATCCAAAAAAGGTGAAGGTAGACGACCGATGACAGTAGGCTTTTGACCTATGCATTATTGATCGAAACACGGGCGTGATTTCTGTTAAAAAACAACAATAAAGACACAAAAAATCTCAGCAGTTTCGAGTTTTGATTCTCGAAACTCACCGATCGAATCTCGAAACCGAAACTTTTCCAAAGTTTTGGTGGTTTTGAGATTCAAGTTTTGGTTTTGACACATCACTAATACTTGTAGGCCTAAAACTAAATGTTCATATTTTGGGTTCTAAATGGGGTTTCTTTACAAATGAGGGCTCTTTTTCTCAGGGGGGAAGTATCGTGCTGACTTGAATAACGTTTGGATGATATTTGAAAGAATATTAAGTCCAATTAAGCTGATGTGTTGAAAAATTACAACAATGGAAATTTTAGTGTTGTCCAAAAGGAGAGTCCAATGGTTTCACTGACTTTATGAATGGTTAAAATACTCAAAATTAAATTTGGAAAGATAGTTCAATATAAAATACTCTCTTGAGGTTACTTTAACTTTCAGAACATTAGGCTTGTTCTATTTAAATGTCTGTATTCTTTCCAGTCCCTAAATAGAATACAATGGAAGGAGTTTACCAATCTGCTTACAAATGTTCTTCGCTCAAATACCAGTTTTTGGGGGAAATCAAATAAAAAGGAGTGAATTTAAAGATGGTATTAATTGAGCAGTAAGTCCCTAATAAAATGAGCACTAAGCGATGCAAAACTTAGGCCATACTGGGAAATTTAAAATAGGAACTGTGTCCTTCACAGATTCTAGGTCTTAACACTATGGCATCTGGAGCAAGAAGAAAGATCTAGTAGAGTGAGGTCTGGAAGCATGGTCCATTGTTGAGGAGCACATGGTCACACAATTGTTAACACTGGTCACTGTAATTTAGATTCCTTAAGGACTATTTTTGAAAAGTATATTATATTAAATTTTAATGTTATTGCAATCCTCTCACATAACTTATATCTAAAATATTATTATTAACAAACATATTAAATTAAGTGAGTAGGCTATTATATGGGGATAGGCTATGAATAATTATGGGCGATTAATTAATGAAATACATATTATTATACAATTGCATAGATAAATAAACATTAAATATATAGAGGGGAATGGCTTTCTGAGGAGTGATGATAATGATGTTAGGCATAAACATGGGACAGTTAATACAAATAACACATTTAGGGGCATTAATTAATTAACACATTTATATGGAAACTTAAATATAAAATAACACATAGTAGGAAAATTATTACTAAATGATGAATGAATGACATGTAATACTATAACACGGTTTCTAACTTATGTATTCATGTATTAGAAATATTCCTAATTATAACTTATTTAAATACCCCCATCGCAGCAAACCTGCATACTCAGCGAAGTTCCTATGCATGAATATATTTATTACTACCACATAAAGGCTCTCACCAAGTTTCATAAAAATACATAAATAAATAAGTGATATATAGCATTTTATTTATTCTCTATAAGAATAACATTAGGGCTGAGAACGCAAGTTTGCTGCAACGAGGAAGATACATTTTTTTCAATTATCAGTATAACTCAACCAGGTGAAGCTACATACCAAGTTTTAATAATTTATGTTCATAATTAAGGGAGATATAAAGCTTTACGTATTCTCCATAAGAATAACATTAGGGATGAGTATGCAGGTTTGCTGTTAAGAGAATAACAAAAAATCAATTTTTTTTGCAAATATCAATATACCAGTACTACGTGAAGCCACATACCAAGTTTCACCAACATACGTTCATAAACAATCGAGATATAAAATTTTAAATATTCTCCATAAGGATAACATTGGACAACATACTGTGTTTAGCACTTTGAATATCTCGACAACGGTTGGACATAGAATCACAATTTAAACACCAAAATGATTGTTTTGCAGAGCTAAACTGTTTGTTAAAAGAAAATGTAAAGTTTACAGTAAAATTAATTGAGAAAACGCTAAAAACCATTTTCCTATAAGATTAACATGGGAGATTTTATGAACACTTTTTTTGGATTTTCTCCGCAACCATTTAACCTAGGTTCATGATTCAAAATACTATATTATTTCTATCAAAGCTCTATAAAATGGTTAAAACAAAAATTGTGTGTTTTAAAAATTTCAGGGTAAAAAGTGAAAAAAAGTGATTTTTGGACAATTTTGAAACCCCATAAACCCCCTTTCCCATGGTCCGATTTTTCTGGTTTTCGAACTTAAAAAGTCATGAATGTCACTTTACACATTCGAGCCAAATTTCATTGAAATCGGATGTTTTTTACTCAAGTTATCGCATCCACGGACACACACACACACCCACACACACACACACATATATATATATATATATATACATATATGTATAAATTTGAACAAATAGTGTTTTTGGCATCTGGGGACCTCAAAACAAAAAGTTATCATGGTCTCGGGATTATGTCTTACCATGAGACCTACGGTAATAGCTTCTTCCTATTGGGGAAATTCGCTAAAAACGTGTAAAAATATTCCATTCATGCGTCCATTCATTCCAAAAGCTTAAAACTATCAATAACCCGGGTATTTCGCTCTGTTACTGTCGCTAGTGATAAACTGTCAGCTGTTTACGTGTCTGTTTCATTCTTCGCCGTTTCGCTGGGCAATTTTTCCGCTCTGTTTTAGTTTATAAAATGTGGTTGGTTTTAAGGTTGTAATTGTGGTTGGTTGTAATTGCCTGTAATGAATTTATTCTAGAAGAGAGGTGTTGGATATTTTGATGGAAAATTGTTATTGAACTTTGGTATTTAATTACTTTATTGGTGGAGTTACTGGAGGCAAACAGTTAAAGGTGAGGCAGGTGACTGAGCCGCACTCTTTACAACCAATATCACTATTACTCTGCTTTACCACCTCACTAAATGTGAGTTTTCCAGGTGCCACTTTAACTTTTCCACACTCTGTTGATGTCAGCGATGTTAGGGTTGATCTGCTGGTGACGCCTCGTTGGCTGCTGGAGTTAAGTGTGTTGTTTCAGAGTCTATTTGGGGTGCTTCTGGATCATTTTTATCTTCTACAGCATCATCATTGCGGTGTTAATGGAGATAAATATTTTGATTTTTTATTGACATAGTCTTTCATAAGCAATATGAAGTCTTTGTGGGACAACCCATAAGATGTGTAAGAATACAGTGACTTTAGCTTTTGTAATGTTTTGAAACTTAATATGTTTTCCGTAAAGTGCCTTGGATCAATTCTGTCTCGAATACAGCCAATTGGGGAGCATATAAGATGTTTTAGTCCCTTTCTTCTACAACTTTCTGCAAGATCTCTGAAAGCAGTATCATAGTCATTTTTGTCCGGTTTTTCAAAATATCTGGCTTTAGTAATAAGGCTGTATACAGCAGCACCATTATGACTATGCTGCAGAGCTAAGTGTTTAGTAAGGCACTGAGACGATTTGGATTTTCCAAAATACGCTTTGAGAATAACTGCCACTCCAGCTGACATGTGGCCTGGATCAGAAAACTCAGCAGAAATGCTGTGTGAAAAGCCTCCTGTATTATAATTTTGACAATGCCTGATAGCTTCTGCCATGTGAGTTTCAATTACACTTATTGTAGTTTGAATCCGAAGGTTTAAACTCATCTATATCCTTCACAGTCACCTCTTCGAAACTTTTTCTTCTATGAAAAATTGTTGCTAAAATGTCTCTTATTACAAAACCTAGTTTTCTTTTCCCTCTGAGATTGAAGTGAAGTCCATGCTTGCTAAAATGGAAATGTCTGAACTTATTGCTATCCAGGTCAATATGAACATATTTGAGTCTTATTGTTAATTCTCTCACATAAATGTTAAACTGGTTACACAGTGAATCACATCTTTTAATCATCCAGATCCCGGGTTGTCCGGATTGATTGGCCATGGTAAAAAAGCACTAAATTCAAAAAAGTCGTTTTGTACAGTCAAAATAGATAATTGTAACAATACAATAATTCCTTACATAAGAACGTGCTGTGTCCAACTTTGACAGATCGTTAATTTTTAAATAGGTACTTAAGTTTATAAATTAATTATTGTTTTATGAGAAATACAAAAAATATCCTAAATCAATTTTGGATGTTTTGTTTAATACATTTTTAGCAAATTTCCCCTATAGGGAAGAAGTTATTACCGTAGTCAGTATGGTAAGACCTACGCCCGGGACCATGATAACTTTTTGTTTTGAGGTCCCCTGACCCCTAAAAACACCATTCGTTCGAAACTGTATATATATATGTGTCCGTGGGTGCGATAACTCTCGTGAAAATAGTCCGATTTTGATGAAATTTGGTACAAACGTGTAAAGCAGCATTTCTGACTAAGTTTGAAAACCAGACAGATCGCCCCATCCGAAAAGGTATTTTGGGAGGTTTTGTACCCCAAAAATTGGCTTTTTGAAGTTTTTATTAGTAATATTTATTGAAATCAAAATTTAATTTTTACCATTGGATTCAGTTTTAAAAAACACACAATTTGGTGTTTTGATCATTTCTCTACGTCAATTGGTTACAGAGATATTGAAAGTGCTAAACACAGTACGTTGGCCAATGTTATTCTTATGGATAAGAAAAACGATAAACATCAATTTTGAAACGGTATTTTCTAACTTGAAGAGTAAAAAATGACGATTTTAGACGGCGGCGTCTCGTTTTCCCCATGCTAGTATACGGACGGCAAGGCACACGGTAACTCCTCTTGCAGCGATGCCAATTCTACTTCGTCACGGCCTTCTTTAAAGGGGTCTATAATAATACCCAATTTTCACAAACAAGGCAAACATTTATAGGAAACATTTGATAAACCTTATCCAATCTCATGAGATACCATGACATCCTGTCCTGAGTTCCCATGTATAAACTTTGTAATTTTAGTGCTTTTTCTAAAACTAATAAAATCATCCTTGTTATCCCATTTAAAACAAGTTTACCTGCAATAGAACTGTGTTTAGTCAAGCCAAAGCTTTGATACCATCATGAAGTGTGTTGTTTCCACTTAGCCCAACAAGGAGGACGAGAGCCAGCCTGACATGTACGTCAAGACTAACGATGCCCACAACCTGCTGAGACCGGAGTTCATAGAGAGTCTGTGGTACATGTGGGTGGTTACGGGCAACGCCACCTACCAGGACTGGGGCTGGAACATATACAAGGTCAGACAGTCTGTGTGAAAGTCATTCATCAAGTCTATATCTAGCTCTGTATGTATCTAGGGTCGCTGCCACCAAATTGGGCGGGTGAGTGATTTTGTGACATAGGCAGATTTACAGTGACAGCTGGTGGCCGTCATTGGCATGCTCCTCCTTCTCCAAGGAATTAAATTTATTAAAAATATTAATACAAAAACTAGATAAATATGAAAATTCGTGAAAGAAAATTATTACACTACGATAGTTAGGTATTTTTGGATTACACTTGATAATAAACACAAAATAAATAGGCCTTGTGGAATTTTCAAAATATAACTTCTTTCCTTAGCTCATTAGTTGATGTTTTTTGTATAAAAAATCATTATCATTTAAAAATAAATGATAATGTTTTTTGTATAAAAAATCATTATCATTTAAAAATAAATGATGATGTTTACTTAATTCTTTGCTAAAAGTAATATACTGTATTCGTATTTTACGTTGGTGTTGATTTTATAAGTTCTTACAGTTTTAAAATGGCAGCTATTGAATGCAGAAAAACCTCTTTAATCTTCATTTTACTGGGATTCTGTTGTTCTCTGCTGGATTAATTATATCTTCGGGCAATGAAATGAAACTCCCAGGTTGATCCTACTCATTATCAATTTATTTTATTTGATTTAATACTGATTTATTTTCTGAAAAATAGTAAACAAGTTTTAGTTACAGCTGATTACAATGACCTAACAACACTGCAAGCTCAGTGTTGCCAATTTGTGCACTGAGGTAAACGAATCTCGACCTTAGTCTCATCTCTAAACTCATATGTGGTAACGTTGCAAAATCACTCACCCGCCCGATTTGGTGGCCGTGACCCTAAAATATATTTGGGAACCCCACAGAAGGATTTTGATTAAACTTTGATCATTTAAGTTTTTGGCCTCAGAAATCGATTGGCACAGACCTTAACCCCTGGTAAACTCAAATTTTGCTGGAAAACTCATTTGAAAATATTATCATTAGGCTTTTGGAGTTTCAAATCATCTCAAAATGATAGCTGATTAGAAACAATCAGTGAGCTGTGAAAGTACCGTAGCTAGATGTGTGCGGATAGCGAAATTTTAGTTAGGATTGAATTTAGTTCGGATCGCATGGAGTATGTATCACATGGTAAGGGGTTTACAATATGGCAGAAGTGCCCACAAGGGGGGGTTATGACGCAAATTGCGTCATGAAAATCTTTTGGGGGGGGCAAAAAGTGGCGCTTTTAGGTTGTCCAAATTTGATAATATATGATATATGACGTAGCTCTAGGCTAAAACAATGTCATGTCAATGATATGTATGAAATTGAATGACAAAGATTTGATTTATGAGAAATATTTTTGAAATTAGCCTACTAAAAATGTTTAAAGTTTTAAATGGTTGAATGATTTAGATAGATAGGTTAGCCTGTACATAGCCTCAAAAAATGTATATTTATTCATAGTTGGTATGTATTTGTGGGGTTGGCACATTCAAGTCACATATAACGCTGATTCCAATATTTCATTTCATACCATTTACTCTACTGATTTGGTTGTATTTGATAATCACTGTTGCTTTGAGGTCATGAGTTATCATCAGAATTCATTTATGGACCATTTAAAAGACTAGCTGGGAACTAAAAGCTTTATTCAAAGATTCTTATTTGTATCTATGCACATTGGCATTCAAATCAATGACAATCAAATTGCTCTCTGGAATGTTGTAAGCAATCTTGTTATTTTAGCATTTTAAAAGCATCTTGCCGAAGAATACATATTCGATTTCTTGTTGTAAAATGACCACTGATTTTAATAACAATTTCTGACTCGCACCTGATTTTAGGCGTTTGAGAGGTACACCAAGGTGCCCGAAGGCGGCTACACGTCGATTGGCAACGTGAACAATCCGCTGGACACGAGACCGCGAGATATGATGGAGTCGTTCTTCATCAGTGAGACTATCAAGTATTTCTACTTGCTGTTCTCCGATGACAGGAAGCTGATGGACATCGACAAGTGGGTGATGAACACGGAAGGTCACCCGTTGCCGATCTACAAGTCGTGACAAAATGAAGCAGTTAGTCCTTAGTGTAATTCAAATTCACATCTAGCTTTTGCAATCCATCTCGTTCTATTAGTACAAATTCGGCCTACAGCATGGTGTTGTTGACTAAGATGATTATAGGTACAATTTTAACAGGCCAAGTTATTCTGAAGCTTGTAGGTAATTAACTGAGAAAAATTAATGCTAGGAAGTATTTTCCGATATTTATAAAATTGAGATAGATGTTTTAAACCTTATGACTTATAAAATGATAGAATAATAATAAATTATAATGTGAGGAGAAGACTATTTAAATAACAGAGAGAGGTGTTCAAACTGCGACTAAGATTTATAAATCTAGGAAAATCTAGGAAATGGAATCAGTTAATAGTAACAGTCTTAAAATGATTATCCTTAACGATAAGCTAACAATTTTTTAAATTCAATGAAAGTAATTATTTATAGTCATGCAATTTAGTTATTTATTTTCTCCCGTTTTATATGGTAAGTAAATAAAATACCTTAAGAAAAATTGCCGTAAAGCTGTAAAGAGATTTCATACTGTTCACCAGATCTTTTAGGGACATATCTTAATTGAAAGTAGGTACAACTGGCCTCACCGTAAAAAACACGATATACCTAGTTTACATTCAAAATGCATTGTTATCCAAGATAGAGTTTTTGGGAAAGTGCTTTAAAAATATTCAACTGTTAGCAAATACTCAGATTGAGTTTGTTGAAGCCTCACAGTACAGGTTTAGAGAATGTCAATAAGGTGCTTTAACTGTCTGCCAATAGTTCAAATCAAAGGTGGCCTAACGGATGTCGAATGTACTTGAACTGTCAGTTCCCAAATATATTCATAGTTACTCAGATACTTGTCAGTAGAAACTTTGTGCAATATGTTTCAACTCGTTGCTTTATGGACTTCGTTAAGTTTCTCTAATTTTATAATTACTTTTTTAGTTGATCACCTTAAAAATAGTTTTACATAGAATTCAGTAGTTTGTAGATAAGCCATTTATATCATATTACAATATGTTAGCTCCTATTACACTTACAGTGGAAAAAATCCTTCAATATGTCTTTCAGTTGACATCTAATAAATACAAGCAATTGAACTAATTATTGTATTAGTTTAGTAGTATTCTGTGATTACTGTGTGAAGTCCTGTTGGTTAATTAGATTTATTTTCAATTATGTTGAATTATATTTACATTCATAATTTTAAATTTACATCTGATCAATTTTATGTTGTTTTAATTTGTTTTGTGAGCATGGGGTTTTCTTTAGTTTTTGTAGGTGGTGGGAGTTTTTGGTAACTGTCCTTAAACATGTGTGTCTTAAATTTGTTTATTATGTAACAAATATAAAAATGACTATTATTATCTTCTTGCGAACAATTTAAGGATTTGTGGGAATCAAAATGAGTCTAATATGCAAGTTTTTAATAGGTTTCAGTTAGCTAACAATATTGCAACTTAAAAAATAAAGAACACTTGTTGGTGTTATTTTACTATTTTTTCCCTAAATTCTACATTTTATATTTTGTTTTATTTAATTTAAAATGTGTTATAAACATCATAAAAATACTGTGTGTCAAAAAAAGTACTGAACAAAAAATAATAAAAAATACAAATTTTTAATAAACAATTTTTTAATATCTTTTAAAACAGTCATTTTAAATTTTTTGTAGCTTTTCTAATAAGAGTCCCTTAACATTTTTTCCTCACTCCGCAAAAACTTTATTAAAGTAAAACCGTGAATAAGTTTGACTTTATGAGTGCCAAAATCAATCCAGTGAGTGAGTTGAATAGTTTATTCAACCTGATTTAAGACATAATGCCAGAAACAAATTTTTCAGTATTTTACAACAAAATGAAAAATGTATGAGATGTGGGTACAGTGGCAGAAATGGTACCAATACATGGGACATCACGCAGACAAACTCCCTGTCCTCAGCGGAGGGATATTGTTATCAAGGGTCAAGGGTCTCTACAGGTGACTTGTAGGGAGACCGGGTCTCCTCTACAGGTGACTTGTAGGGAGACCGGGTCTCCTCTACAGGTGACTTTTAGGGAGACCGGGTCTCCTCTACAGGTGACTTGTAGGGAGACCGGGTCTCCTCTACAGGTGACTTGTAGGGAGACCGGGTCTCCTCTACAGGTGACTTGTAGGGAGACCGGGTCTCCTCTACAGGTGACTTGTAGGGAGACCGGGTCTCCTCTACGGGGACTTGTAGGGAGACCGGGTCTCCTCTACAGGTGACTTGTAGGGAGACCGGGTCTCCTCTACGGGGACTTGTAGGGAGACCGGGTCTCCTCTACGGGGACTTGTAGGGAGACCGGGTCTCCTCTACAGGTGACTTGTAGGGAGACCGGGTCTCCTCTACAGGTGACTTGTAGGGAGACCATCTAGTTGATCAATCAGCCGTACTAGTCTGTAGGTATAGAACATTTATTTTCTAACATGTTGCAATAACATTTCCTTCTCACTTCAGAGTCAGATTTGGTTTGAATGAACTGCTCAACACACTGCATGTCCTTTAAGCACTCGACATGTCTGTTTTGTGGTTATACAATTATATTAAGTTTGGGTGACCAAGTCTGTTTAAATGTGCTAAGAAACTTAATAATATTTATTTTCAGTGGGCTAACTTAAAATTGTCGCACATTTTCTTCTGTGAATAATATATTACAAGTTGTTCAATTCTTTGGATTCTTTGTACTATGATACAAATTTTAAAAACAATTCGTCTTTCAACAAAATATTAGTGATGAGGGTTTTATTTTAGCTCACAATAATTAGGTTTTCGTTTCTCAGTGTTTAAATTGCTGTGAAATTGATACAGTAATTTGTATTGTTGTAATGTATAGAAACATATTTAATTGGATTGTGTCTATACTGACCACTACTTTATCTGTAGAATTTGTAGTCGTTTATATATTTTTTTAAATTGTCTTTTATTTGTTTTATAGTTTTAAATTGTGAGAGTTTTAATTTTTTAATTGTTTTAAGTGTGTGAACAATGAAACTGTAGTAGAAACCAATTAATGAATGAATGAATGAATTAATGAATTTATAAATTGTTGGGTCATATTGTCATGTTTTATTAGTGCATGCTTAATTATTAATACTTCTGTTTAGAGTGTAAGTGTTTTTAAAAGTTCTGACGCTTAGCAAAACGAAAGCTAGATGTGAATACATTA
Organism: Allygus modestus; assembly: GCA_963675035.1. NCBI lineage: Eukaryota > Metazoa > Arthropoda > Insecta > Hemiptera > Cicadellidae > Allygus > Allygus modestus. The sequence goes on along the minus strand of OY776114.1, from coordinate 79,158,077 downwards.
AATCAATTTGTGTATACTATAAAGGTGTGATATATAAGATTTTGGCTTTTGACAGGATTCTCCTCATGTTAAATTCATCATAAGTTAAATCTTACTTTGATTGTGTAGTCTTAACTTTGTTGATATATTTAACTTATAGAAAGCAGGGGAAAATATAGTACTGTATAATGAAGTTGTAGTTAATAGGGCTGCAATAATTAATGTGTTTTTTTTTGTTTATATAAAAGCAGTTCCTTCTAAATCTATGAAATTGGCAGATTGGTGTGTATTGTTTTTTAAGTTAGCGTTTAGTAAAGGAACAAGCAAAATGTGTAAACAGTTTTAGATTGTAATATTTTCTAGCAATAATTATAAATCCTTTACCAGTAAAAATTTAATTCACTTTAGGTATTGAATTAACAGTAGTGACAAAGGTTCATCATAAAATGCCTGTACCAACAAAGGAAAATAGGTTGTAGTATAACACTGTAGGATTCATAAATAAATACACTTTTTCGCTTGGTTAAAATTTAAATGTTCTCATCGTCAAGTTAAGATAGGAGGGTAAGAAAGTTTGATTGATCTTGAAAAAACATATTGGCTGTGGTTGGTATTCATACTTTTACTTTAAGAAGGAAGGGGATCTAACTGAGAAAATTTGAATAATACTTCTATTGTTTTTCAATATATTTTATGAAGTCAAAATGTGTGCAGAAAGGTGCAGAAGTTTGTGATACACAATTCACAGTAATTCTCTGATAAATATATTACTACCAGTGGCAATACTAGTAGTTACCTTTTCTGGAACAAGTTAGGCTTTGGTGTAAGAAGGACGTTGAAATTACAACTTCAGAATAATAATTTTAAAATAAATAATATGCAATTTTTAAATAATTGCAGGTCTTACTAGCTAAAAATTAAAATGTCAAACCATTATCCCCGTAAAGTGGTGTTACTTTCAATTTAAAATAGTGTTGCTGAGTTTGAGAGCCCCCTCCTATGTAAAACATTGTTATTTTCCTTCTCTCCCCCCTCCCTCTTAACAAACAAAGAAAAAAATTAAGATTTGTAAAACTTATTTCATAATTATATTGTGTCTTATTTAAATCTAATTTTATCAATTTGACTGTCTTGTTTAGTGTAATGTCAATCTTGTCTTAGTCTCATTAGATCAGATGAGACTTTATATAGCAACAAAGTTAGGCTATGTTGAAGGTGGTGTGTGTGTATCCACCGCCCTAGTCCAATTTAGACTCTGTTGTAGGAGTCATAGGTAATGAATTATTCCGTACTTAGGTGATTGTTGATTGTTGTACAGATGTATCATATTTCTGATGATTGTGTACAGTTAGTGAATAAATAAATTTATGTTGAAAATTTTGACCATGTTTGAAATTATTGATTCAGAAAGTGACCCTTTTTTGGATTTTAGATGTACTTATATTATTATAAAAACTATTTTATTTGAGTTAACTAGAGTACCCCCACGCAGCGCAAAGCGCCGCTTGCTTGCTTTGCTCATAATAAGGAGGACTTCATATTGAATTAATTAGTTTTTAATAAATCTGAAGATTATGAAAGATTAGTGAAGGGAGATTGGGATAAAAATATTTTGTAGTATGGCTAAATTATCAGCTGATAATAATTATCAGGTGGTTTAAATATAATTTTATGAAAACACTTAAGTTAATTTCTATAATTTGAATACACTATACAAAATAAAAATTGTAATGATAATATTTCTAATGCTTTAAAATTTAATAAAAAAGGGAAAATCAGATATTAATTTTTTTCAATGTCTGATGACCCATATAGAGGTAGTTACAAATAAAATAAGACATCATCATCATCATCAGAAGGGGCGGACATAGGTCCCAAGGCACATCAGCCACAATGGGCTTATTGCACACCCCTGAAAAGAAATAAGAAAGGTTTCAGTACTCCTCCAGATTCAAGAGCCTGATGAATTGCATCATATGGACGAGCTCTTCAGGAGGCAGGTATCCACCGCTGACCATAAATCCCAGAGTTAAGCCATTACCTCCTTAAGTCAAGGAGCAAATGGTCTGCAGTCTCCTCGTACTGCCCACATTTACTGCATGCAGGGTCACCATTGAAGACGCCCATCGGAGAGAGGTGTTTCCTTAGGTGACCATGGCCCGTAATTATACCTGTGATTCGCTTAATGTCCAGCCTGCTGAGACCCAGGAGCTTCCTGGTGACCTGCTGGGATGGTCCCTGGAGATTGAGCTTGCTAACCCTGTCGAGAGGGAGCTCTGCCCATCTCCTTCTGTCACAGTCCCGAGCCCAAGCGCCAATCACCTGCGAAGCACAAGAACAAGATATCCCACAAAAAGGGGGGGGGAGTCAGGGAGGCAGCCGCGTTAGCCAACCTGTCCGCCACCTCATTACCCACAATCCCCAAGTGGCCAGGCACCCAACAAAGAGTGACCATGTTGTGTCTACCAGCGCAAGACACTGTTTTGTAGCAATCCCACACAACCCTAGACCTGAACTCACAAGAGTCCAGCGCTCTCAAAGCAGCCTGGCTATCAGAAAAGATGCTGATAGAGAGGCCCTCTTATCCCCTCCTCAGAATCTCCCCCACTCACTCCATAATGGCGGTAATCTCCCGTCTGGAACACAGTGGGAAAAGAACCCATTGGCACCCCGAGGTTGATACCATCCTGCACCCCGTGGATGCCAGCGCCTGACCCGCTCCTAGACTTGGAACCATCCGTGAACCACTCTTGGTCTCCAGGAGGGAGCGGACCTTCGCCTCCAGTCATCCCTGCTGGGAATGCACACCCGGAACGACCTGCTGAAGGAGAAAGTTGTGGGAAGATGATCAGAGGGCATGTCCAAGATCTCACTCTGAACCACCTGAATGATCTTTGTGTGGCCAAGTGGTTCGCCCGGCAACACCCAGAGATTCTCACACCGGAGACGGTACGCACCCATTCTAGCCACCGTCTTGATATGAATGTCTATGGGCAAAAGATCAAGGAGACACTCCAAAGTGGCACCCAGGCTGCTGCTTAGAGCTCGAGTGACAAGTAAGCCTGCGAGCCTTTGAACGCCCGCCAGCCTCCGCATCGCCACACCAGCTTCCAGTTTCGTCCACCAAACGATGGATCTGAACGTCATCGCCGGTCTTACTACTGCAACAGAAAGCCAATGCATTAGTTTGGGCTTGAACCCCCAGGTAGATCCTACCATCCGCCTGCAGGCAAATATATGGACTACTTGCCTCGATCAATGACCCTTTGCAACTGCGGCCCCCATTGAAGGGTCCTGTCCAGAATGACCCCTAGATACTTCACCTGGTCCTGAGGAACAATGGTGGACCCCTGCAACCTAAACGGCCCGATCCCCGCAATGTTCCTTCTCCTCGTGAAGGGAACCACAACAACCTTTGAAGGGTTGACGGAGAGGCCAACCTCCCCACACCAACGGCCCACGACCCTCAATGCAGAACTCATGAGGTCTGTGACCATGTTATTGAACTTACCTATCACCAGGATAGCGATGTCATCAGCGTACCAATGGGCAAAAACGCCGCTGTCATTGAGACTCCGGATGAGATCATTAACAACCAAGTTCCACAAGAGGGGAGACAAGACTCCCCCCTGAGGACAGCCTCTGGTCATCCTTACCTCGACTCTCACCGTGAAGCGAAAGCTTAGCCCTCCTACCTCGAAGGAGAGCCTCGATCCACCTGCAGATCACCTCACCCAGGCCCCACGCCCTGATGGCACGCAAAACTGCCTCTGTTGCAGTGTTGTCAAATGCCCCCTGGATGTCAAGAAAAGCACCCACTGCGACTTCCTTATGGCCTTCTCTATCCTACCCACAAGGTGATGCAGGGCGGAGTCGCATGACCTACCTTGAATGTAGGCATGCTGGTTGAAATGAATAGACGATGTCCTCAAGGCTGTGTCCCAAGCGTGCCTTAACACTAATTTCTCCAGCGACTTCAACAGGAAAGACGTCAGGGAGATGGATCGGAAGGACTTGGGGTCCGTATACCTATCCTTACTGGGCTTTGGAATGAAAACAATTCTCGAGGAACACCAGGGAGAGGGAATGTGTCCGAGAGCCAGACTTGTTCTGAACAACCCACAGAGAACTGGTAATAGTATTTCAATACCCTGCTGAAGATACACCGGCCTGACATCATACGGACCTGGCGCCTTAAAGGGACTGAGAGAGTTGGCAGCCCATCTGATTTTGCTCAAGGTCACAACCCCCGACCGGCCGTGGCCCAATGCGTGGCGCAGGCCCGGCTAGCCGCCTGAGAGTCCTCCCCATTTTCAGGTTGCAGAAGCAAATAGCTACCAGGAAAGAGCACGCTGGCCATGAGCCTTAACACTTCCTGCGGATAATGGACCATCACCCCATCAGCCCCTCAAGAGAACCCAACTCAGAGGATCTATCCCTTACCATTACTTTGTAGAGCCTAGAAGTCTCCCTCATGCTCTCCACATTGTTGCAAAAAACTGTTCCAGGAACGCCTTTTAGGCCTCCTGACGGCGAGATTGTATTTGGTCAGCATCTCGTGATATCGATCCCGGTCCCAGTTGTTCCGGGATTTTGCCCTCCTGAAAAGAGCTCTTACCCTTCTCCGCAGGCTGGGGAGCTCAGAGTTCCACCAACTCGACCCCTTGCAGCACTTCAACCCCGACAGCAGACAGCACCCTTCAAAGGAGGAGACGATTGCCCCGCCAAGGAGGACTGCGGCCCGATCGTGCTCAGCAGCATCTCGGAAACGAGAGGTCTGAGGATCCAATCTTACCCTCAGTTTGTCATTGAAGGAGGCCCAGTCCGCCTTCCTGGGATTTCTGAATGAGAGGATTTCAGGAGAAAAATCACCCACCTTGAAGAGGATGTGCCTATGATCAGACAGAGAGGGCTCCAGGGATACCTGCTAACCCAGTATAATCTCCTGTAGCCCCTCAGTGTGAGATCTATATGACTGACTGACCAATGTGTCTCTGAAAAGTTGGTTCAGAACCAACATTGGCAATCAACAACCCACTGGATGCAATGTAGTCTAGAAGTGTCTTACCTCTAGTATTTGTGTCCTTGCACCCCCACACAGAGTTGTGAGAGTTAGAGTCGCACCCAACCAGCAGCTCGACCCCTGAGGAAACCGGATGGTCCACCAGCCCTCTCATCTCCACCGGCAGCACCAAGTCGGAGTCACCCGGCATGTAAACCGATGACAGCAGGATTGGTCTTCCAGAAGATCCACACACCGTTCTCACTGTGGCGATATATATCCCTGGAACAGTATTCAAAAACTGGAGAGCAAGCAAGTCCATTTCTGACCCAAATGCAGGCTCTTGTATTTGCACAACTGCCACAAATGCTTCGGCCACCAGACGCACCCAAACCTGCAATTCTACCATTTCTGACCCAGGGTTATTGGATCAGTGCAAAATCCACAGCTCTGTTAGCGTGGTCACAGTAAAAACAGCCGTAGCTGCCTTACTATGTTGTAGGTTCATCTGGACGAGGCTGATCACCACCACGAAAGCACTCTGAAAGATGCCCTCGATAACACTAGGAAGATCTGCCATCCTCTATCCTTTAGAACCTGAGCACTTGGTTCATATATCGCTAGAACCAGGGTCTGGCTGAACTCCTCCTTCCTGCAACTGACAACTCTCCACACAGAAGTGTCAATTCCAGAATTTTGTCCACCAATCAGGTGAAGGGTCCACCTGCAAGAGGACTTTGACAGTACGCAGGAGATCCTTGTGGTCCCCCACAACCACCTTAGCCCCCTCACGGTACTCCACCTCGTTAAAGACCTGTTTGACCCAAGCATTGGTTACGTCGTTCCCACACACAACGACGAGAGCTCCTTGCTCCATGAAGACTTTGTGAAATTGAAGAGGACCCACTGCGCCATCGTTGGACCTGATAGACGTCAAGAGCTTGCCCCTCAACAAACGACAATCATCCTCTGTTGGTCTAATGTCGGGGAACTCCGAAGGAACAATCGCCAACTTGCTGGAGGTGAGTTGCTCCTTGAATGTCAGCCCCACAGTATCTGAACCGCCCGCAGGAGCAACCTGGTCAGTGCCCCAGGTAGGGCGGACATCCCAGCAACGAGGCCTCATCACAGGGGTCCCGCTCCTATGCTCAGAGCCCGTGTCTCTACGCAAGGGCGAGATACCCTGAAAATTACCCTTGCCTGCTGAACTGGGGGTGCCGTCGGACCTCTTTCTCTTAGGCCTGGGCTTCCGGTACTCACTCGTTGGGAGCCAATTTCCTTCCGCCATCTTTTTTGCCTTCCTGAGGCGCTGTTGCTCCAAGTTCAAGCGACGGCGCTCCTCCTTGGGAGGGGAGAAGTAGTAGGCGTTGTCAAGAATGTTGCCTGAAAACAACATTGACATTGGTTTACAGAATATCCTGTCTAGAAGAAGATTCCGTCTCTGCCTGGACTACCCTGTGAGCCTCCTCTAGCAGATCTGTGCCCATTGTCGTTGAAGGGGCGCTCCAAGGGCTCTGTCAGACCCCCACCGGAGAAAGCCGCCCCTCCTCCACTTGCAACTGAAACAACACTGGTTTCATTACTGAAAAGCTGCTGGTTGCTCTCCCCAGAATCTGCGGGCAAGCCCCCCTGAGAGGGGGTGGGATTGAGCGCCGAGACGCTGACCCACCTGGGGTAGTTCCGATTGTTTACCGTCAGCCATGGTGTCTGAAACCCCTCCTCCTCAAGTTTGCAGTTTGAAGGCCATTCCGTGAATGTCACTCCACCCACCAATGTCTGATACTGGGCCCTTCTCGGAGTTGAACTACACTCGTCCCCAGGTCAGTACTGGAACTGCTACGCACATACCAGTTCCAGGTGGCAGTGCAGAGACCTTTCACCCAACACCTTGACTCAGCCCTTTGCTAATAGGTGCCAGGTCATTCTAATGCTCTTCACCTCCGCCCCAGCACCCTACGTGAGCAGCTGCTCCCCAAACTCACGGGAATTTATCGACCGCCAAGTCTAGATCCACCGCCTTTTGTGAAAAACAGAGGTACCCCTAGAAGGCTGTGATTAGAGATCACAGTACGGTCGCCAGAAGGGCAACCGAGTCACAGCAGTCTTGGAGTGAGGACCCTTCCCCCTCCCTCAGGGGCTTTCGCTGACCTCTCACCCCCAAAATAAGACATATATAAGCTAAATCGGTCCATTAGTATGGTCAGGCTCGCTGCCATAAACTTTTGGCCTGTGTGTACTTAGGTCATTGTAATAAGTATATCTCAGAGTCAAATAAGTTACCCATAATTGCCTCAAAATGAATCTACACATATTTCTGAACAAAATGAGCCATGTGGGGATAAAATTGGTTGGGTAAATCAACCAGAATTACTGTTTCTGTTCTCTTTCTAAAAAATTGGCAAAAAAAAAAATAAGCGTAACAAAAAGCCAAGTGAACAAAATCTTTTTTAAATGTCTGATGACACATCTAGAGGTAGTTACAAACAAAATGAGACATTTATCACGTAAATCGGCCCAATAGAACAGTCAGGGTCTCTGTCTTTAGTTTTGGCAAGTTTTTTTAATATATAAGAAAGATGATACTAAGAAAAATATAAACACCTGTAGACAGGAGAAAAAGAAAGGAGTTGTATTTTTTGCTGCATTATTCTTTGGCAAACCAAATGAACCCTCTTACTTAACATATGAATATATTAAGTAATCATCTGATGTAAACAAACTTCCCCCATAAGATTAACATGGGAACTTTAAGAGCCACTGGGGCAAAGCCTATTGATGATATATTAGTTTGTATGGGTGATGATATATCTAGACATAATTATCTGCCATTTAAAAAAAAGAATCATACAAATCGACCCAGTAGAACGGTCAGGGTCGCTGTCTTTAGTTTTTAATATATAAGCTCCATAATATTAACATGGGATGGGAACTTTAAGAGCCACTGGGGCAAAGCCCATTGACGATAAGTTAGTTTGGATGGCTGATTACATATCTAGGCATAATTACCTTTTATTAAAAAAATAATCATGCAAATCGACCCACTAGAATGGTCAGGGTCGCTGTCTTTAGTTTTGACAGAAGTTTTTTAATATATAGGATTATTGTATTAGCAGTACTGAGCTGACTAGTTTCTATTCCAACGTTTTTAGCGAATTTTCCCTATAGGGAAGAAGCTTTTACCGTAGGTGGCATGGTAAGACCTAGGCCCCGGGACCATGATAACATTTTGTTTTGAGGCCCCAGATGACAAAAACACCAATCATTTAAATTCATATATATGTATATATATGTGTCCGTAGGCATGATAACTTTCGTAAAAATGGTCCGATCTTGATGAAATTTGGTATAAACGTGTAAGGCAGCATCTATTTTTATGAGTTCGAGAACCAGACAGGTCGCTCTACTTTAAGGGGGGTTTTGTACCCCAAAAATGGGTTTTTTGATCTTTATATATAATTCTTTTTAAACTCAAATTTTGGTTTACACCATTAAATTCAGCTTAAAAACAAACAATTTGGTATTTTGATCATCGCTCTACGTCAATTGGTTACCAACATATTGAGAGTGCTAAACACAGTACGTTGTCCAATGTTAATCTTATGGAGAATAAGTCAAATTGTATATCTCGCTTATTAATAAATATATAAATTAAACTCGGTATGTGGCTTTATATGGTTGGGTTTTAATGCTATTTGCATACAAAAATCATTTTTTGTGGTCCCCATGGCAGCAAACCTGCGTACTCAGCAGCTATAATGTTATTCTTATGGAGAATAATGAACATGTGACAACTTGCTTGTTTATGAACATAAATTGATAAAACTTGGTATGTTGCTTCATCTAGAGGTGATCGATTGGTATTTGCATAAAAACCAGATTTTGTGGTCCTTGATGCAGCAAACCTGCATATTCAATCCTAATCTATATAGTTTCTTATCTATATAAATAAAATTAGAGTTTTGTCTGTACATTGCTTGGAATTATGAAATTTGTGCATATTTTTACGTTTCATACCATAGGAAAGCAGAAACGCGTTGTATCTCAATTCCTGTCTGTATGTCGGTGACGCTCAAGGACGTTTTTTTTGCTTTTCACGGAAAACGGGTGCACTGACATTGATGAAACTTTGTTTCTTTGTTCTATACATGTGTAAGAAGGTTTTAGGCTACTTTAAACTGGCATACGTCTTTTGGAAAAATAATGGTGGCCGCTAAAAAACGTGATTTCGTGCGATTTTGGACACGTTTTGTTTGTTTTTCACAGGGAAACGGGTGCACTAATTTCAATGAAAATTTGTTCTATGTTCTATATGTGCGTTAGAAGGATTTAGGTTAATTGGATTTTTGGAAATCACCTTAGGACTCTGCCCTACGGGGTTTTAAAGATCCTATGTTATTCTTATGGACAAAGTATTTATTTATATTGAACCAGATGATGACTTAATAGTTATATCTATAACTTAAAAATATTGTAAACAGCTATTTATCATTAAGGAAATAAAAAATGTACTTGAATGGCAACTCTCATAATGGAAATAAAAAAAACTACTTGAATGGCAACTCAAACTCTTTTTTCGATAGGCGAGAGTAGGAGGTATTGGGGAACTCTGTGCACTCCCCCCCTCCCCGATCTTAATGACCCCCTGATTTTATATTTTTGCCCCCCCCCCGATTTTATATTTTTGCTTCCCCCACCCCATTTTATATTTATGCCCCCCGCCCCCGCTCACCGATATTTTATATATTTTTTTTTGTTCTTGAGTTCTTTTATTTCTATAAGCGAATCCTAAGTGTTACGTGTACTGATTTGGAGTCGCAAACCACACACCGTTTACTACCCGACAGAGTTCCTCGACTTAGCAACAGTACCTGAACTATCTGCCAGTATATTTTGTTAACTTTAATTTAATTGTACATTAAACGTGTAAAACGCAATTTTAATATTGTAAAATTATGTGGATTGTTATTTGCTTTAGTTAATCTACCATTTATATACAACCCGTACGAAGGACGGGTACACAGCTAGTGGGGAATAAATCAAATGCCATATATCTTTTATTTATTAATATGCTTTGATTAAAGTTGGTAAGTGGCTTCATGACTTAGTGAAGTACCATTTGAAATTAGTGAAGTACCATTTGAAATTCGCTAAGTATGCAGGTTTGCTGCAACGGCGGTATTTAACCCTTCCCCAGTCATGGCCAGACATATCTGCTATTGTCTTGTAGCCAGCGGACCGAAAGCGGATATATCCGACTGTCATATTTCAGCTCATGGACGGTCGGACATATCCACCAATTTATTAAAACAACTTAGGAATGTCAAAACTTCATAAGGGTCAAGGTACATAATAAAATAACAAACCTTGTCATGGAACTATTAGTGGAAGCCTGTTCCAGTTGCTTGTTTTGTCTATGTAATGAGAAGATGGTATCTTCTTAGTTTATATAGCCTGTATAAAATGTCTGGCACAGTAAATAGTATTACATTTATAATGTTATGATTTCCTTGAAAGAAATACCCAAAAACCGTAATTTTATTCCTTTCATTGTTGCGGGATTCACTGCTATTATTATTAGTGCTGTGGGGTAGTGGACTCTTAAAGTTTTGTTGCGCTACAGACGGCCGGCGGATATACCCGTAACGTGTTTCTTGGTATAATATTACAACAAAAATTATTTGGAACAAAAATACTATTTATTGCAAACACTTACTTAATTTAGGTAATATATTACTGAGAAATTAATTTTTAAAATTTTTACCCTAACCTAAAATTTCTCAATATAGGGCAATATAGGGCAGTCCTGGAAGGGCTAAGTTTTAGCTTTGATTCTCAACTCTGGGCTGTTTATACTGATTCCAGGTTTAATGAGTAAATACTATATACAAGTTACAATAAAGCACCATTGCTGCTTACAACTTTCTAGACATTATTTATTTTTAGCTATTTGAAACTAGCTGATATACCCGTCCTTCGTACGGGTTGTACATAAATGGCAGATTAACTAAAAATATTAACAACCCACATAATTTTACAATATTAAAATTACTTAATTAATTTAGGTAATATATTAGTGAAAATTAATTTTTAAAATTTTTACCCTAACCTAAAATTTCTCAATATAGGGCAATATAGGGCAGTCCTGGAAGGGCTAAGTTTTAGCTTTGATTCTCAACTCTGGGCTGTTTATACTGATTCCAGGTTTAATGAGTAAATACTATATACAAGTTACAATAAAGCACCATTGCTGCTTACAACTTTCTAGACATTATTTATTTTTAGCTATTTGAAACTAGCTGATATACCCGTCCTTCGTACGGGTTGTACATAAATGGCAGATTAACTAAAAATATTAACAACCCACATAATTTTACAATATTAAAATTACTTAATTAATTTAGGTAATATATTAGTGAGAAATTAATTTTTAAAATTTTTACCCTAACCTAAAATTTCTCAATATAGGGCAATATAGGGCAGTCCTGGAAGGGCTAAGTCTTAGCTTTGATTCTCAACTCTGGGCTGTTTATACTGATTCCAGGTTTAATGAGTAAATACTATATACAAGTTACAATAAAGCACCATTGCTGCTTACAACTTTCTAGACATTATTTATTTTTAGCTATTTGAAACTAGCTGATATACCCGTCCTTCGTACGGGTTGTACATAAATGGCAGATTAACTAAAAATATTAACAACCCACGTAATTTTACAATATTAAAATTACATTTTACACTTTTAAAGTAGAATTAAATTAAAGTTAACGAAATATACTATGGCAAATAGTTCGGGTACTGCTGCCAAGTCGAGGAACTCTGTCGGGTAGTGAACGGTGTGGTTTTTGCTACTCCAAATCGGTACACGTAACACTTTGGATTCGATTTTAGAAATAAAAGAACTCAAGTACATCAAAATATTAACCCTGTTTAATTTAACATTTTAAATACTTTGATACATTAATCTTTACATTCCAATAAATTAATAGTAATGTAACGAAACATTAAACTTTAAAAACATTGACAAACCACTTTTAAAATCACCATTCTTGCCAGGTCCTGTTTTCAATATAATTGTAAATAAACAATTTAAACTTGGAAAAATCATATGTTTTAAAAACATATGACTCCTTGATTTTATTTAAATAAATGTAAATCAATATATACGAACTGTTCTAACAGTGGTCATGGTTAAATGAACGGTATTAAATATTGTATATGTTCGTTCCTCCCTTTGGAATAGACCTACATTTGTGTTGATCTCCGTTGCTTGTTCATTGGTGGACGTGAGGATGGCACAATCACAGAGCCAGGCACTTTCCAGATTAAACTGTTTATGAACCTTGGTGTAACAAACTGTTAATCAATAAATCCTGTGATTCATCGATAGTGCCGAGTGAAGGATAGATGTTTCTGAGACCTTAATTTGTTTTTCAATGTCCCAATCTCAAAGAATTAACCGATCCCGTCAACTTCCAAGCAAGCCTGCCACCGTTTATTTTACTTGGGCCCTCCCACCAACGTTGCCACAGACCGGTTAACTCATTGAGAGTTGCACAACTGGCCAGTTTTGGTCGTGTGCGGGAATCGAACCCACGAATATCGTATTGCCACCTGGCCAAGGTGTTTCCACGACGTAGCCAACTCAGCTAACACGACCAAAGGCCTGGCGGCGATATTAAGGGTTTTCAGTCAGTCCGTGCCCCTAGCGGATAGAACCGTAGACGCCCGCGGTCATTAGTTACATATTTTGCTACTAGAGTGCAGCACCAATCAATTCCCGTTATAGGCTACTACAAATAGAATAAAATTACTACCTCAATGGGTTAATGAGTAAATACTATATACAAGTTACAATAAAGCACCATTGCTGCTTACAACTTTCTATACATTATTTATTTTTAGCTATTTGAAACTAGCTGATATACCCGTCCTTCGTACGGGTTGTACATAAATGGCAGATTAACTAAAAATATTAACAACCCACATAATTTTACAATATTAAAATTACATTTTACACTTTTAAAGTAGAATTAAATTAAAGTTAACGAAATATACTATGGCAGATAGTTCGGGTACTGCTGCCAAGTCGAGGAACTCTGTCGGGTAGTGAACGGTGTGGTTTTTGCTACTCCAAATCGGTACACGTAACACTTTGGATTCGATTTTAGAAATAAAAGAACTCAAGTACATCAAAATATTAACCCTGTTTAATTTAACATTTTAAATACTTTGATACATTAATCTTTACATTCCAATAAATTAATAGTAATGTAACGAAACATTAAACTTTAAAAACATTGACAAACCACTTTTAAAATCACCATTCTTGCCAGGTCCTGTTTTCAATATAATTGTAAATAAACAATTTAAACTTGGAAAAATCATATGTTTTAAAAACATATGACTACTTGATTTTATTTAAATAAATGTAAATCAATATATACGAACTGTTCTAACAGTGGTCATGGTTAAATGAACGGTATTAAATATTGTATATGTTCGTTCCTCCCTTTGGAATAGACCTACATTTGTGTTGATCTCCGTTGCTTGTTCATTGGTGGACGTGAGGATGGCACAATCACAGAGCCAGGCACTTTCCAGATTAAACTGTTTATGAACCTTGGTGTAACAAACTGTTAATCAATAAATCCTGTGATTCATCGATAGTGCCGAGTGAAGGATAGATGTTTCTGAGACCTTAATTTGTTTTTCAATGTCCCAATCTCAAAGAATTAACCGATCCCGTCAACTTCCAAGCAAGCCTGCCACCGTTTATTTTACTTGGGCCCTCCCACCAACGTTGCCACAGACCGGTTAACTCATTGAGAGTTGCACAACTGGCCAGTTTTGGTCGTGTGCGGGAATCGAACCCACGAATATCGTATTGCCACCTGGCCAAGGTGTTTCCACGACGTAGCCAACTCAGCTAACACGACCAAAGGCCTGGCGGCGATATTAAGGGTTTTCAGTCAGTCCGTGCCCCTAGCGGATAGAACCGTAGACGCCCGCGGTCATTAGTTACATATTTTGCTACTAGAGTGCAGCACCAATCAATTCCCGTTATAGGCTACTACAAATAGAATAAAATTACTACCTCAATGGGTTAATGAGTAAATACTATATACAAGTTACAATAAAGCACCATTGCTGCTTACAACTTTCTATACATTATTTATTTTTAGCTATTTGAAACTAGCTGATATACCCGTCCTTCGTACGGGTTGTACATAAATGGCAGATTAACTAAAAATATTAACAACCCACATAATTTTACAATATTAAAATTACATTTTACACTTTTAAAGTAGAATTAAATTAAAGTTAACGAAATATACTATGGCAGATAGTTCGGGTACTGCTGCCAAGTCGAGGAACTCTGTCGGGTAGTGAACGGTGTGGTTTTTGCTACTCCAAATCGGTACACGTAACACTTTGGATTCGATTTTAGAAATAAAAGAACTCAAGTACATCAAAATATTAACCCTGTTTAATTTAACATTTTAAATACTTTGATACATTAATCTTTACATTCCAATAAATTAATAGTAATGTAACGAAACATTAAACTTTAAAAACATTGACAAACCACTTTTAAAATCACCATTCTTGCCAGGTCCTGTTTTCAATATAATTGTAAATAAACAATTTAAACTTGGAAAAATCATATGTTTTAAAAACATATGACTACTTGATTTTATTTAAATAAATGTAAATCAATATATACGAACTGTTCTAACAGTGGTCATGGTTAAATGAACGGTATTAAATATTGTATATGTTCGTTCCTCCCTTTGGAATAGACCTACATTTGTGTTGATCTCCGTTGCTTGTTCATTGGTGGACGTGAGGATGGCACAATCACAGAGCCAGGCACTTTCCAGATTAAACTGTTTATGAACCTTGGTGTAACAAACTGTTAATCAATAAATCCTGTGATTCATCGATAGTGCCGAGTGAAGGATAGATGTTTCTGAGACCTTAATTTGTTTTTCAATGTCCCAATCTCAACTTTTAAAAGCGCATAAGAAAAATGATCAACCCCTTAATCTTCTCAAAAATATATTTTCATATTTACTGTTAAGTTCAGACGCTCAGTGGTCGGCTACATAAAATATATTTTTAGAGAGGCGTAGACTCGTCCACTCATATCTCACTTACGACAAAGTGTCTGTGTGAGATCTCCAGAGAACAACACCGTGACTCCCCATGATGTTGTTTATTATTTCCTTTAAGGCATCAAATTTAAGCTCTACTGGTTGAGTAGTTTGTGTGTTATGACTAACGCGCTTATATTAAAGGCCATTGGGCCAGAGTCCTTGAGTATATTTATGTCTGGAGTAGGTAAATTTCTGCACTGAGCTATCAGCTACATTCCTACCGAATTTCAGATCCATCAGTCCAAGAGTATGTGCTAGATTGTTAAAATATTGTATTTTGAAATTCCGGGGGGCGAAGCCCATAAACATTTTCGTAACAGGAATAGGCTGTGTTTTTTCTGATGAATTAGTTATGTTCCTACCGAAATGTAACTTACAAAGGTCCAGAAAGTACTAATACTCATACAATTGCCATAAAAGTAAATTAGCGAAGAACCCTATAGGACTTTTTTAAACGTATTCTTATTGTGAATCTGCAGCATAAGGGGAACCACCATCCAAAATTTTATCTTCAATAGACATAGTCGTTTCTTAGATAAAGTGATCACTATGTCAGTGAGTGCATGAGTCTGACAAATATAGATTTAGATCATATATCCACTTATGTTATTTATTACCAATCTTCACTCAACGTTTTAAAAAAGAACAAAAAACCTATTTATAGAATAACTATGCCATCATCTGGTTCAATATAAATAAATACTTTGTCCATAAGAATAGCATAGGATCTTAAAAACCCTATGGGGCAGTGTCCTAAGGTAATTTAAAACAATCCAATTAGCCTAAAACCTTCTAACGCACATATAGAACTTAAGAAAAAGTTGCATGAAAATCGGTGCACCCGTTTTCCTGTGAAAGGTGAACAAAACATGACAAAAACCGCACAAAATCACGTTTTTGGGCGGCCACCATTATTTTTTAAAAAGGCGTATGCCAGTTTACAGTGCCCTTAAACCTTCTCACGCATATATAGAACAAAGAAACAAAGTTTCATTAATGTCACTGTACCCGTTTTCCAGTGAAAAGCGAACAAAAACTCGTCCTTGAGCGTTACCGGCAGACAGGCAGACATAAATTGAGATAAGATTTGTTTTGGTTTCCCTAGGGTGTAAAACGTGAAAATATGCAAAAATTTCATAATTCCAAGCAATGTACAGACAAAACTCTAATTTTATTTATATAGATTAATTATACGGTATATTGAAATAAATATATATATATACTTGATGTACACGTTCTTCGCACAGGGGTTTTCCTTACCCGTTCTATAGTCAATGCAAATTTCATTTTAGTTAGCTTGAAACAGCTGTTGTTCTTGCTTCTGCTCTTTAAGCTTTCAAATGTAAGTGCCCTCAGCTGTTCGCATTACAGTTTCTGAATGTTTACTTTCTTATGAAATGTAAACATTGAAACTTAGAACTTCACGGGGCGTAGCCCGAGGGGATTTTAAGGAAGTGAATAGACCTATGTGTTGCATGGGTTCAAGATCTACCTTTGTGTAAAGTTTCAGCCCAGTCGGTTAAGTAGTTTTTGCGTTCACCCGGAACATCAGACAGACAGACAGACAGACAGAAACCACCTCTTCTTTATAATATTATAGATAGACTAGCTGATGTACCCGTTCTTCGCACAGGGTTTTTCTTCACCCGTTCTATAGTCAATGCAATTTGCATTTTAGTTAGCTTGAAACAGCTGTTCTTGCTTCTGCCGTAGACTACAGTACTGTAGTTAGTATATGCTTCTGCTGTTTAAGCTGTCAAATGGAAGTGTCCTCAGCTATTTGCATTGCAGTTTTTGAATGTTTACTTTGTTCTGAAATGTAAACATTGAAACTTAGGACGTTCACGGGGCGTAGCCCGAGGGGAGTTTAAGGACGTGAATATGCCTATATGTTGCATGGGTTAAAGATGTACCTTTGTGTAAAGTTTCAGCCCAGTCGGTTCTGTAGATTTTGCGTTTACCCGGAACATCAGACAGACAGACAGAAACCACCTCTTCTTTATAATATTATAGATGAGAAATAACAAAGTGGTTCAAATTGTAATATTGTTTTGTAATTGACAAGCAAACCCAGTTGCTCAAACTCAATAAAACATTGTTTCCAATTTTGGGATTAACTAGCTCATGTACGGTTCTATTATTTTAAGTTGTGTTGCCATTCCAGAAGTTAGCTTGAAACATCTCGTCTTGCTATGGTACTGTGTTTTTTCTTAGCATCAACAGCTGCTGTTAAATGTTTAATTCAATTTATTTCCTGTTTTACATAAGAATAACAATGGAAATTTTAAAGCCTTGGAGGTAGACATTTTCTAAAATTCCTAAAGGCACGTATAGGCGTTAAGGCCTAACATATACATTTTGATTTACGACATAATAGTTTTGCTAGTCAACAAAATTGGCTTACTCGTTTAATAAATAGATGAGATCAAGGGCAAACACTGTATATTTTGAAATGAAGGAAACTTTTAACTTTAGGGATTTTAATTAATTACAGTTACCATTTTGTAGATTTTATTCATGGATAAAAATATACAGTTATAATAAAAGTAAATACAAGTTTTATTTACATCATAGCTAATTAACGATAGAAGCATTTTTTGGAACTATCCCTATGATGTATTGTGGGCTTTAAAAAAATGCACAAACATGAAACATAAAAAGATTATTGATTCAAAGCCAGATCTTGTTATCTGCTGGTTCTTTGTCCCAGAACAATTTCACGGACTTCAGAGTCCCCAGGAGAAATTAATATCTCCAACAATGATCCATTGTCCGTGTTTCACTGCCCTTCAGCATGATTTTTATTTAGATTTATCTCTCATTTAGGGATGAAAATATTATTTTTTTACCAACATTAATAAAATAAATTAATGAAACAAAAAAAACAACACAAAACTTAATACAATAAAAAAAGTTAGTTAATTTAGTTTTACCCTTTACATAAAATAAGTATTTTGAACTCAATATATACAACCGTTTAAAAATTAATTATGACAAAGTATTTAAATTTTGGTGTTTTATTATTAGTATATAAGTCTGTGTAATCTTCTCCTTGACAACAAACGTGGATTAATTGCTTGAGAGTCTTCATCACCGCAAGTTGCCGGACGCCATCTTGGAGTTTAGTTCCATAAGGACAATGTTAAATTTGTGCCTCCGTTAATCCTCGCCTGATCGTCACAAACAATTAATTTTAGTGTAAAATTAGAGGTTTTCATCGTCCTCTAGAAAAGTACAATAGTCGAATTTGGATTTTGTTACAAATTAGTGAGAACATGTACAGTATTTCAGTTCAAAATTAAACTACTTATTATGAAACTATGACATAAGGAATTCGACATTGTATTTCCGTAGAGGATGACGAAACCTTTAATTCGTCACCAAAATGAATTGTATGTGACAATCAGGTCAGGATTAATGGAGGCACAAAGTTAACATTGGCCTTATGAAACAAAACTCCAAGATGGTGTCTAGCAACTTCCGGTAATGAAGACTCTTAAGAAAAGTTTCAATTTTTTAGGTTTATTATGAAATTGAGAATTACGATATTTATACGTCTGTTATGGATGATCAGAATGAACTGTTTAAACTCATCATCTCGTAATTTCGCCATTGCCAAATCAACTATACCTCTATTGCTATGAAACGATCTTAGACTTTTACACTCATGATGTGTAACATGTTACTGTTTTAATTTGGGTATTTTCTCTTTTAAAAGTATATGATTATCCTTTGAAAAATATGCCGTAGTAATAGTTACATTTTAAATATATCTGTAGTTACCTATCTTGTAGTTTGTCGGCATGGTTTGAAGGCCAGGTGCTCTCTCATCATTTCAAGGCATTATTATTATTGCTGGATTAGGAAACCCCAGCATTAGCTGTTAGGTACGTCTTTCACAAGCGGGAATTTTGAGCAGGTTACTAGATGGAAAGGATGAAGCGGGAAAGGAAAGAGTGGGATGGGATGGTAACCAAATTGACCTTTCAGAGGGCCAACTTCCATGCTCCTGTGACAGCTATGAATAGGCTCAAACAGGTGGACCCGCTCTGCCCTCCTACTGGCTAACTCAACTGACAGTATCATTGTACAACAGCCAGTGACCACATTCTCAGGTTGGGGACCAAACCCGGAGTTCCTGTCCTCAGCCGCTGCAAATGGAGGGAACATAGGTGAACGGATTTCAGGACATTTTCATATCTGAATTATTTTGAGTGTCATGTGTGAAAAGATTTTGTGCAGGGTTCTAGGGGAAGAAAAGGTAGACCCCAGCACAAAAACTCTTCTAGCCACGCAAAATGAAGAGAGGTGTTATCTATTCCAATTTTCATACTCAACTCATATTCCATTTTCCCCTCCTTGAGAGGCAGAAGAAGGATTATTTATGTGACGTATCACATATCTGAGAAAGATCCAGGCGATGAAGTTGCCACAAGTAAGTAAGTAACCAATAACCTTTGGTGGGAAATCGGCTGATATATTTTTATTTTTATTTGAAGTGGTTGATATTTGATACATTATTTTTGATAACAGTAACAAAGTAGCATATTCGATACAGAAAAAATACCATAAGGATCTATTAATCCAAATGCTGTAATGAAACAGTTATATGTATAAAAACAAAAACACAAATTGCTTTAGCCTGTGGAAAATATACAAGGACTGTGATTGGTTAACCCCTCAGAGTAATGAAGGATTGGGCAAAGCCATCCCATCACCACTATCTCGCTCTTTTTCTCACAATATCTCAAAAAGGACACCATCAAAAATAATTCAGCTGTAATAGATAGATGGGAAACTGATAAAATCTGCAAATTCATCTACACTCCTTACATTTATGTCTACTATATGAGAGCAATTTGTATTGTAGTATCAAATGTATTTCAGAAAAATATTGAATTCATTAAAGCTAACTTGGTAAAATGACAGTAATACATTTTCTCAAAGGTTTTGTTACGTTCTATTATTGACGGTAGTTTTGATTCTTATTAAAATGTTTATTATTTAATTTAAAACAAACTTCCCTTAACAAATAGCCTACATTTGTTAAAATTTGTTTGGAAAATTTAAATTTCAAGAACAAATTGGTTACAATATTTTTTGTATTACAGTAGTTTGTTTTTAACAGGGTACATCGTATATAATAATAGCGTGTTGTGGCGGCGTGTAACCACCTATTCAGAGCAAACTACTGAACGTAAAGCGGCCAGGTTGGCCTGGTGTCAAAAGATTTACTTTTGGCCCAGGATGACGAAAAAATACAATATCCTACATAGTTTGTAGTAGTTGGCAAAACTCTATTTTTTGCCACATTTTATTTGCAATCATTTTGTTTACCGAGCCATGTGTTCCCTACTTTGCATCCAAATTCAATACAACAGCTGAGTAAAGATAAGGTTGTTTTTGTAAACAAGCAGACAAACTATTCCTAACTAAATTTAGGTTTTGGTTTGTAATTTACAAGCAGTAAGGAACACAAAGTCCACGCTGAATAGGAATAGAGTTTATAATACTCTGTATTAAAGTGTCAGCCAAGTTCAATTCAGATTTATATACTCTATATTTACTATTTATATTCATATTCCAATTTTTCGTTTTCTTTTACTCTTGCGTCAAAATTGGGGTTTTATCACTGTTAATGGAACCAGTAGTAGATGATCCAGTAGATTTAATTTGGTACATCCTGGGTCTCAGGAAACATGACAGCAGGGCGAGATTCTAGTGGTTCACTGCTGGAATTGTAGTTTTTAAAGTTTTGTGTAAAACCGAATCAAAAGCTTTTTTTAAACATCGATGATAGCCGTTATACTCCCTTAAGTAGTACAGTGATCTGTGTATGAGTATATAAATACCCCCGTCGCAGCAAACCTGCGTACTCAGCAAATTTCCAATGCATATATATGTGACTCACTACTACATAGAGCTACTTACCAAGTTTCACAAAAATAGATCCATAAATAAGTGATTAATAGCATTTTATTTATTCTCCATAAGAATAACATTAGGGTTGAGGACGCAGGTTTGCTGCAACGAGGAAGATAAGTAATATGTTTTTTTTGCAATTATCAATATAACTGAACCAGGTGAAGCTATATACCAAGTTTAATAATTTATGTTCATAATTAAGGGAGATATACAACTTTACTTATTCTCCATATCAATAACATTGGGGGGCGAGTATGCAGGTTTGCTGCTACGGGGACTATCAACAAAAAACTTGTTTTTTGTGCTAATATCAATATACCACAACTAGTTGAAGCCACATACTAAGTTTCATCAATATACATTCAAAAATAATCGAGATATAGAATTTTATTTATTCTCCATAAGGATAACATTGGACAACGTACTGTGTTTAGCACTTTGAATATCTCTGCAACGGTTGAACGTAGAACAACGATTAAAACACCAAAATGTTTGTTTTGTTGAGCTAAACACATTAATAAACAGAAATGTGAAGTTTTTAGTAAAACTATCTGAGAAAAATCTAAAAACCTTTTTCCCATAAGATTAACATGGGACACGTTTTTTTTTTATTTTCTCCGCAACAACTTAACCTAGGTTAATGATTCAAAATATTAAATTATTTGTTTTTTAAACTCTATAAAATGGCTGTAACCAAAATTGAGTGTTTTTAATATTTTGGGGTCAAATTGGCAAAAAACCGATTTTTGAAAAATTGTAAACCCCCATAAAACCCCCTTCCCATAGTGCGATCGATCTGATTTTCGAACTTAAAGTCATAAATGTTACTCTTCACATTTGTGCCAAATTTCATCAAAATCGGGTGTTTCTTTCAAAAGTTATCGCGGTAACGGACACATATATATATATATTTATAATATAATAATATAATATAATAATAATTATATAATAATATAATATATATATTTATAATATATATATATATGTATATAATATATATATACATATATATATATATACATACATATATATATACATATATATATATATAAATTTGAACGAATAGGGTTTTGGCATCTGGGGACCTCAAAACGAAAAGTTATCATGGTCTCGGGCTTAAGTCTTACCATACCACCTACGGTAATAGCTTCTTCCCTATAGGGGAAATTCGCTAAAAAACATGACTAAAACACAAATACAGTTTAAAAAGGCAAAGGTAAAATTATCCACATAATAAGGTTTGTGAAGGTTAAGACAATTTCTAAAATCCAGTAAACAATATTTCAGTTACATATTTCAAGTTTAAAATTCCGATTCAGTATTTTTTATCTAAAAATTTAGTTCGATTTAGATTTCATTGTATTAGATGAAATAATTGGGAATTGGGTGAAACTGGATGAAACTCTGGTAAGAAATTTAATGCAATGGATTGACCTATCCTATAAGTATTGAATACAATGTGAAATATATTTCCATACTGTTTAAAGCTAACTAGAATTTACTGTGCACCTTTGAGAAGCCGTTGAGAAGATTTTTGTGCCGTTTTGAGAAGCGAAAATAGTAAATAGTTAAATAGTTAACAAAACTATGGCAGTCTGTAGTTATATGTATATGTAATCCTTATAACAGCTATTTATTTAATGTAATTCAATTAAGAAAAACACATGTGACATAAACCAAATAAAACTCTCATCCATATGAATAACATAGGGACTTGGACGTCCCATGGGCAGAGCCCTGAGGCCTAAATCTAAAATCTAATGCAATTTTGCACATCTGCACACCTAGACGCACGGTTTAGTGTATAATTTGAGGGGGTAAATTATAAAACAGAAAAGCCTTACTGTTTACAAAGTTTGCATGTAGTGTATTAATAATAATATAGATACCGTAGATAAATTATGTCTTTTTGTTTGTCTGTCTTTAGATAGTTTGTATGTTAGCAGATGAAATATGATTAGAGGTTGGTAAATATGTAGACTGTATTTTTCAAGGA
This sequence comes from Allygus modestus, assembly GCA_963675035.1. Lineage (NCBI taxonomy): Eukaryota > Metazoa > Arthropoda > Insecta > Hemiptera > Cicadellidae > Allygus > Allygus modestus. The sequence goes on along the minus strand of OY776114.1, from coordinate 79,135,018 downwards.
ACCTAGAACAAAAAAAGGTAAGGGTCACGTAACCAAAACTGATGACGTATTTGGTGCACTGCTGATTTTGTTTGCCTACTGCAGACACCAAACTGTCAAAACCTTCTTCATGTTTTGATGTTTGTTCTTAACCTATATCTTTTTTTGATTGAAAGGTGGGAATGATTTTTGCGCACCCCCACTCCTGCGGGGGTTTAGTGTGACTCCTCCAAGAAACTATACCCACTAAACCCACCTCCCTTAAAACATATATATATATAGTAAAAATGAATCATAAAACGGCCAATTGTCATTTGTTTATAGATGTAAGTGTTACTGAGCTGATTTTGTTTAGTTTTGGTATATATTATGTTCTCTATATTGTCTAAAATCAATTATCTTTTTTTGAGAAAACTACATTCTTTAAGTACAACAAAACCATTTTTGTACTATTATATAAACTATTAAACTAATATTTCATGCAATTAATGAAAAACAAAAGCAGTCTTGGTAAAACAAATATTTTTTTAATAATAACAAAAGACAAACAAGAAAAATAACTAATTAAATTTGTTTATCTTTTTGCAGAGTTTCCTTCCTCTGTCAGTGGACCCGCTATCTAACGATTTCCTTTTAGTTGATTTACTTTTGTTGATATTCTTCATTCTGATGAAAGTTCTTGTCCTCATATAGCAAATTATTGCAAATTCGTCTATGTTTTTCATTAACTTTGTGCTTTATTTTTCCAGCCAATGTCTTGTTAACGTTTTTGCAATTATTAATACTATTTTGTCCATGGAATTTTAGGAATTCGTTTTCCATTATACGCACGGCTTCCATCCATTGCTCCGTTGGCATAATTAGCCCACCATTTGACATTGTACTTAGCAGATCTTTAGAAGTGCTTGGATGTTGTTTCGTGTGATATATGGTCCCATTATTTGGTCATCTATCGGATCATAGCAGAGGTCAGATTTCACTTTAATTTCATCATAACGTCTTTTTCAGTCTGTGAACACTTTGCTATGAGCACTTAAAATTGTTTCACTTATCTCAATGAATCCAGGTTTTATTTGTATTCCACTTAGTTTCCTTTTTATCGTAGAGTCACTGGGTAGTGGATAGTTCAGGGTATTGCGCCCATAATTGATTGCCTTACTGGAAAGACATCTTAAGGTAATCACTTTTGACAAAAGTCTTCTGCTGACCACTTTGAGCGTGAACCGGACTCAACCACCTAAAAAGAATTACATCAGTTAAAAATAGTCGTTATATTTTGATATGCAGACCATCAAATATGATGATGAAAATGAGTTACTTAGCTTTATATCAATGAATTTGAAGTAAGGTATTGTAGGGTTACTTGACCACATTGTGCGTGGCGGGTACTTTTATAGTTGGGAATCATTCACTATGGCGGTTGGTATCTTATGGAGTTTAATACTGTTTTCATCGCTGAGCACTGTATATTTTCAGCGCTAGTAATATAGCCAAGGACACTAATACAGGATATAGATTCTTTGAGTTTAATCGTTATTTTGAGTATTTTGAGTAAACCTAATACTTAGTACTCATACTGTTTGGGTTCGTACAGTACCTATCCCACTTTTGAAATTCATCTCAAACAAAATTCCAATATTAATACCGGTAGTTAAATTGAATATTTACTTCATTTAGACTACTATTTATAATTAATTATTTTTATTAAAATCATGATTAAATCAACAATAATCTTACCTTTTGCTGACATTTTGAGTACAGTGATTCGTATCTTGATAGTTTGGCTCTTAAGAGGATATTTTCCGATTCCAAGCTTTTTGCTCTTTCAGCTAACATTTCGTTTTTCTCCCATAATTGTACATTTTATTCCTTTAATTTCCTCTGGATTTCCTCTTGGTTGTCCTCATTCATGGATATTGATTCATTATTTCCGTTAGTATTACTTTCCTTGCAGCTACTGTTTTCTACGGTTGAATCAAACTCGTTAACAAGTGTGTGCGCATTTACTTCGTCCATTTCATCACTTTTACTTGCAATAATTGTTCTGAGGGTTACAGCTTGGGACGGAATTTTAAGTGTGGGTAGTGCAGTTATTTTCAGAGTTCTTCTCGGTTTTAAACACAAGAGTTCTGCTCTTAAATCACGTTCGTAGTCTGTGTCACTGAAATGACAAGAGCATACCCGCGCATTATCAATAATTAATTAATCTTTTATGTCTCACGCAGCTTTCCATTTTTGTCTCATATCTAAATTTGTTGGAAACGGTGAAATGAAATGCCATTGTTTTTTTAATTTCTCTCATTATAATTACAATTTAAAATGCAACAACAGGGCATGTTTAAATATCAAAATAACCTAATATAAAGATAAACACGACCAATTTATTTGTTTACATTTACTTAAATCAAAACAAAAAATGACGACAACGGAGCACTATGGCACTATAGCTGTTTGGCGCACAATTTGTTAATGACCCTTACCTTTTTTGTTCTAGGTTCCTTGGTATTTTTGATCTTTTAGTTATAAAAGCAGTGAAAGTAGTTAGGTTAATTTGCATTACAAATTTGAACCCGATGAACAAACCTTTTCAACACATAATAACATTTAACTGCAGTTTTAAGAAACAAAATTTGGCTTGAAGTGACACTAAAATGGGTTTAATTTAACATCCATAACTAAACTAACAACAACGTTTAAACTAAACCCTTTTGGGCTATTTGCATACAGGTGTAAAATGTCTTTCGTCTTTTTGAATTTAGACAAGTTCTAATGAATATTTTAATATGCATTGTGTTGGGGCTTTATGACAATAAACACCTTTAAATTTTGCACGAAAAATTCCCTTTTTATTGCATGCAATTCAAAAATTAGCTTTTTAAATATAAATTGTTAAGCCATTAAATTTATATTATAACCAGTGAACAATACTTCTTTAGTTTGTTTAAGCACGTCGTTTTTGACGGGCTAATAACAGCTAGGTTACCTGATAAAAGAATATATGAGAGAATAAAAGCAAAGGTAATACAAGTCAGTGAAGACCAAGTTAATGGTTATTGTGGAATACAGGTGGAATCAACTGCAAATAATTTATTCTGAGCACGGTGCAATTAATATTCAGAGGTTTCATTTTATTTGGGCTACCATATTGGTATCACAATCTCAGAAACTAAAAGACTTACAGCCTACAGGAAACTTTAAATAGGGGACCTCCCCTACCTTTTAGCAAAATTAAAGTTCCAAACTTTGAATTTTAAAATTTGGCTGCCAAATTTCAAATACCCCCGTCGCAGCAAACCTGCAACTCAGCGAATTTCCAGTGGAGATATAAATGTCTTAATACTACATAAAGTCACTCACCAAGTTTCATAACAAATATATTCACAAATAAGTAATATATACAATTTGAATTATTCTCCATAAGAATAAAATTGGGCTGAGTACGCATCAACGAACACAATATTTGGGTTTTTATGCTAATATTAATATAACGCAACTAGGTGTTCACATACCACATTCACATATTCACATACCACACACATTCAGTTTTTCACATACCAGTTTTTATTAATTTATGTTCATAATTAAGGGGGCATAGCATTTAATTATTATCCATAAGAATAACATGGGGCTGAGTACACAGGTTTGCTGCTACGGGAGCCTTTGGCAAAATATTATTTTGTTGAGCAAATATCAATAGGCCACAACCAGATGAAGCCATATACCAAGTTTCGTCAGTATACGTTCAAAAATAAGCGAGATATAAAATTGTTCTTTTCCTCCATAAGAATAACATTAGACAACGTACTGTGTTTAGCACTTTCAATATCTCGGTAACCAATTGATGTAGAGAAATGATCAAAATTCCAAATTGTGTGTTTTTTTAAGCTGAATCCAATGGTAAAAACTAAAATTTGATTTTTTTAAAATTATAAGTAAAAAATTCAAAAAACCCATTTTTGGGGTACAAAATACCCCTTCGGATAGAGCGATCTGGCTGGTTTATGCCGCGACTACGGTAGTAGCTTCTTCCCGACAGGGGAAATTCGCTAAAAGGTGACCAACCGCATATATATAAAATAAATTTACATACAAACCCCAAATTTGTATGATGTTATTGCAGATGTATTTTATGATATTTTGTTCCTTAGTACTGTATTCTAAAGAATAGTAAATAATGAAATAAGGTACCGGTATGCTAAATTCAATTTTTTTTTAGGATAAGAAATAAATGGGAAAAACTATGGCAGCCTTTGTATTGGAAATTACAGTATTAATAAACAAATAGCCAATAATGAAAGTGTCTGAAAATCATATTTCATATTTATGTTTCATTCATGACAACTTTCAATTTAATAAATGCCGCTATATTGGAAAAATGGTGAGAAATTAAAAAAGTTATAGGAAGAATCAATTTAAATTTAAAATAGAAAGATATAATATAATTTTGAGACATTTTCATTCTAGGGTAATTTTGATGTAACCCAGCGGTTTTTAAAATAAAGGCTTTCATAGTTTGTTCCATGTGTTTCTTATAGAAACAATTTAATAATTTATTTAATATCGCCTAATATCCTTAACCTTTAGGCTTGAATATAAAATAAAAATATCTTATACTCTAATTAACGTCAAAAACCCAAAAAAGTCATAAAAGAAGTGAGAGTTTATATTTCAAAACATCAAATTTAGCCACCACATAGGAAGATGTCACCCTAATTTTAAAATTCAGAATTCATATTTGTAATGAACACTAAAATGTAGGAGAGTTCCCTATTTAAAGTTTCTTGTGAGCACGTGAGAGTTATTAGCGAATTTCCCCTATAGGGAAGAAGCTATTACCGTAGGTCTCATGGTAAGACTTAAGCCCGAGACCATGACAATTTTTGTTTTGAGGTCCCCAGATGATAAAAAACACTGTTCGTTCAAATCTATATATATATATATATATATATATATATATATATATATATATATATATATATATATGTCCGTGAATGCAATAACTTGAGTAAAAAACGTCCGATTTCGATTAAATTTGGCTAAAATGTGTAAAATGACATTCATGACTTTAATTTCGAAACCCATAAAAATCGGACCATGGGAAAGGGAGTTTGTGGGGGGTTTAAATTTTACAAAAATCAGTTTTTTGCATTTTTAACCCTAACATTTTGTAAAAGCTTAATTTTGGTTTTGACCATGTTGTAGAGCTTAAAAAAACAAATAATATAGTATTTTGAATTATTAACCTAGGTTAAGTGGTGCGGGGAAAATCCAAAAAACCTACTCATAAAATCTTCCATGTTAATCTTATGGGAAAAAGGTTTTTGGCTTTTCCTAAGGTTATTTTAATGTAAACTTCACATTTGCTTTTACCAATCTGTTCAGTTCCACAAAACAATCATTTTGGTTTTTAAATTGTGATTCTACGCCCAACCGTTGCTGAGATATTCAAAGTACTTAACACAGTACGTTGTCCAATGTTATCCTTATGGAAAATAAATAAAATTTGATATCTCGATTATTTATGAATGTATGTTAATGAAACTTGGTATGTGGCTTCACGTAGTACTGGTATATTGATATTTGCACAACAAATTGATTTTTTGTTGATTATTCCCGTAGCAGCAAACCTGCGTACTCAGCCCCAATGTTATTCTTATGGAGAATAAGTAAAATGTAATAACTCCCTTAATTATGAACATAAATTAATAAAACTTGGTATGTAGCTTCACTTGGTTGAGTTATATTGATAATTGTACAAAAACCTAACTTGGTATGTAGCTTCGCCTAGTTAAATTATATTTATATTTGCATAAAAACCAATTGTTTGTGTTCCTTGTTTCACCAAACCTATGTACTCATTATCAATGTTATTCTTATGGAGAATAATTAAAATCGCTTATATGTGAATATATTTTTATGAAACTTGGTATGCGGCTTTCTGTGGAATTAAGACAAATATTATGCATTGGAAATTCGCTGAGTACGCAGGTTTGCTGCGACGGGGGTATTTTACTCTCAGACGGTACTCGCACTGTGGGTGATTTGTTTCTATACAACAGCTGATCAACTATACATGACAAGAGTCATCTTGCAAGGCGACTCTCTGATGAGAGCTCCTGATGCCACTCTTGGACACTGTCGGAGAGCTGACTTTCGGCGCCGCCGTTTGCACAACTCGTTTTACTAGCACAAACAGGGCCGCCACAAGGGGGGACTGTTGGATACCGTTGCCCCGGACCCGGGCCCCATTCCGGCCCTGTATATTGGTAAAATATTTTAGAATTTGAAATATATGAAGAAGGGTGTATAAGAATTGGCGAGCCCTGTACAGGCGATATTAATTGACAATATCATACCTTTAAACAATGGGGACGTTTTGAAACGACTATTTTTATCAATTTAAAATAACGAACCTGGACGTTTTGAAACAGCTATGTATTATTAATTAAAAATAACCAACCTGGACTTTTTTAAACGTACCCTAAACAATTACACATCATTCAACGTTGTTTTCAAATGCAATGAGCCAAAATAGTACTCTCTGACAGTGCCACAGTGAACGCTGTCGTGCGGGCGACTGTACTCTGTGGCTTGCTGATGGGCGGACATCACCTCTTTTTAACCTACCTCTTTTAGACATACAGTAATCCACAAGGGTTCGGTATGCAAGTAGCCAAGTATCTTATAGTATCTTATTGTAGCTGGTGCTGATGTTCAAGAAAACAATGCTCAATAACTAAATTAAGTCGGAGAGTCCAATCATATACAACTATGATAATTAGCCAGTTTGTTTAGTGGTGAGGTACGGTGTATTTTCAAGAAAAATCTCCAGATCTTGTACAGTATGCTGTAACCGCATAGTGAGGAGGTAGAGGTAGAGGGAGTATCGCATAGTGAGGAGGTAGGTAGATGTAGAGGCAGAGGTAGAGGTAGAGGTAGAGGTGTATCGCATAGTGAGGAGTTAGAGGTAGAGGTAGAGGCAGAGGTAGAGGTAGAGGTAGAGGCAGAGGTAGAGGTAGAGGTAGAGGTATAGGTAGAGGGAGTATCGCATAGTGAGGAGTTAGAGGTAGAGGTAGAGGCAGAGGTAGAGGTAGAGGTATAGGTAGAGGGAGTATCGCATAGTGAGGAGGATTACCGCGCTACTTTTCACGCCTTTAGAGCCAGACCTCCACTGTTTTGCAAGTAGAAAGGTAGTTTGGTTATTCTTTTTACAATGCTAAGCGACAGTAGTTCATGAAAGTGTTTGTATGGAAATAAATTGCCACTATCTTAATTATTTTTCGATTTTATAATTATACCTAACTAGGGGGCCCGTGCGCAAATTGCGCACTTTAATAATTTTTCTGTTTGTGAAAAACTCACCTACAATTCGAAGTTATTATATGACTATAAACTCACAAATATTATAAACTCACTGCATTTAACATTTTCACGTGAAATTTAAATGTTAAATTTATTAAGAAAAATTATATTTTACCGTAAAAAACGGACTATTTTGATTACAAAACTTCTTTAATTACAATGTTTGAAGTAATTACACCATCCTGTGTTACCATTTGCTAAATAGTTTCCTTTACTAACACTATTATGTCAGAAAAACGTATAACTCTTGAAAAAAAAACAACATAAAGTTGTCCGTGAGAAAATACAGGTTCTGGCAAATACAAACCAGCTTTTTAAAGGGTTTTGCCCTGCGCTTTATTTATCGATATGGCAAACGCAAGCTTTATTGGAAACTGTCTTAGAACCATTTGAATGAGCATGGTTGTGTCCGACGGTGTTAAATATATTCGGGGTGTTATGGATGTTTTACCAGAATACTAATATACAATATTTATAATATTTCGATTGTAGATCTATACCATAAAGAGTGATTTACCAACCTCAATTAGGCTACAATTATCAATAAAAGTAGCCTATTTAAAATGCATGTTCATAAGCTGTTTCGTCTCTTGTTTACGTTACAGACGATCTATTTTTGTTTACATCTGACTTTGGTTAAAAATTCATCTGATGGTAATCAGCAGTTAAATTACAATTCACATTTAAAACCGTTACAATGCAAGTTGGTCAGCACTGGATCTTTGAAAGCGCCCTCTAGAAATAAATCAAAGACAAGGGGGGCGAAGCCATAAACAAAATGACATTTTAATCACCATTCGCCGGCGCGCTAGATCATAAGCTTTAAAATGACACCTCAATCGCAAAAATCGGTTAAGTAGGGCGGGTGGTGAAGGGATGTAACAGAGAAAACCCTTATTGTATTAAGTATATAGATTGTTTTATTAAATCGTAAATATAAGGGTTATAAAAATAAGTTAACTAAAAAGTTTGCATTAGACCTACTATGATTTTCATTTTAATCAACAACATCAACCTGTTATTGGTTTTAGTATTAGTATTAAATTATTATTATTAATGTTTAGGGTTTTTTTAAGGAGAGCATTAAGTAGAATTAAATTTTATTATATATTTGTTATAGTACAGTATAGTATGAAAAACATATAACACCATTCAGGCCTACCTGTACTGTTCAATTCAGTAGGGAGGCCTTGAACGGACCAATCACGGAGAAGCACCGCGCGATCAGGGGCAGATCCAGAGGTCAAGTTTCGAGGGTGGGGGGGGGGCGGTCACCGAAAGTTACCCCTCCCCCTTCCCTGTGGATGGTCCCTGGCACTCCCATTATTGTTTTTAACTATATGAAATTATACAACGAATGAAAGTAAGTTAACATAATATATCAATAACCTTGTACTCAAGAAAAAAAATCAATCTTAACTTTATAAACAAGCTAAACAAAAATTAACTTTAGTTCTACTGCGCCGACCATAAATAAAAATAAAATATTTAGGCATTACACTTTTTTCATCGTCATCTGTAGGCGTCTTAAGAACAAGTAAGATGCCTAAATAAACAATTTATTTTAGTATTTACCCACGCGAAAAACTATTTACAAAACGTATTTGAAATCTGCAATACTGAACTGTACTACGTGAAGATACAATTAGGAATGAGGCTGACAGCCAAGATCAACCACTCGAAAAATGAAAATGTCGTACCACATTTTTACAAAATAAAATACTTGGCTTATTAGCTTCTGTTTGCACGCAATTTAATCTTTGTTTCCTCTTATTTCATTACATATAATTCGAGGCACTTTTTTCTTCTAGCCTAGCCACTGGGTATTTATTGCCTAGCAACGGATTACGCGATTTTAAACAAAAATCAAACCTAACCTGTAAACAAAACACCACTGATAGCAAACGACGGTAGGCGGGCGAAAGCCAGTACAAAATAATCACCGAATACAGTTGTAGCAACCTTTGCTGCTAAAATTTACCTCCAAGACCATGCTGAAAACACTGCATTTTCGGTCTGTCAACTGGCAAAACTGCAACAACTTCGCAATACTCGGGAATATCCATGTTTTTGTAAGACGCTTTTGTATGCCTTCCGTTAGATTTAGAGGAAACATGATAATTACAAAAACTGTGCGTATTGTAATTTTCAACATTTCTTATCCGTAATATTTCTCTCTATCATCAATAATAAAAGAGTTATAAGCAAGACAGTGAAAATTAGCCGCCATTTTCCAATATGGCGGCCGTAGCACAGCTTTAATTTTAGGGGACTTTTAGTATGTTAAACAGTAAGGTATAGAGACAACATCTGGACAAAAGTCCTAGGTTGTGCTAATTTTTGTTGGTCAAACCTTATTTTTCTTGCACTATCAGTTTTGGTTTAACTTTATACAAACCATAGTGTATAATCGGTAAACGATCTCGAGGGAATAGTCTAATACTCACGCGGGTTTTTCCCCTTTGTTGTCTCAGAACTGTTGTAATGTGTTTTTACAAAAGTTCACTTTATAAGTGTATGTAATATTAGTATTTACTTCATTCAAATTCACATTTATGAAGAACTTGTATCACAAAACAAAATGTGCGTCAGCTGTAATGTTTTGTGTTTGTATTTTCACGTGGATCATTTTCGCAGGAAATTTCGCGCGCATTTAACAGCATTTGCTGTCATACTGCATTGGAACAAAGCCCAGATTTGAGAAATTTTATTTCATAGGTTTACGAAGAATGAAGTGTTAAAAAAGTTTATCCATTGCTGCAAACGGAAGGACAAATTTTGTACGACGACTGTTCGGGTGTGTTCCGTTCATTTTAATTTAAACGATTTTGAGATTGATTTAAAATCAGAATTATTAGGATTCAAAGAGATCGTTTTTAAAACCTGTTACAATCTCAAGTAAAAATATTCCTTTGATCAATAATGGAACATCAAATTCACGAAATTAATGACCGTGCAGAATATTGTTTTTCTAGGATTCACGTTTATATTCTAAAATTATAAAAAAGGAAAGCAAAAGGAATCATGTATGTTCACTGTCAGATTTATGCCATAAAAATATGAAGTAACCATCGAAAACGTTCAAGATTTTTTTAGTAGATATAGTTTTAAGTATAGCTCTGTACAAAACATCTTTCACCAGTTTTTTTCAAAAATTAATAAAGGATTTAAATTGTTCTCTCATAATGTATTTTTGACCTTTAAATTGCAAAGCAGCTAGTTGAACAAGCTAAATATCATAAACTGTATGGTCAAGGCATTCTTAAACCTCATCAAGGACCAAGAAGAAACCAGTTTTTAAACTTATTTTAGTTTAGGCATTTTATTTCAGTCAATTATTTTGTTTCTTGCCTAAATATCAATATTGAATCATCTAAAAGTATTAACGGAGTATATCAATAACATACTTAATGAAATATGCACTATCATAATTCAGTTCTCTTATATTAATTAATATTTTGAGCTAGAATCAATACAACAAGTAAAAACTTGACAAATAAACCTTTGTATTACATATGGTTTACGTAAAATAATTACAAACTATATATTACTGTGTTCGCTTATTTGTTCCGTTGTCAAATATATAATCCATAAGAGCATTACGTTAGTTGTGCGACGTGTACAAGCAATTATTTGAACTCATGTCAAGCTTGCAATGCTATTGTAACGGGAGCGATCGGTCGCTAGGTTCCGATGACGTCACAGCGACCTGCCGCCGCCGCGCCGCCTACGCTTGATCCTTACCGTCTTTATAGTATTCGTGGGAAGATACTCAGTTAGATACTACTCGATCCGCTCCAAAGCGAGCACCTCCCTTTAAGTTGAAACCATCTATATCAAACTGTAACATCCTATACCAGTGGCGGATCAAAGCGGGGGGGGGGAGGGGGCGATCACCCTCCCCCCTTAAGCTCAGATATGTTTGTTACATCTACTTATTTAAAAATTTCCTGCTTTCTGTTCACTCACTTCCTGAAGTTAATACTTGAACCATTTTGATAATAATTTTTTTCATTTAGAAGATAAATTCAAGTTCTAAGTCACTGTCGAGCCAGAATTTCGATTTAGGCACCAGGGCTCTTCCAAGCCCCACGGGACTTCCAAGTTCACATGTTATTCATAGAGAGGTGAGTTTTATTTGGTTTATTTCACATGTGTTTTTTCTTGATTCAATAAACAGCTGTTATAAGGATTATATTTGCAAAATATTGCGGGGAAGCACCTCGTACTGTATACAAATTCAGCCACTGAAACTTGAAAGCAAGTATAAATGGGTTTTGTGTGGGAAGAGGAAAGTAGTTTTCAATACAGTATTGGGGATCCGAGGGCAGAATCTGGTCCTGGGCCCGGCTCTGAGATGTGGCGGCCCTGAGCATAAACTGGGTGAGAGGAAAAAAACTCTCGCGTGTATACCGGCCTTAAGCCTTGTGGTTTCTGAGATATCAATGGTGGCTCAAATTAAGTTAACACCTGGATATTTCCTTCTTACACTTATCAGGAAAGGTTTATTCACTATATTCATTCTATTTTTTTTTGCATCCATCAGATTTGATTGCGCATGTTTCAAAGTTAGCATTTAAAAATAATATAGATAATTTTATTTAAGTATTCTTAATTATAAGAAATAATAATTTCTTAAAGAAATATTAAAATTCCTTCATCCGATAATTCTAACTTTATACATATTTTGTAAACTGTCTTATTTCATAAACTGCGTTTGTCTTCACAAATAACAATCAGTTACCCAGAAAATATCCAATGCAATCCCGCCTGACTGAGAGTGTAAAGCTAAGAGAATGGAGCATCTGAGAGATTGGCAGACAAAAACTACTCCGGTAGGGATTTACATTGTGCTTAGCCATAAAAACACGCTCTCTCTTCAATTGGCCAGCACTCAGCACTAAACCTCGTAACCTTAACCAGAGAAAGTAATCTATGAAGCATAGAGTAAATTTATATTAAGTGTTTCCTACTTATATATGAATTATTAAAAAAGGATAAAGTATTACATACAACAATTTATGACAATTCTGCCCTCTGAACTTACAAGGTATTGCAGATTCGTTAGTATTTTATAATGCCCAATGTTAAATTAATGTAGTTTAGTTAACTATATTATCTCTACAGGTAGGTTTGCCACTCTAAATGTTACCATTTATTCGTATGGCATTATAAATATAAATTTGATATTTATATTGATATTGATACAGACCTCTGGGCGAACCCAGCTACTGTATCATGGGAAAGGGAGGTGCTTTGCTGGTTGAAACCTAGAAGCTCCAAACACCTTTGGGATAGGAAGGGGGGTTACACCTGAAATGTTTGAAAATTGTTACTGTTCATTACCTAATTGCATTCCATTACCTTATGCTAGCTCCGCACCGTTCATACACTCCTGGAATGGAGGAACTTTTGGGGTTCTCACCTGGGTTACAAAATTGATCCCTCCACCGTTTCCCTTTCATAACCTAATTATACTTAGCGTTGTAAGAAACCAGGGGGTCTCCAGATTTGTTTTTAACCAAACTTCCTCCTTCCATTTGGCTCGTGGTCAGCACGGAACTCCATCATCGATGGAGGCGGTACATGAAACAGACAAAAAATCATTAGACGTTTTTATTTGACGCTGCATTGGCTAGACACCTAGCGCGGTGCAATGGTGCCATCCCATCCCCGGGTGAGTGCGCCACTACTCGGACTCTGCGGAGTGGGGACAGGTAATTATAAATATAAATACAAATTTTGCAGAAAAAGTGACACCATATATAATGTGTTACTATTTGTCCTAAAGCAGGCCCAAGGCTGAGAAAAGAGTATAAATTCTTTTTTGTTAAGTAAACGTATATCTGGCCTATGGATTATTTGGAAGTTTTTAAATTTTTTAGTTACATAAATTATTTTTAAAACATGATCACTGATTCTCTATGCCAATAACCTGTCGCATTAAGAAAACAATAAACAGGTTCAAATAACATAAAATATTGATGAAAAGTAAAAAACTACAATTATTTCAATTGACACAAACTAATATTTTCATAAATAAATATCAAATCTATGCCCTGTATGTTTCCTGCAGTATATATGAAATAAGTAGAACAACATTAAAATGGGTACATGGGAACATTTATGATAGATATTTCCTTATTTATAAGCGTGCAAACATAATCTACATTTTGTGGACACCCTGTCCATCAGCTTTGATGTTATATTAATGTTTGTGGTTAATTGACAGTGTTTTAATTGCTAGTGTAGTAACCAATGAAGCAAAAAATGACAGCTTGTTTCTGTAAAATAAAAGTCAATGCATGACAAACACAATTCCAGCTTATTGTTCTCACATTCAGATTCCACTTACAGTATTCAAATGTGCTCTTATCGTAATGTCATATCTATATATTGTGACTAGGATTTAAATTTGATTGTAACACGTGGATCTAGATAATGTTTCTCTATTTCACAAGCAAAAATATAGAATTCAGTAATTAAATTTAAGATTTTATAACTGCTTAAAAGGTTCATAAGATAATTAAAAGGTTTTTGACTTTCTGATAAATTTTTCCAGAAAAATATAGTACATGCTTGGTAAAATAATGAAACAAGTTTTAGACCTATCGATATAAATTCTGGGTATTTCATAATAAGAGGCGAAAGAAAGAATAAATTAAATTATTTCCCCTTCAATATATTAAATTTTTTACCAATATAAAGAGATTGTGCTCTGTTCAAATAAGGCCTCATCCCTTATTTAACAAATATAACATATGATGATGCACTTACGTCTAGCAAATGAATGTCAGTTTGTGTACGATTTATTAAATTGTTCCTGATGCTTGCCACTTTATAACTTTTTTGCAATGAAGTTAGTGGATAAAAACTCAATGTACTGATGTGCGTTTCATAACAGGTTTATTAAAGAAATATATGACTTATATGTATTAATTGATTTGTTTTCCTGCTTTAAAAAAGTCATACGCATCAGTCAGATAGGACGACACGAACTGGAGAGCTCTGAATAACGCATCGAGCCGTGAAGGTTGGTAATTGGCAATGAATGAGAATGATGTTTCCGTAGACCCAATCCCGGCTGAGGGGATAAGGACTGACACTAAGCTTTGGTTGATGTTGCACAGTGTTGTCTCTGGATGGGTTCCACTGGGAGTAAATAACGTTAAAAGGTACTGTAAAAGCAAAGTAAACAATACAAATTAAGGAAATAGACAGTAGTTTTTATTTTTATTGCTTATTTTTTCACCTTTGTAAGTAACACACGAGTACTACATTTGCCACACGAGTTCAAGCTCAGAATGTATATGATAAAATTCTAATTTTGAAATGCATATTCTCAAAAGGGTTACCTGTAAGCCAAATTTGTATATATTATTATGAGAAAATGTTGACATTTAACTTATCATATATGATAATCGTAACTTTAGCATTTATTGAAATTTGGAAAACAAATTGTTTACATTTGTTTTTGAATCGTAATTACTTGTAAATTAATTGTATACCACCCGCAAAGATTCAATATGTTGATTTTGTCATTCAACTCTTCCCAGAAGTACAGACTATGTCAAAGTCATTAAAAATATATTCTAGATTTGACATGCGTACCAACTATATATAGTACATACCTTTATATTTACTAGAAGCCTAGACTTGTCAAATAATTATGAGTAGAATTAAAATTAATACCCCCGTAGTAGCAAAAATGTGTACTTAGCGAATGTCCAATGCATATATATATATATATATATATATATATATATATATATATATATATATATATGTATGTATGTTAGTACCACATAAAGCCACATGAAAAGTTTCATCAATATACATTCATGAATAAACTATTTATGACGTTTTAATTATTCTCCATAAGAATAACATGGCGGCTGAGTATGCAGGTTTGCTGAAACAAGGAACAAAAAAATAGGTTTTTATACAAATATCAGTAAAACTCAACTAGGTAAAGCAACAAACCAAGTTTTATTAATTTATGTTTATAATTAAGGGAGATAATATTTTACTTATTCTCCATAAGAATAACATGGGGGCTGAGTACGCAGGTTTGCTGATACGGGAACTATTGGCAAAAACATTGTTTTTTGTGCAAATATCAATAGACAACAACTATATGAAGCAATATACCAAATTTCGTCAGGATAAGTTGATAAATAAGCGAGATATACTATTTTTATTATCCTCCATAAGAATAACATTGGACAACGTACAGTGTTTAGCACTTTCAATATCTCTGCAACCAATTAACGTAGAGCAATGACCAAAACACCAAATTGTTTGTTTTTTTAAGCTGAATTTAATGGTAAAAAGGAAAATTTGATTAGCTAAAATAATATATATAAACAAACTAAACAAATTTTTAGGAATCAAACCCCCCCAAAATACCCCTTTGGATGAAGGAATCTGGCTGGTTTTCGAACTTAGTCATAAATATTGCTTTACAGGTTTGTACCAAATTTAATCAAAATCGGACACTTTTTACGAGTTATCGCACGCACGGTCATATATGTACCGTTTTGAACGAATGGTGTTTTTGGCATCTGGGGACTTCAAAACGAAAAGTTATCATGGTCCCGGGCCTAGGTCTTACCATGCCGACTACGGTAATAGCTTCTTTCCTATAGGGGAAATTCGCTAAAAAGAGAAATTCTTACAACACTTAAAAATATATTTACTACATTGAGTATTCATTTAGAAGACGGTAAATATACATATGGTACAAGGCAATTGAATCCGTCCGGTCACACCGATCATCATCAGGTACATTGGGAGAATCAGACTGGTGACTGATGATAATTGATTTACTTGTACCCAGTGTTAAAATGGTGCAGTGTCTGACAAAATGCCTTGAAGTAGAAATCTCCCTTCATTGGTTGTGGAATGTCATGAAAAAATCTGGAAAACAATTCTAGGCAAACTTGTTGTGGTAGAAGACTTCTGAGAGACGGGAGGATTTTAAAATATTTAACATTCAACTCTGTTTCATTATGTATTAGCATAGTTACTGCTCTCAGTTTACACTTTATTATTTGGTGAAAAATCTTTGTTTTAAGATAAAAAAGTTCAGTATAATTATAAAATATTAAATAATTGTATTCCTTTTAAATAATTATTTTCAACTGAAAAACTATTATATTTATTAGTTAACTATAATTATTCAACTATTATTATATTTACAATAAAATTCTGATCACTTTGTCCTTGGTATAATTTCTAGTCTTTTAAGGAGTTAGATAATCCGTTCTTGAGTTCCAAATGATAACAATTACTTTAGTGCTAGAAGAAGATATACCCCCGTCGCAGAAAACCTGCGGACTCAGCGAATTTCCAGTGCATGTCTTAGTAACACACAAAGCCACTTATCAATATTCATAAAAATATATTCAGAAATAAGCGATATATAAAATACTAATTATTCTCCGTAAGAATAACATTGAATATTGTATGGGGACGAGTACGCAGGTTTAGTGCAACAAGGAACACAAAAAATGGGTTTTTATGCAAATATCAATAGAACTCAACAAGGTGAAGTCACGTACCAAGTTTCATCCATATACATTCATTCATAAATAAGCGATATATAACATTTTAATTATTCTTCATAAGAATAACATGGGGGCTGAGTACACAGATTTGCTGCAACGGCAACCACAGCCGAAAACTTTTGTTTGTGCAAACAACAACAAACCACAACCAGATGAAGCCATATACCAAGTTTGGTCAGTTTATGTTCATAAATAAGCAAGATATAAAATTCGTCTTTTTCTCCTTAGGATAACATTAGACAGCGTACTGCGTTTAGCACTTACAATATCTCAGTATCCAATTGACGTAGAGCAAAGATCAAAATACCAAATTGTTTGTTTTTTAAGCTGTATTCAATAGTATAAATTAAAGTTTGATTTAAATAAAAATTATATGGGAAAACCCGAAAAAGCCATTTTCGTCTGGTTTTCGAACTTGTTTAAATAAATGTTACCATAGATTAAGCATACTCTGTTACTTTATACAATTGCACCAAATGTAATTTAGATCGGACCTTTTTTTCGAGAGTTGTTGTGCATACGGACACATATATATATATACATATATATACATATATATATATATACACTCATACATATATACAAATTTGAACAAATGGTGTTTTTGGCATCCGGGGACCTCAAAATGAAAAGTTATCATGGTCTCGGGCTTAAGTATCACCATGAGACCTACGGTAATAGTTTCTTCCCTATAGGGGAAATTCGCTAAAAAGAGTTTTAAACCAGTACGGTGGAGTCGCCTCTTAAAATGTAACCCTTAAATTCAAACTGTAATGAGACTTCTACCTCACTAATCCCTAAGTGTTACCTTGGGTGATTGTGTGGAATAGTTGGTTATCTTCTAGGATATTAATTATCTTATAGGGTCCATCATCAATTGATTATAACTAGATTATATAATCCATCACCCATGATTAATTACCTTGTAGAATCCATAATCCATAGGTTAATTAACTTTTAAAATCCATTATCATTGTTAATTAATTATCATTCATTATGTGGTAGAATACATCATCTATTGATTGTAATTAACCTATATCAATAGGGATTTTTGTTTATTAAATGTTTTAACAAGACGAATTAAACATAATTAACCTGTAAAATAATTTATAATTAATTATTGCATTCTTGTTCATATTGTTTTGCAGATTTCCCGTCCCAAAATATTCTTAAAGGGGGTATAAAAAATGTCGCCTCTTCCCATACCGATCACAAAATCAAACCGCCGGACGGAATCAATTGCCTTGTACCATATTCCATGTATATTTACCGTCTTCTAAATGAATACAATGTAGTAAATATATTTTTAAGTGTTGTAAGAATGTTTCTTTTTTAAGCGAATTTTCCCTATACAAAAGAAGCTATTACAGTAGTCGTGTACTATATTTAAATTTGGAATTCACCTGTTGTTATTTTTAATCATCTGTAATAATATTTACTTTTGTTTAGCAATGCATTATTCTTGAAATATGTACAAGTTTTAAGTTGATTAAAACTATTTTTTATCCTCCGATTCTCTAATCTGTTTAATTACAAATAGTACAATCATAGATTAAGCATACTATGCTTAATCTATGGTACAATCAGCCTACATACAAAATGCCTACATGGTTAACAGCTCCAGGGCCTGTATTGTTAAAGAACTTCGAGAGATCGAGCAAATACGATCCATTGGTATGCCAAGTAGAACTTATTCATGCAAACCCAGGATATGCTTATGTCCGCTTACCAGACGGTCGAGAAACTTCTGTAAATGTCCGCAATCTGGCTCCTGCTGCTGAATCACACCTTCAAGATATTCAAACAGAAAATCGAATGCAAGATATAGTCGCAAGTGAGTCGAACGAAACTCAGTCTCAACCTAACAACTCGCCTGAAGAGTCTGATGTTGGTGTTTCTGTAAGTAGGCCTCAAAGAAACAGACAGCCTCCGAGTTACCTTCAAGACTACGCGTGGTGAACTGATAGTGGGGGAGAATGTACTATATTTAAATTTGAAATTCACCTGTTGTTATTTTTAATCATCTGTAATAATATTTACTTTTGTTTAGCAATGCATTATTCTTGAAATATGTACAAGTTTTAAGTTGATTAAAACTATGTTTCATCCTCTGATTCTCTAATCTGTTTAATTACAAATAGTACAAGTCGGCATGGTAAGACCTAGGCCCGGGACCATGATAACTTTTCGTTTTATGTAAAATATGCTGGTTACAACAGTTTTATTTTTGGAAATTTAACTATATTATTGTCCATAGTACAAAAATAAACCTGAAATAAAACAGGTTTAGGCTTGGCTTAGTGGTATTGCACAAGTAGCATTTTCATATAGATAGTATAGAAGGGATACCAGGTCGTGGCAGTACTTTTCTGCTGTCTGCTGTCGGTGATATTTATCACATATGAACAGGAAGTTGATCTATGTTTTGAGCCTGTGGAAACATCATTCACATTCATAGGCAATTACCAGGCTGTGACATAGGAGGCGAATGTATTATTCAGCGATATAATGGCATATCAAAACCAACCCATCGGATAGTGGTCCGATTACTTTGGGAGACAAGTATTTTTAACATTATAATAATCAGGGAAAATGCAATGAATTAAAATTACGTTTTCATTAAGTATAGAGCTTAATATTATAAACTATTGAGACCCAGGGGTAGTTCCAATATTAAATCTTTCGTATAGTAAAACACAAAGTCTGGTAACAATTGACAACCTCAGAATAACACTAAACGTAACAGGAAACCATCTACCCGAGGAATGAAAATTAGGCTGCTGTTACGGTTTTAAGGAAATTAAGAATAAATTATCAAGTGCGATGTTAGTTTTTAATTTTATGTAGTGGCTATTCTAACACATCAGGTATTCTAAACTAATTTCTAATACATCAGGTATCAACCTTATTAAATAACTTGCTTAGTACGGTAGTTAATGCAGTACTACCATCCTACGTCAGCCATGAGCTTACTAAATAATCAAACAACCAAAAGTTGTCGAGTGTTTAGTATTTAGTCAGTTACCAGCAGAATAATTTACATAATCAAAAGACAATCCCAGCTTTTTGTCTCCGCGTTTCAGCTCCCTTTATTCAAATGTTGGCGTCATCAGTTAAATGTTTCACAGCTTACTGAAACACAGCTGGGGGCTAATTTATGTCTGTTGAGTGAAGTTAATGCTATATAATTAGGATAATGCCTCTCTTTAACATGCACAATAGGCCGATACTTCATGCGCTGTTTGTTAATAAGGCAAAATGTGGGATACGAGTTTTTATGCATTTTTAACTAACTACTTTCTGACAGCTAAAAAGCTACCTGTCACCTTCATGGCAGGCGAAAGTACCTGTGGGATTAACTAAACAAATCTGGCGTACTTTGGTTTTAAAATCCTTAAAATCACGAAAAAGACACAATTGTTAGCTGTTATGAAGTAGCTTGCTTTTTCGATTCTAACCTAGATTCATGTGTGTAGAAAACATTTGAACGTTAATTAATGGAACTATACAAATTTGAGCTGCAACCAAATTACCATATAAAATCTTGAATTAAGTTATCCATAACTAATAAAATAAAATATTAGATTTTACTAATCTAATTAATAAAATATGTGATCAGAAACGATACATATGACTGAATTGTGTGTACGCCAAAGTTTTTATTCCCACGCACCGCCGGAAAGAGGGACAGTTTTTTAACAAGCCAGCTGATCACATGGTAACCACCGACAATTTCAATGTCGAATTTTGCTTGATATGTCTTTACTTAACACATAAGCTTGATAAAATGTCGTATTTAGCTCGTGAAAAATGTCTGTTTTAAGTTTGATAGAACAACGTAAACAGATTAATAACAAGTTGTTTTTATAATTTTTAGGAAATGTGTTTATTTAATGAAACAAATCGCCTACAGGGAAAATGGATATTTAAGAGACCTTTAATTTGATTTATGAATCATAGTTTTCTGATCACAAATAAACAATATAACATGTAACTTATTTACTTACGTCCTTTATTCTTATGGAAAATAATTAAAATATTATATATCACTTCATTTATGAATGCATATGGATGAAACTTGGTATGTGACTTCACGAAGATGAGTTCTATTTGAATAAAAACCATTATTTTGTGTTCCTTGTTGCAGCAAACCTGCGTACTAATCCCCAATGTTATTCTTATGGAGAACAGTTAATATTTTTAATATCGCTAGTTTGTGAATATATTTCTTATGAAACCTGTTAAGTGTTTTATTGTGTTATGTTATTTTCATTGAAAATTCGCTGACTATGCAGGTTTGTTGCGACGGGGGTATTTTTATTTGCATAGTGAACATATGTTTATGTCTTTGAAGTATGTTTAGATATAATCCTTGTTAACAGCTGATTGGTGTATGTAACTAACTGAACTTTGATTAAATCAATGGGAATTTTGAAGGACAGTGGGACAGAGCCCTTAGGTCGAGTCAAAAATATTTTCTTTTATAAGAACCTTGTCCTAACATTAACGAACACAACAAAAAAAGAGTTATTCAATTTGGTGCTCTCATTATTAAGTTATGGCGTGACATAGGGAAATAGGGATTCATTTTATATATTAATTCTAGCTGTCATGATTCCTGGTTTCACCCGGGAATACGACAGTTGTGTGTGCTGCATTCTGTGGTTGACCCGTGGAACTACTACGAATCATAATTAGCTGATAGAATTTTCATCAGCTCAAATCAAAGTAAATGTCCATAAGAATAACACAGGGTTGGAACTTTGAAGCCGCGTGGTGTATAGCCGTATGGGGATTTCTTAAAATCCCTTCTTAGCCTATGCTATATAACATGTAAATTATTAACTTTCGTCAATCAATCCTTTTTTCTCCTATTCTGGCGTATACGTATTTCAGCATTATGCAAAATGTCGTGCTTCTAGGTGCAATGGTTTGACCTGGACGTTGATCGGAATTTCGTATTTATAGATATAGATGATGATGACTATTGACGTTTTAAATCTTTACTGAATTACATTTTATATGTCTGTGAAATCTCCATGGTAATAACGGGAAACCAGCTAGTGTATCTCTATGTTTTGATCATAAAGTAAACTATGATTGAAATTATCAAATGAAGTAAAGGTTTTGGTCACGGCTGAAAACGTCGCCTAAACGCTGGTTTAAAGGCACGACACGAACTGAGTTGTATTTAAAGCCCTGACCCTCTCCAGGAGTGACCCTCTGTCCTCGGTGTGTCGGTTGCGAGCGACCCAGCCAGGGGCCGAGCCGAGGAGGTGAGATGTTGGAGAATGAGGTTGCGATATTCCATATTATTCGGCTCAGTGCGTCGCTCGGAAACGTTTTAGTGAGATTGCAAATGTTTAACGCCTCTCCTTACGGTGCTGATAACGAATTTTTAAAATAAACCTAAATACGAAAGTCGTTTTACAGGGTCGTATATTTATGTCTGACCTCAAAATAATTCATTGTTAATTAACAAATTTATTCTTAACTGAGTAACATCAGTTAACTCGTGCATGGGATGCTGAGCGTTAACATAATCTACGGTGAAAACAAAACAAAGTTTATCCTGTACAAGCTGCTAGAGTAGGAGGCACGTAAGTTGACAGGAGCATAAATTAAATACCTATTATCTTTTTACGAATAAGTTTTAAGTTCAGCCCTAGAAATATATTTACCACATTTATTCATAATAAGTACGTTATATTTTACCGTGTAGGTAACAATGTTTTAATGTGCTGATAAGTGTAATAAGTGTGCGAGTTGTGTATCCAATAAGTGGTTGACATGAATGGTAAATCCCTTTGCCTCATGTGACTCGTACCCTGCAGTACGCCCTGGCTTCAACCAGGGAACACACCAGTTGCATTCTATGGTTAACACTTTTAAACTGTTTTGAATAATAAATATTCCTTTAAAGTTACCTTCTGCTAAAATAAGATGAATTTTAGTGAGAATAACTTTGAAGTCCCATGGGGCGGATCTAAAGATAAATCGGAATTTAATCCTTCTACTTTTCAATTTATAAACCTGATGAATAAATGTACCAAATTTAACCTCTCCAGTATACAGTATAGGAAATTTTGAAAAGTAGTGATGAATTGCTTTTCCATTTTATAAACTATCTTGGGAGAATTTCCTTGAAATTTCGGCTTACACTTTGATATAAACTTGGAAACTGATTAACTACATTTCTTTCATTGACTTTTGGTTGATAACTGAAATCAAGCGGAAAATGTAGAATCAGAATCCGCGAAATAAAGAGGAGCTATCAGTCGGAAACATAAAGCTAAAATTTCAAACACTTAATACGTCTTTGAGGAAGTATTAACTCACGTGAACGCAAGTAGTGGATAAACAGCGGTTTAACCCCACAATCGGCGCTTTTTTCCCATGTTATTCTTATGGGGATCAGTTTTTGCACCGACGCCCGATCCTACCCTACACAAATTTTCTTTTTGGCCCCTGCCTTATTTTCCCCCATTTTAAAATTTGCATTAATTTTAATACATCCTTTGCAGAAATCCACGAGTTCAAAAATAACTCCAGACTAAATAAACAACACATGTAAACAACTTAGAAGTTATTGTGTAGTAGTGGATAAACACCGGTTTAGCCCCACTTCCGGCGCTTTTTCCCCATGTTATTCTTATGGGGATCAGTTTTTGGACCGACACCCGATCCCGCCTATAGAGCTCCCGCCCGCTGGCCTATATTAAATATACCCTTGCCTTAAATATATTGTCCCCATCCCCATCCCTCCTCTATATTTTTAAAAATTAATTTTCAAATTCTAAAAAACTATCTTTGGTGTTTACTGTCCGATTTGTCTGCAATTTGGATATGTTATTGTCCTAGGCAAGTGTTTTAATAAATTTCACTTACATTTCCCAAATTCACCATTTCCAAATGTGTATTAATACCTAAAATGTGTATGAAAAAAATAATATTGCACGACCAAATTGGAAATTTTTTTAATTTTTGCAGTAATTAAACTGCAAAAATGTCTTATTTTAGAGTTAAAAAATATGTTTTTATTATTTAAAAAAGATAAAATTTTAAAATTTTCAACCAAGGATATATATAGAAGCCCCAAAACCACCACCCTCATTCCAACAAAAAATGTTGACCTGTGCACAGTGCTCCACGTCTTACTCCAACAGAAGCAATTTATTACGCCATTATCGACTTGTTCACAAAGTTATTCCTAAAATTTGTAAAATATGTCATCAAATATTTGACAATAGCAATTTTAAAATGCATATGCTAGAGAACCACAATACTTGTAATGTGTGTAAGAGAGTCATCACCCGGAACAAACCCCGCCACCACCTACGATGTGACAAGCGACCCTATAATGTGTTTAAGTTTTACGGCGAGTCCGCGGATATATTAGACACTCTCCAATCTTGTCCTCTACCCATCAAATGGATTCTTATTAGGAGAGTAAAATTCATCAAACACTCAGTGGACAATAATGGTGATTTAATCATTGACAAAGAATGTATTGCTGATTTTCGAAGTTTAACTAATTTATCAATTGAGAAAGCACAGCTAAAGGCTCAAATTGAAAATTCACTTTTAAAAATCGATACCTCCATGCACAAGTATCAAGCTCAGGGCAGTGGATGGATATATGACCGCACCAAATACTGGCAGTTGCATGTTTACAAATATAAGCCCCTAACTCCCAAATCATACATTCCCACGCCAGAAAATATAAAATCAAAACATGCTGTTTTAAATATTAAAAACACCGATAATAAATGTTTCACCTGGAGTGTTTTAGCAAGCTTAAGACCAAGGAATAGTAAACATGCAAATCGAGTATTTTACTACGAACCCTATGAGGGCCAGTTAAATATGACAAATATAAAATATCCAGTAAAAATATCTGACATTGATAAATTTGAAAAACAAAATAACATAAGTGTTAATGTATATGGAATTGAAGGAAAAACAATATATCCACTGAGAACAACTAAACTAAACGGCAATACTCACGTCAATCTGCTGCTTCTAAAACACGGTCAGAAATCACATTACTGTTTAATTCGTGATTTTGACAAGTTAATGTTTAATTCTACAAAATATGACCATAAGAAATATTTTTGCAAGTTCTGTTTGCAACATTTTGGCACCAAAGATATATTGGAACGTCACACAACACACTGTAAACCCTTTGGGCATCAAAGAGTACAAATGTCTAAAAAAGATACACTACAATTTACGAATTACAAATATCAACTTAAAGCTCCCTTTGTGATTTATGCAGATTTCGAATGTTTTATAAACTGCGGCAAACACACGCCTTCTGGATTTGCTTATGTTGTGGTGAGAGACTCTAAAATTATTTGCGAAGAGTTGTACAGCGGTGAAAATGTGATGGATGTATTTTTTGAAAAGTTATTTAAAACCTATGACTTTATTAAAAGTCAGATGGAAGTATATGTTCCCCTTGTAATGACTCCAGAGCAAGAGACATCCTTCAAAAACTCTAAATACTGCCACATATGCCAACAGCTGTTACTGGGTGATAAAGTGCGCGACCATTGCCATCTAACAGGCAAATTCCGAGGACCCTCCCACAACGCTTGCAATTTAAACTATAAAGTAACCAAGAAAATTCCAATATTCTTCCACAACCTTAAAAACTATGACGGTCATTTAATAATGCAACACTTGGGAAAACTCAATCGCAAATTGAATTGCATAGCCAAGGACATGGAAAAATATATATCGTTCTCTGTTGATGATTTGGTATTTTTGGATTCCTACAACTTTCTGTCTCTTCCCTTAAGCAAATTAGCTTCCAATTTAAATACATTTAGATTTATAGACAATCCACTACTACAACGCAAGGGCGAATTTCCATACGAATACATGACAGGACCAGAAAAGTTTTTAGAGACCCTACCACCCATAGAGGCATTTTACAGCAGCCTAACTAAAGAATGTATATCTCCTGCACAATATGAACATGCTAAAAACGTATGGAATCATTTTAATATAAAGAATTTAAAAGAATATCACGATTTATACCTTAAAACAGATGTGTTGTTATTGGCTGATGTGTTTGAGACATTTAGGGACTTGAGTTTAAAGGATTATAAACTCGACCCCGTCCACACGTACTCATTGCCTGGACTAACATGGGAGGCGTGTCTTAGAATGACCGGCATAAAATTACAGTTATTTAGTGACATTGACATGCATTTGTTTATAGAACATGCCATTAGAGGCGGTGTAAGCATGATTTCCACACGCTACGCTAAAGCCAACAATAAGTACATGGGCGAACATTATGACCCAAATCAAGAAAGCACCTATCTTGTATACTTAGACTGCAACTCGCTATACTCTACAGCAATGTGCGAGTCGTTGCCTGTTGATGGCTTTAGATGGACAAACGAGAAAGATTATAAAGCCAATAAAAATGAAAACTTTGGATTTATTTTGGAAGTTGATTTAAAATACGATAAAAGTTTACACGATTTGCACAACGACTACCCGCTCGCACCAGAAAAAATGAATGGAAAATTAATACCAAACTTAAATGACAAAACCAAATATATTCTACATTATAAAGCACTAAAAAAATACGAAGAATTGGGTTTGGTAGTTACAAAATACCACAGAATCTTAAAATTCAGACAATCAAAATGGCTCGCGCCCTATATTAATTTTAATATTGAAAAGCGACAAAAAGCTGAACATGATTTTGAAAAAGACTTTTACAAACTGTTAAATAACAGTCTCTTTGGTCGAACAATTATGAACCAACGCAAGTTTCGTGATATACATCTTGTAGATGAGTCTATGTTAACAAAGTATGTTACAAAGCCAAGATTTGACTGCAGCAAAAAGTTCGATAACAACTTGCATGCTGTGCATTTAAATAAATTAATTGTAAAGTTTGATAAACCAATATATTTAGGAATGACCATTTTGGATATCAGCAAAGTAATCATGTATGATTTCCACTATAATTATATGTCAAAATTTAAGAATAAAAAGTTCTTAATGACAGACACGGATTCTCTGATGTATTCTATAGTAACAGAGGACTTTTACAAGGAAATACAAAGCGACTTGGACCGTTTTGACACCTCTGCATACAGTAAAGACCATTTCTTATACTCTGATAAAAACAAAAAAGTTACGGGCAAGTTTAAAGATGAATTAAATGGTCAAATTATGTATGAATATTGTGGTTTAAGGCCAAAATTATACTCTTTCATTCCTCTACAGTGGTTATACGAAAAAGAAAAGCAAAATGAGCTAGAGGTTAAGAAGGCAAAAGGAGCTGACGGCGCTACAGTTAAACATCTCTTAAGACACCAACACTACTTACACTGTCTTGCAACCGGAGAAGATTACTACGAGAATGTTACAAGAATTAAATCCACAAACCACCATCTGCAAACATTAACGATGAACAAAAAGGTACTCTCTTTTGATGACGACAAGAGGTTTATTCTAGATGGCATCAACACCCTTGCACTTGGTCACTATAAAATTGGTCAAACATAAATCTGTATTTGCCATTATTCTTTGGCCTTTCCTTGTCTATTACAATAAAGCCATATTTAGACATATCCCAGCACTGATGGCAGAGATTTCTAAATTGGTTAAATGAAAAATCATTTCCCACATGATTGTTATACACATGTTTTAAATTTAAATCGTCTTGTTTAAATAATATTAGGAAATTAACATTGTCACGTAAATGTTTGTTTACTTTACTGTAAGATTGACACAAGTAAAAACTGCTAATATTTTTGTGTCTGCCCATTGAGAAAAATTGTGTGATATTTGGACTATTTATGTCGTCAAATACAACTATTGAGTGTGATTCTACATCATTTGGTGTGATTTCACAGTTTGAATATGTGTGTAATTTAACTTCATCACACAGACGGAATATTTCAATTATTTTTTTATATTTTTCTTGTTCTAAAGATTTGGATATTATATATAAATTTGTAAACTTTAATCCTTGTTTTTTTACAATTAAGTTATAAATTACAACAGTCTTCCCCGAACCACTGGGCCCTATTATAAGACAGCGAATATTATTAGGAAATAGGCCCAACTTCTTTGGTGTATTTTCTTTATGTGCAATTTTAAATTTGTTCTTTTGTTGAATAAATGACATTTTTTATATAATGGTGTATTTTCTTTATGTGTTAAATCTTTTGTTGAATAATTTTTTTATATAATAAAAATGGCAAAGAGAAAGTGTAAGAAGGGTAAGGGATTATTCTTAAAGCCATATAGAGGCCGTGGCTTGTTAAATACCCTTATAAACAACCTTCCTTTCCCCCTCCACATCCCGTCGTATTCATATTGTGGTCCAGCAACTAATATACGTGAAAATTTAGCCAAAAATGTACCTCCAAAAAATAAGCTAGACTCTTATTGTAAAGAGCACGACATATTCTACATGAATAATCCTGATACAGCCGCCCGGAACAAGGCAGATATGAGATTAGCGGACCAGGCTTGGACTAGGGTTTCGGCAAAGGACGCCAGTCTGGCCGAAAAAGCAGCAGCTTATGCAGTGACAAATTTGATGAAGGCTAAGGCAAAAATGGGAATGGGATTAAAATTTAATAAAAAAGATGGACAACTTTCAGCTGTTAGAGGCAGCAAGAGACGTGCCTCACTTTCGAGGGGTGTACCTAAAAAACGAGCTAAGAAAACAGACCCCAAAAGTAAGAGAATGTGGAATTATTAATTTAGACAGTGACAGGGGCACACATTGGACAGCATATCGTAAAAATAAAGATGTTGTAATATATTTTGACCCTTTCGGAATACAGCCTCCAAAAGAGGTAATTGAATATTTTGTACCATCTAAAATTTACTATACAACCGATCAAATACAAGATTTAAACAGTTCCATTTGTGGAATTTTATGTTTATCATTTCTGAAAAATTTTAGTTTATAAAAATGGATTCATTTACTATAACATTCACAGGTACAGAGCCAGAGTTGAAGTCGGTGTTCTTTCCTCCTATAGAATTAAATGGTGATTATGTAATTGGGCTGGTAGATTTTCAAAGTTATAATTCTATATTTAATGTTAAAAAACCTCTAAATACTTTGACATATTACAAAATGCACAAAATTACAACCCCAAAAGGGGAGGTTACAATTGACGAATTAAACCGGGCATTAGATGGTAAAGTTGAAGTTATTATACAAAATAAAGTAGCATTAATTAATACAAAAGTCAAACTTATATTTTACAAAGGCCTAGTTCCAAAATTAAATAAACTTAAAGACACAAAATTAACTATAGACGAGGGTGAGGATGTGTATTATTACGATCACAAAGCTCCAAATGTAATTGAAATTGCTGAAGGTACATACGAAGTGTTTGAGCTTGCGAAGGAAATTCAAAAGCAACTCCCAGATTTTGTACTTATAGCCGATAATAAAACTATGAAAGCCACATTACATTCTGGCCATGTGTTTGATTTTACAAAACCGTGTTTAGGGTCTGAATTATTGGGATTTAAAGGATTTTCTACTCCAGATATTGCATTTAAATCCATAAATAAAATCAACATAAATAATGTAAATGTGATTAGAGTAAAATGTAATATTGCGAATGGGTCTTATTTAAATGGTGACAAATCACACACCATACACAGTTTTTACCCAGAAGCTCCTCCGGGCTACAAGATTATTGAGGTCCCCAGAAATATTATATACTTCCCTGTAAATAAGAGAAGTTTAGATGTTGTTAGCATTACATTTGCAGATCAACACGACAAGCCAATTGACTTTAATAAAGAAGAAACTACAATTACTTGTCATATAAAAAAGATATGAGAATTTACAAGAACGGGCTGAGTGTGCAAAATGCCAGGTTTCTGCGATCAATTGGGTTGAAGTTAAAATTTTCTATTAATAAAAATGGAAGATTTTCTAGACGTTGCAGGAAAATTCCAATACGATGATAGCCTGGTTAAAATTACAAATCACTCCTATGTTCCACACAACACTTTAGCAATAAATAATTCCGATGAAATTCGAATATGCATAAATAATCAAGATTTACTAACACTCCCTTGTAGGAGTTATCTGTATATTAAAGGAGAAATAGAGAATCATGATAAAGGACATTTTATAAATAATGCATTTGCATTCTTATTTGACGAAATTAGATACGAAGTTGCTGGTAAAGAAATAGATATTGTAAGAAATCCGGGAATTTCCAGTCTTATGAAAATATTGTGCTCTTACAATAAAACAACTAAATTGTCAAATGCAGCGTTTGATTCTGATGAAAATTTAAAGGAGTTCCATAAAAGCGGCAAGTTTAGTACTTGTGTCCCGTTAGAGCTGTTAATGGGTGTGTTTGAGGATTTTAATAAGGTTTTAGTAAATGTTAAACAAGAATTGGTGTTGAAAAGATCCAAAAACGACTTAAATTGTATATTAACAACATCTAATGCTCCAACTGGTGTCGATCCTATTCCTAAAATTACACTTAAATCGATTCAGTGGGTGATGCCGCACGTGGTACCATCTGATGGGGAGAAGCTTCAATTACAAAAGATGTTATTGCAAAATAAAAATTTGCAAATTGCATTTAGAAGTTTGGAGCTACACGAACTCCCATCATACCCCGAAACCAAGAGACACACATGGTCAGTTAAGACGTCTTCGAGTTTGGAGAAGCCCAGGTATGTTATATTTGGTTTCCAAACAGGTAGGGACAACAGTGCACGAAAAAGAACTGATGAATTTGATCACTGTAAATTGAAAAATCTCAAAGTGTTTTTAAACTCTGAATATTATCCTTATAGCGATTTAAATCTCGACTTTGAAAATGGAGATGCCTCTAAAGCTTATGAGATGTTTGTGAGGTTTAGGGAGAGTTACTACAACACCGTCCCCGATCCTATGATTAACAGAGCTGACTTTATAAATAAATATCCTCTAATTGTAATAGATTGTTCTAGACAGAATGAATCAATCAAAGAGGGGGTTGTAGATATTAAATTAGAAATTGAAACTGCAGAAAACGTCCCTTCAAACACATCTGCATATTGCCTAATAATACACGATAAGGTGTTTGAGTATAATCCTTTGACAAATGAGATAAATAAAATGTAAATAAAATGAAAACAAATATTCAACAAGAATTGGTAGAGTCTGCAAAACAAATAAGAGAAAAATATAGGGCGTTAAAACGTGGTAAATTTTTAGAGGCTGAAGAGAGGTTCCAAACATTCCAACCGTTAATAGAGCCTTTGCAAGAATTAAAAAATTTAGCCACAAAAACAGAGAGGCCAGTTCTCCCAATGATTTTAGAAAAGACCCCGTCTAGAATACCAAGAATAACACAAATAACACCACACAAATTAGATTTTGGTCTTTTAGCATCAGACTATTTAGGAAATTACCTTAGTAGAAGTAGTATGACAGACACCACATATGGTATTAGGCGAGAAGGAAATAAATTTTTTATTGGGAATCAGGAAGTTCAAATTGCCAATGATGATGTTACAGTTGGAGAAAAAATTTATAAAGGGACAAAGGGATTGTGGGAATTGTTAACTTTAAAAGAACCCGTAAACTATAGTCAGGCTGATTTGCAAAATTATAAAGAGATTTTGGAAGCTACAAATGCACATTTAAAGGGTTATAAAACAGGTGCGGCGATGTCAAGTAATAAACACACTAAATATCTTAATATAATTAAACCCCTGTTTAAGACTGTTGGTGAAGGTTTAAGGCAGGTAACTGGTAATAAAATAGACTATGTTTATTGGGACGATCCTAATGAGCTTGTAGATAGGTTAAGACTGCTTTGGTTAAGCCGATTGGCGGGAAATTCTGGAGTGGATAATGAGATAGATTCTATCATAGAAGAATTGAGGGAAAGTGGAATTGTTTATTAAATAAAAATATGATAGATAAATTTTATCGCGTATATAACCCATATAGTAAACCAGAAGCTAGAAGTTTTAAAGAAACTACTTTAAATCTAAAAGATGATTGTTGGAATGCTTTAAATTATAAAATTAGTAGTGTTAAAGGTGGGGAGTTTACTGACGATGTATCGACTTTGGGGCAGACGTTAACCAGGAAAGGTGATGCTTTTGTACAAGGTAATACTAAATATAAGTTTTTAGAATCCAAGAATAATAATTGGAACGCTAATAAACGCAAAATTACTAATGTTAAACGAGGTGAAAGCTCAACCGATGTACCCACATTAGAGCAAACTTTAATAAGAAAAGATGGTGTCTTTGTACAAGACAAAAATAATTATGAATTTTTGGAATCGGAGGGAAATATTTGGAATGCCAAAAAGCGAAAAATAAGTAATTTGTTGGCTGGTAAAGAAAGCGATGATGTTGTAAACGTCTCTCAAGTACCAAAAATGGATCTAAACTTTTGGGATTTTAATAATAAAAGGCTAGTTCGTGTTAAACCCGCTGTTGATGAGAACGATTGTGTTACAAAACATCAGACTGTGACTTTAGACGGTCTTAAATTTGATGGTAAAAATAAGCAATTAACAAACATTTTACCTGGGACATTGCCAAATGATGTGGCTGTTGTTAAGCAAATATTAACAAAGGGTGAGAAAAGCATAATAAAACAGGGGGATAAATATTATAATGTATTAACATTAGATGGCGATGTGTGGGATGCAGAGGACAAATTAATAAAGAATATACCTGAAGGCAAAGATAGGAGTGATGTTTGTTTAATGTCGCAGGTTTTGAGGTATGACGATAATAATAAAACTTTTAGACAAGACAATATTAAATTTGATATTTGTTTAAAATCACACGCATTAAGGTTTAACAATAAAACTAATAAATTTATGCAAGACAATAATGAAATCGATTTGATGATGTACAATCCTAAATTGTTGGTTGCAGACCCTACATCTTTAAGCGGATTTAAGACTTTAGATGGAGGGGCATATTTGCCAAAAAACTATGTATATCAAAGAATGAGTGATGGTATGTTAGTTGGTAGCAATGGAGGTGTTTTTGAAACGACAGAGACTGGCAGATACGTTAACATTAAAAATAAAGAATAAAAAATGGAAAAAATTGCTTACGAATTGCATAAGCCCGCGAGAAAGAACTTTGTTAGAAGGTCTTTTAAGGTGTTGGGTATAAACGAAACTGTTCAAATAGATTTAATAGATATGCGGAATTATGCTAGAGAGAATTCTGGGAATAAATATATTTTAACTTTAATAGACACATTTTCTAAAAAAGCTTATGCTGCTCCACTAAAGAATAAAACTGGATTAGTAGTCACAGAAGCTATAAAAACTATTCTCCCAAAGGGAGTTAAAAATATTCAATCTGATAACGGAAAAGAATTTTTTAATGAACATTTTACCAAACTAATGAAAATTCTAAATATTAATCACTACCACACTTACTCTACAACTAAGGCAGCTATTGTGGAAAGGTTCCAGAGAACTTTAAAGAATTGGTTGTATAGAGAGTTTAGTGCACAAGGAAGTTACAAGTGGTTGGATTTACTTCCAAAGTTAATAAGGATATATAATAATAAAGTACATAGATCCATAGGCATGAAGCCTAACCAAGTAAGTGCTAAGAACTCTAAAGACGTACACGAAAGGTTAGCATCTAAAGTACAAGTTAAAAAGCCAAAATATAAGGTGGGGGATAGTGTAAGGATATCTAAATATAAACATGTATTTAGTAAAGGTTATACCCCTAACTGGACGGGAGAGCTTTTTACAATAGCAGAAGTTAAGAAAACAAAGCCTGTGACTTATATTTTGAAAGATGAGAATGGCAATATAATCAAAGGAGGATTTTATACAGAAGAATTGTTAAAGACTAAATATAAAGACATGTATTTGGTAGAGAAGGTAATTAGGAGGAAGGGTGATTTATTATATGTCAAATGGCTCGGGTTCCCAAGTAGCCAGAACTCGTGGATTTCTGCAAAGGATGTATTAAAATGAATTTTAGGGTCAAAATATGGCAAGAGTCAAAACGGAAATTAGGGTGCAAAAGTCAGTAAATAGTTGGCAGTTTTAATTCAACCGTAATAGTGAATTTGGGAAATGTAAGTGAAATTTATTAAAACACTTGCCTAGGACAATAACATATCCAAATTGCAGACAAATCGGACAGTAAACACCAAAGATAGTTTTTTAGAATTTGAAAATTAATTTTTAAAAATATAGAGGAGGGATGGGGATGGGGACAATATATTTAAGGCAAGGGTATATTTAATATAGGCCAGCGGGCGGGAGCTCTATAGGCGGGATCGGGTGTCGGTCCAAAAACTGATCCCCATAAGAATAACATGGGGAAAAAGCGCCGGAAGTGGGGCTAAACCGGTGTTTATCCACTACTACACAATAACTTCTAAGTTGTTTACATGTGTTGTTTATTTAGTCTGGAGTTATTTTTGAACTCGTGGATTTCTGCAAAGGATGTATTAAAATTAATGCAAATTTTAAAATGGGGGAAAATAAGGCAGGGGCCAAAAAGAAAATTTGTGTAGGGTAGGATCGGGCGTCGGTGCAAAAACTGATCCCCATAAGAATAACATGGGAAAAAAGCGCCGATTGTGGGGTTAAACCGCTGTTTATCCACTACTAACGCATCACAACAAAGGGTTATTCAACCGTTATGGTTTATATGGTTATAAAGTGTGGCTTTGACATCGCAATGGGCATTTACAGTTCACGAAGTCGAAGGATCCGGGTCAATGATCGGGATAAAGTAGAGCCAATAATTCACAAATGAGTTTTTAAATTTATAGTTTAAAATTGCTTTGTATCAGTCTGACTGAGTGATCGACTAGCGTATTCTATTTGAGACCGCATTATCCTTTAATTTTACCCCAAAATTAGTTTAAAATTGTTGTTTAGAGGGCACAAATTACTGAAATAGAATACAGAGGTCATTTTATCAACAATGTTTTAAATTTGGTTACAATTACTATATATATAGAAGCTAAAATACTACTGGGTAATAATCCGAGAAATGCTTCTACCGAGCATATAATAGAATTTAAAGGACAGTTGTTTTAAGAAAAACTTCAGGTGGCTGAAAATCTTATACTCTACTATGAGTAAAGTTTGATTTCTGCAGCTCTTAACTCAAAAACGACTTGAAACTTCTGTTTTTAATATATGGTAAGGGGCAAAGCCCTGGATTGTTCATCGCTAGATCAAAAACTTTCCGATATGCTAGGGAGTTGAAATTTGATACGCTGATTCAATCTAAAATAGGAACAAATGGAATTTGATTCAGATTTTAACTGAGGGCTCCTCCATTGTCGATTCACGGTTCTTGTGGAATCAAATTCTTGTGGACATTTAATTTATTTGGCCAGATTGTAAACACGACCCACTGAGTTTATTATTCAAAACAGTTCAAAAGGGAAATGGGAAATCTTACAGAATGCCTCACACGCAAAAGTTGTATTCCCCTGGTTGAAGTAAGGTACTGCTCCAGCTAATGTGCAGATGTTATTACATCCTATAAAAAATATTACAAATACTAACTAAAGGGTCATTGAGTTACAGCAATAACTGATGTGAATTTAATAGAGGTATTGAGGTATTAAGGTAATGTGTAGAAGAGAGGCAAATGAGCTAAGCAAATCTCTACATCGAAGAGAAGGACAATGGTGAAATATTTACTTCAATCATTATAAACCAATTGACTGACCTTATCCGAGCAAAGCTTGGTCCCACTGGCATTGTAAATAAAAAAATAATTTTAGCTTTTGTTGTGAAGACAATCAATAAACACACAACAACAAAATTTTTTTAGAACCTTTTACTTTACAATTAGTTAGTACTTGAGAGGAACAATCAAATTTATTGATTTTATTTAAACAATTTATTACTCAATGAAAAACTCAAATATGTTTATCACTTGATTATTTCGCTTGCTAAAATTCTAATGCTCACGAGTGCAATACAAGTCATAAATTCCCCTGAAATGAGAAGTTATATCCCGTGGCATTATTCCAAATTGGGCTATAAATTGGTATCGGACAATCCAGGTCAACCCACTGCCGAGTGTGAATAGTAGATCGAGTATGCCGCTATGCAAACAAACACATTCGCAAGATTAATATTGCCTATACACATTTTTACATATGAACTGGGGATGTTTACATTAGGTATACCTAAACAGACTGAAAATAATTAAACAAATACTCTCTCTGATTGGTGAAAAACTTAGTCTAGTTTTAACATGAATTGCTAATTTTCTTAAACATGTTCTTTGCTCGATATATATGAATATGAAATTAAATAAATATTTGTTAATTTTATTCTTATAATTTGTAGTATTGGACCTTGTTGTTAAGCTTTGCTTGGTGAGGCATTTTTTAAATGACGGTATATGTTAAATCAAATAATGTTTTCGGACCCGCCCAACTGTTCATATACCAGTTGTATTCAAGCAGATTTTCTCCCCGTTAAAGTTTTCATTTAACCGGATAGGAGTAGAATCAATTTTAAACTTACCATCAGTATTTTTTATATTTGTTATTAGTTTTATTTTTTACATAGTCGAATCATAGTAAAGTAGTCTTATTATTTTGTAGCAGATCGAGTTATCATGTTACTTGATGTCGAATTGTGTAATGATTCAGATAAAAATAAATAAATTACAAGTAAGAAGACAACAACATTAAAATAAATCATATATGCTTAAATGATATAAGGGCGCGGGTGCCCAGATGAAAACCTGACTAGTACACAGAATATCATAAAATTTGATTAAATCTACCCATTTGTTTGTGTTGCATTCTGTAGTGATACTAATACAATTTTATTCCTGGTCAATGTATGTACGTTATATATAAATGATTATAGGATAAAGTAAAATTGTTTTCCCCATGTTCAATTTTGAGTTGTAAATATTCAATTCATGTAGGGCTCTAAATAAACATATCCTATTTATGTTCTAAAGGTAGGATTTTATCATGATAATGCCTTAGAATTTGATACTACGGGAATCTCACTCGATTTCATGATTTTCTAAATTAGCTTGTTGCTCAAAACCAAGTAAAGAATCTTGTGACCTAGCAAAAGTTGCCAATACACTACACAGATTTTTCTACCATTTAAAACGGCTGTTGTGTATATTTATTCTGATTACAACGTATGATAATGCAGTATAACTGTTTTTGTTGCATAAACAACTCTTTGGGTTGTAACTAGGCCTAGATAAAAACTGAATTTTATGTTATCCTTAGAGGCACAACAAAGAAATTTATTAAGTTATAGAACTTTATTAACTTTAAGGCAAAAATTGAAAAACCTTTGTAAAACTAAGGATTGAGGCAATTTTTTGGGACCTCATCCGTATAAATCGGCCCAGAAATAACGGAGGAAGTTTGATAAATTTAAAAACCACAACATAGAAGTTTAGATTTATCGCAACATTTATCACAACATTTATCACAACATTTATCGCACTTTAGATTTGATCTTTAAATCACGGTAATGAGATCCGATGGTTGTTACCCTTCATTCCCAAAAAGGTAACACAGTAAGATAAAAGCTGCCTTCTGAATCAAGTAATATTCAAAATTATATACGTTTTCGTTGTACAAAACTACTTTAATAATTAAAATAGTAATACATTTAACATTATTTTTAAACGTTCCCTCAGTGGATTTGCGAAAACATGATTTAAACAAATAAAAACTTGTTGGAGTGTTTTGTTTTGTTTATACGGCAAAATATATGTATCTAGGTAAGGTACTTTAAACCATATGTAAAAGGTATTCACAAACAAGCAATGCCATTCGTCAACAACTCTTGAAAGATAGCTAAAAAGAATCTTCATCGTGTTAATTTATGAATGGCTCGCCTGTTTAACATTCTTTCTTGAAGTATTATACAGAGTTTATTTTACATTTAAGCCTTTGATTGTGATGTATAATGAAGCCGGAAAGTCACGGATTTTATTCTACTGAGCCGAGGTGTCATTACCCGAACTGATGATCCAGGGGCTCACGGTGACATTTTCACGGCAGGCGTCAAGTTAACGCGCTTTAATTCCTTCATAATGAAGGTTAATTACTTTCATCCTGGCTTATCACATTCAACAATTTTGCAACAAAACATTGTTTAATACTCTAAAATTGTAACTTTAAATCTTGTTTTCTAACTCATTAAAGTTGTCTTTCGTGATAGTATTCAGGCTATTTGATTTAAAATTTTCAAACCTTACGAAATTTATATTTATAATCGGAGATAAGGAAGGTGGTTTCACTCTGTACATTTTGAAATACAAGTACTAGCTCGCCTGATAACTGGCTGTTAATTCTGAATGTTATTACAATACGTATCGTAAACATAAAACAATGCAACAACTTGTAGCCTGAGAGCTTGTGGTATTATTGTAAACTAGCTAATGTACCCGTTCTTCGCACAGTGGTTTTCTTTACCCGTTCTATAGGCAATGCAATTTGCATTTTAGTTAGCTTGAAACAGCTGTTTTTGCTTATGCTCTTGAAGCTGTCAAATGGAAGTGTCCTCAGCTGTTTAATTTCTTCTGAAATGTAAACATTGAAACTTCGGACGTTCACGGGGCGTAGCCTGAGGGGATTTTAAGGAAGTGAATAGGCCTATATGTTGCATGGGTTCAATATCTACCTTTGTGTAAAGTTTCAGCCCAGTCGGTTGAGTAGTTTTTGAACATTAGACAGACAGACAGACAGAAACCACCTCTTCTTTATAATATTATAGATAGATACATGTTCTGGGGCTTTTTAATTATTTAGGCCTACTAGTATAGTTTATAAATTATATGTATAACATTTATAATTTTTATTACACTAGCAAATGATTTATTGTATATATTAATAATATAACCTTACCAATTATATGTGATACACTTATGGTTACCGTTCCAGCAAACCTGCACACTCCATGCTATTCTTAAGGCTAAAAAGTAAAATATTATGACTCCGTTAATTATGAAGATAAATTATAAAATTTGATATAACCTAGTTGAGTTATATAGACATTTGTATGAACATCCATATTTTGTGTTCCTTGTTTCAGCAAACTAGCGTACCCAGACGCCATGCCGCTTATATAATTAAATGTTATAATTATATAAGCTAAAATGTTATGATAATTAAAATGTTATAAATAGCTTATTTATAGCATACATAGTTAGTTTCCATGTAAGATTAAAAATCTTTAACATGTCTTACGGTTTTCCATATAGACATACTCACCAAGAACAATGATGCATAGTGACGGCAGCGGCATTGACATTCGCTGTCAATTCCATAAGAGCAAGTCTGTCTTTGACCCATTCGCTGTCAATTCCACAAGAGCAAGTCCATCCTTGGCCCCATTCACTGTCAATTCCACAAGAGCAAGTCAACCGTTGGCCCCTTTCGATGTCAATTCCACAGGAGCAAGTCTATCCTTGGCCCCATTCGCTGCCAATTCTACAGGAGCTGGTCTATCCTTGGCCCCATTAGCTGTCAACTCCACAAGAGAAAGTCTATCTTTGGCCCCATTCGCTGTCAGTTCCACAAGGGCAAGTCTATCCTTGGCCCCATTCGCTTACAATTCCACAAGAGCAAGTCTATCTTTGGCCCCATTCACTGTCAATTCCACAACAGAAAGTCTATCCTTGGCCCCATTCGCCGACAATTCCACAAGAGCAAGTCTATCCTTGGCCAAATTTGCTGTTAATTCCACAAGAGCACATCTGTCCTCGGCTTCATTCGCTGTCAATTCCACAAGAGCAAGTCCATCCTTGGCCCAATTCGCTGTCAATTCCAAAAGAGAAAGTCTATCCTTGGCTTTATTCGCTGTCAATTCTAGAAGAGCAAGTCCATCCTTGGGTGCATTTGCTATCGATTCCATTAGAGCAAGTGCATCCTTGGCCCCATTTGCTGTCAATTCCAATGAGCAAGACTATCCTTGGCTTCATTCGCTGTAAATTCCACAAGAACAAGTCTATCCTTGGCCAAATTCGTTGTCAATTCCTCAAGATCAAGTCTATCCTTGGCTTCATTCGCTGTCAATTCTACAAGAGCAATCCCATTCATGCCCCCATTCGCTGTCAATTCCACAATAGCAAGTCCATTCTTGGTCCCATTCGCTGTCAATTCCAAAAGAGAAAGTCTATCCTTCGCTTCATTCGCTGTCAATTCCACAAGAGCAAGTCAATCCTTTGCCCCATTTGCTATCAATTCCATTAGAGCAAGTCCATCCTTGGCCCCATTTGCTGTCAATTCCATAAGAGCAAGTCCATTCTTGGCCCCATTTGCTGTCACTTTCACAAGAGCAAGTCTATATTTGGCCCCACTCACTGTCAACACCATAAGATCAAGTCCATTCTTGGCCCCATTCGCTGTCAATTCCACAAGAGCAAGTCAATTCTTGGCCCCATTCGCTGTCAATTCCGCAAGAGCAAGTCTTTGCTTGGGCCTGTTCATTAAATCGCTTTATAACGGGATGCGAGTGATGCTATTTTAATAATAAATTTCTATAAAATATAATTAATGAAATAGTGTTAAAATTTAACCACAGATATAAGAACGAAGGGAAATGACATAGAGAACCATCGGTTAGTAGTATTTCAGTTGCCCTGGTCAAAGATTAAATTTCATTATACAGTGTATCCAGAAAATTCTAACCCACACATAACCAGGTTTTATATTGATAAAATAATAAAAATCAACTATATTCTAAGATAATGAGGTCTTTGTTAAAATAACATATGTGTAGAAAATCAAGCAAGCTAAGACTCTATATATGTTGCACTTTATTTGTTTTATCTATAGAAAGATCTAGTGAAATTTATGTCAGTAGTTTATGTACACCCTAAATACGTTTTATTCCTCATATAAAATCAAGTTTTATCAAATAAAATAGTAAAATGTTTTCGCAAGCAACTTTTCACCTGATCGTCGATATGGCGTAAAGCAGTTGGTATTGGGAACTGAGGTATTATAAACTAACCTATTGATTTTACATATATTTTATATCAATTAAACAGTTTCATATAGTCAATTACTTCTTGTATATATTTTTCCTCCCCTGTCAGACCAACATATCCCCCTCCCCCGACACCTGGGTCGATATAACGTAATCTCCCTCTCTCCATGTCTCAGCTCTGGGCGTCGTAGCACCAACTTTGTTACGCGAGGTAATCTTCCGCCAAACTTGAGTAATCGAGCACATTCTGCGTGAACTCACAATCAAGATATAAAATATTGTACTAAACTTTGAATCAGTTAGTGTAAGTAGAGATTATTTGTTCAACAACACCTTTGACTTTGTTGAACAAATTGAATCGTGTAAGAAAAAATTATCAGTAAGTGCTTTTAAAAGGAGAAACAGTATAAGTTTATATATTATCATATTATTTTTGTAAAAATACGTTTTTTTATTTTGTATAATCTCGGAAATGTAACAACGTCTATGATTCTGGGTTTGCAAAACTGTAAGATATACAATTGATTTACAATTTTTGTTTGCTTAAATAAATTTTATTGTTGTTTGGTACTTATTTTAAAATCATATGGAATCATAACTGAAATATGCTGCAAACAGTGAAGGAGTAGAAGGAATGTAAATATTTCTACAAATGAAATCTAAATTGTGCGTGCTAATAAATTTGCGAAATTCGTAATTTCAAATTATAAACATAAAAAAACCGCTAAATTAATGTATTATTCAGAAAATTATCTGCTCACTAAACATGACGTTAGACACGAAAATTGACAGTAAAATATCGGCATTGAGGTAAAAAGTGAGAAGTATTTTGAGGTGGGAAATCACATGTTGGTATTGACCGTACAGACTGATCACTAGTGGTTATAGGGGCTAAAGATAACGTGGCTCCACTATACAAAAGTAGCTTAGTTATATACCCATATAATTTGGTTGATGTGAATGTATTGTTTACATACTGAGGAAAATAAATATGAAAGTACGACGCCGCGACGCCGTGACGCCTCGCT
This sequence comes from Allygus modestus, assembly GCA_963675035.1. Taxonomy (NCBI): domain Eukaryota; kingdom Metazoa; phylum Arthropoda; class Insecta; order Hemiptera; family Cicadellidae; genus Allygus; species Allygus modestus. The sequence continues at coordinate 79,093,105 of OY776114.1, read as the reverse complement.
AGCCTTTATGGTTAGCGCCTAGAATTTCGGTGCAAAAGGTCACGGGTTCGTTTCCTGGGTGTCCACATAATTTTGAGAGGTTTAGACCCATGTCCCCTAACAACGTTTGAGATACAATTTCACTGGCGTAGACAAGGAAAAAAAGTATGACAACATGATAGTTTGTAAACATAGCAGACGCTTAAATCATATATGGAATTGTAATTAAAGCTTTCGTTTTAAAGGGACCATTCTTTTCTTATGTTTGTCTATTTATAGTAGATATGCAAATTGTCAAACAAACTACCATTTTTACCGAGTCCCTGGAGTCATTACCTGATCATCCCCATCTTCCATAAACCAGCGAAGATTAGTGGCTTGTAGGGAATATTACCCCTAACATTGCTAAACTCTGCCTTGAGTGATTTTTTACTGTTTTATACTGGTAAAAATAAATCAGTATACAATTACTGTCCAGCGAGGTTAATATACCTAGATGTCTCGTTTGGGGTAAACAATTGTAGCCAACATGCTGCCCACTCTGTTCCCATGGCAACCAATCAAATCCTCTCTTCTCAAGTTCATTTGTTAGTTGACTAAAATTTAACTTGTGAAGAGAAGATTTGATTTTTTACGTGAGGAAAGTGGCGGTCGACCATAAAGACTTCACTTTTTTACTCGAGTCGAGACCTCTAGATATATTAACCTCGTTGGTACTGGCATGTGCTAATACATAAACAAAGCAGCTTCTGTGTAAGTTTACTGCGTCAGTGATCAGGCCTTGTGCTATGTGGTATTGGTTAATGCAGTCATTGGACAGTATATGTGTTGTTCGCCACCGTCTGTAGCTGATGCCCATTATTCAGTTGATTACATTATCACATGGTATTTTAGTGTTTGCTTTGTTTACAGACCAACAAGTGTTAAAACTGTAAAAGAGATAATTATAGCCACAATATTGGTTCTAAAAAGACAATTTATTTAATTTGACTATTCTATGTTGGCTTCTCACACATTTTGTTTTATGCTGGGGAATTTTCAGATGGTTATGATAGCAAACAAATTACGAACGACGAACCATGGTCCTGGACGAATGCACATATTTAAAACGAAAAAATCAAACTTCGTGGAAATGTATATATGGTTGATCTTTCAAGGTTTTATGTTGATAGTAAGATTCCGTATTTGTTGGAAGTTATGTTATTTACCACTCTTGATGTTTTCGTTTATAGTTAATTTCGTTCAAACTATAGTAGCTATTTGCTAATTGAATGTTGTATGTCGTTCTTTGTAGAACTCTAGTACTCCACCCCGAGGTTAGGAGATTAATGACAAGGTAAAGTTTATAATTGATGATCGGTAGTTTCTATGGCTGGCAGCGGAAGGATGGGAAGTGAAACACTCAAGCTGCCAGTAATGTTTGTCTGTGATGAGAAGTTGGAATAACTAATCAAACATTAGTCCATACAATGAAACGCCTCTAATGTACATTGTATAAATAGTTATTCTTTGTTGATGGTCCTTCACGTTAAATGTACCCATGCCAACAGTGTTTGGTAGAATAGATCAAACACGCTTTCACTATGAAGCATATATATTGTTTGTTTCTTAAATAAACAAACACAATTAATATTTTTTCAATCTTAAACACATTTTAAATTTTCTTTCTTATGATTTTTTAGGTCCAACAGAGAAACATCAAACCTCGTTTAAAAAATGATTTTTATATTCTCAATCTTTTAGAAATTTATGTATTTGATTTGTTTGTATAATTGAAGTATTTGTGTTCAAGATTTAATTTATTTGCGACATTTTTCCTACTTTAAATTCATAAATAAACATCATGATTTTAGCTTAACACTATCTGAATTAGTAATAAATCCAACATAGCCCCTCTCAAGTATATCTATTCCAAGTACTGTAACAAGATGAACGAAAATGTAAATATATTTTGTAACATAGATTTTAAATGTAATAAAGCTTTCTTTAAATATTACTAACCATTAAAATTTAACTCATTTACTGTGTAGGAAAAATACTTAGGTAATATTATTACAAATATCTATATAATTGTGTTTGTTTTTGTATTGTATAACAGGATAAAATAAAACTACGTCTCACAACACTACACAATATATTTACACTTATACTGTACTTACATACAAGACGGTAAATATACAAAAAGATACAAAGCAATCGATTTCAACCAGTCACACTGGTCATCATCAGGCCCAATGAGCGAATCTACCTCAACCAATAGAGGTGAAATATGGTACGTTAAAGGACATAAGAATCAACATCAAGAAACAACATCATGATTATATTGGGGAGTACCCTTTGTCGTGCGTGAGATATGGGTGGACGAGATCTACGCGTCTCTAAGATCTTTTATGTAGCCGACAACTGAGCGTCTGAACTTAATGGTAAGATTCGCCGATGATGACCGCTGTGACTTGTTGATATCGATCGCCTTGTACCATCTTTTTGGGCGTCTTGTATGTAAGTACAGTATAAGAGTAAACACATTGTGTAGTGTTGTGAGACGTAGTTTTATTTTATCCTGTTAATTGTTACAAAACGTATTATGCTACTCTATTCTATGAAACTATTTATATTGTATATTACCCATGTAAGCTGGATAAATGTGCGAATATAAAAATACTAATTGTTAAAACAATCTACTCGTATTCCAAAGTTATAAAACTAAGAAGGTTAGCGTTGTAAATCGAATTCTTGCAAATACTTGTTGTGTGCGGCTCAGAAGAAGTAAACCAAATCCCAAATTGGCAAGTAGTGGAATGGACAAGAACTCAATGCTCTTCTAATACTTCCATAGCTACGGGAGAAAAAGTGCGGTTACTATATATAAAAATTAAACTGAAATATATGCACAATTTATACGTTTAATTGGAAAGTGCAAATCAAGTGCGATATCAAGATTTATTATTTGTTTGTAACGGCAGGTGATATGAAAGTGGGTCAAATTATATTCTTAAAATTTTGAGCCAGATGGTGTTATCAGATTTTTAGTCGTACTGATAACAACGGAGGTAACATTTTTCAGCGATTTAAAAGGGAGAGGGTGACAGTCGATTCAACGAACTTGACCTAGAAGTTTTGGAAATGAATTCATGTGCCAAATTTTATTGAACTAGACTAAAGCGTTCTTGATTTAATCGACACAACACATTTTGATAAAGGATTCTCTTCTTTCATCCAATAATGTGTTTAATTTATCAAACGTTATCCAGTTGAACACATAGAGTGTTGATTCATTGTACACTAAATGGTTATACACTTGCTTGGTGACGTATGGGATGTTGCTGGAAGACATACGGATGTTGAGATAGGAGGTGCAAGGATTGAGGTTACGTAGATGGTTGTCTTATCTAGAACACAATACATTTGGATAATGCATATCTTTCCCTACACAATATTACTATAAACACAGTAATGCCATTTAAAATGGTTGACATTGTGTTTATGTACAGTTATGTTTGCAGATTTTTTATTTATTAATCCTTTATACGTTAACTTCACCTCTAAGGTCCCGCGTTGGATCCCCACCAATCCCAAAGGACTTGACAGTGCGAACCCTCCATAAGTTATAAGATCCACCTTTAAAAAAAGATCACCAAGACAAGGAAAACTATATCTGTAGCAAAGATCACATTCCACTAAAACCAAACAATAAATAATTCAAGCTCTGGTTTTTGTTTGCAACCCAATTTTACTATTATGCCTATGGAAACTTCTGTACTTGAAACGCTTATTATAAAATACATGTAATCAAATTAGAAATTCACCGTACTAGGTTGTAAGGGATTATCGTGACAAAACCGTAACATATAGTTTGTCAAAATGTTCGATATGACCCCTATGTGTGTAAACAATCTGAAAATGTTAAAACATATTTTAGAGCTTCGCTCCTTTTTGGAACATTGACCTATCCCAGTTGTAAATATCCGCTATAATTTCGCCCCACTGGACTTCAAAGACTCAAAGTTAGTCTCATTGTCTTTAGTATTAATTTGCTGGATCGATTGAGCTGGAATTCGGTAGGAACGTAGCTAATAAACCAGATACATTTCTATTTTGCAAATACTTTAGGACTCCGCTCCCTGACTTTCGGAATACTTATTTTAATCATCTCGCACCTTTAGCTAGCACTACAAATCCCCGCTTGTGTGCAGTGTTATTTATTTTTTCTTCTAGCCTGCCCAAATGCCTTCGACAATATTTATTTTGAGAGTTAGGATAACAACCATTTTACTATATAAAGTGAAAAATAAAGTGCAGATTTTTAAGATTTACAACAAACAAGTTCGAATTGGAACGACCACTAAAACACATAAGTCTTTGCCGTCCACTATATTATTGGACCGATGGAGCTGAAATTCGGTAGGAAGATAGCTGATAGATCATAGCAGTCATAGACCTACTCCTGATAATATATACTTTAGAGGTCCACCCTTTAGCCTTTATTAGTGAATTTCCTATGGAAAAGTGAACTATAGCATGACTCGCACGGTGAGACTTAAGCCCGGGACCACTAGAGAAGTTCCTCACGTGATCCTCTGAACACGTTTTGAGGGGTCTCTAAAAACTTTATATATACATATATGTATATATATATATATATATATATGTCTTCGCATTCTAACGGTCGCAATTTTTGTCCGATTTCCTTCAAATTTGGTAGAGACATTCGTTTTTATAATCAGATCGGTAAATTCCTTGGGCAAAACAACAGGAAAACGATAACCCCCTTTTTTGGGGATCCTAAGTTTTCAAATTTTGAGTTTTGGGCTCAAAACGGATCAGAAAAGCCCCAAATGTAAACTTATTACACATTAACTTATTGTACGTAAAAAGCCAAATATTTTATAACCTCCCTGATCATTGTAGCGTAAGTACTTACCCAGTTATTTAAGAAAATATTATTTGTCAATATACAGTACGTTGTCTTATGGAGATTATACACTCATATCTTAAACAGGCTGTCGTTCATATCTTAATATCGTTTTATCATCCCCCATACCCCTATACCAATTTGTTATCTCGACAATACTTCCTTCTAACTTTATAATGTACAACATTGGCATCCTATTAGTGAATTTAAATATAACCAGGAGCATCAAAACAGCCACAAAATAAAATTTTTCAATAAAAAAATGTAAACAGTGTTTGTTTAAACCCTTTATTTGATATATTTAAGGTTTTAATGCGGAAATTCACTTCCCTCACGACAGCGTGCTGCGTACGATCTCGTTATTTCATTGATATCCGCCACACGCCAGCCACTGAACCGATGGAACTGAAATGTTCTAGGAAGATAAATAATACACCAGAATCAAAAATTTACCTTCCCACATTTAACTCTTTGACACTCGCCCCAACTCGCATTCAAAGTCATGTTTACTGTAACAACCCTTATAAAATTATGGAGCTGAAATTCCGGAATATCAAAAGGTAAATGATAGTCAAACTATAGGTTACCCGGTACTATAGATAACAATAGATACTCCCGGTACCGAAATTATTCTCCATCCAACTGGCCTTCAACGTTTTAGCGAATTCCCCCTATAGGGAAGAAGCTATTACCGTAGGTCTCATGGTAAGACTTAAGCCCGAGACCATGATAACTTTTCATTTTGAGGTCCCCAGATGCCAAAAACACCATTCGTTCAAATTTTAGCGAATTTCCCCTATAGGGAAGAAGCTATTACCGTAGGTCTCATGGTAAGACTTAAGCCCGAGACCATGATAACTTTTCATTTTGAGGTCCCCAGATGCCAAAAACACCATTCGTTCAAATTTTAGCGAATTTCCCCTATAGGGAAGAAGCTATTACCGTAGGTCTCATGGTAAGACTTAAGCCCGAGACCATGATAACTTTTCATTTTGAGGTCCCCAGATGCCAAAAACACCATTCGTTCAAATTGTTATATATGTATGTATATATATATATATATATGTGTCCGTAAGCACGATAACTCTCGTAAAAAAGGTCCGATCTTAATGAAATTTGGTACAAATGTGTAAAGTACCATTTATTTGAACGAGTTCGAAAACCAGATGAATCGCCCCATCCGAAGGGGGGTTTTTGGGGGGTTTTGTACCCCAAAAATGTGTTTTTTGGGGTTTTCACATGTAATTTTAATTCAACTTTTAATTTATGCCATTGAATTCAGCTTAAAAAAACAAACAATTTGGTATTTTGATCATTGCTCTACGTCAATTGGTTACCGAGATATTGAAAGTGCTAAACCCAGTACGTTGTCTAATGTTATTCTTATGGAGAAAAAGAAAAATTGTATATCTTGCTTATTTATGAATATAAACTGGCGAAATTTGGTATATGGCTTGATCTGGTTGTGGTTTATTGTTGTTTGCACAAAAAAATAATTTTTCGCTAATGTTTCCTGTAGCAGCAAACCTAGGTACTTGGTCCCCATGTTATTCTTATGGAAAATACTTAAAATGTTATATATCGCTTATTTATGAATGTATATGGATGAAACTTGGCATGTGTCTTCACTAAGATGAGTTCTATTGATATTTTCATAAAAACTCATTATTTTGTGTGCCTTGTTGCAGCAAACCTGCGTACTCATCCCCCATGTTATTCTTATGGGGAATAATTAATATTTTAAATATCGATTGTTTGTGAATACATTTCTTATGAATCCTGTTAAGTGTTTTAATGTGTTATGTTATATATTCATTGGAAATTCGCTGAGTATGCAGGTTTGCTGCGACGGGGGTATTTATATATGTATATATGTATATTTATATATATATGTGTGTCCGTAAGCACGATAACTCTCGTAAAAAAGGTCCGATCTTAATGAAATTTGGTAAAAATGTGTAAAGTACCATTTATTTGAACGAGTTCGAAAATCAGATGAATCGCACCATCCGAAGGGGGGTTTTGGGGGGGTTTTGTACCCCAAAAATGTGTTTTTTGGGGTTTTTACATGTAATTTTAATTTAAATAAAATTTTAATTTATACCATTGAATTCAACTTAAAAAAACAAACAATTTGGTATTTTGATCATTGCTCTACGTCAATTGGTTACCGAGAAATTGAAAGTGCTAAACACAGTACGTTGTCTAATGTTATTCTTATGGAGAAAAAGAAAAATTGTATATCTCGCTTATTTATGTACATAAACTGGCGAAATTTGGTATATGGCTTGATCTGGTTGTGGTTTATTGTTGTTTGCACAAAAAAATAATTTTTCGCCAATGTTTCCTGTAGCAGCAAACCTAGGTACTTGGTCCCCATGTTATTCTTATGGAAAATACTTAAAATGTTATATATCGCTTATTTATGAATGTATATGGATGAAACTTGGTATGTGACTTCACTAAGTTGAGTTCTATTGATATTTGCATAAAAACCCATTATTTTGTATACCTTGTTGCAGCAAACCTGCGTACTCATCCCCAATGTTATTCTTATGGAGAATAATTAATATTTTAAACATCGCTTGTTTGTGAATACATTTCTTATGAATCCTGTTAAGTGTTTTAATGTGTTGTGTTATATATTCATTGGAAATTCGCTGAGTATGCAGGTTTGATGCGGCAGGGGTATTTATTTGTTCCATAGCTTCCGGTTTTTTTTTATATTTTTGGACAATAGCTAATTAGATACTCAAGTCAGGCATATGCTGGCTTTTCCTTAGAGACTTTGCCCTCTAGCCTTTAACGATCACAACAAAACATGAGCCTAATCCCGTTCCAAAAATAATTTAGGGCATCCAATGGCTTTTGAATTTCTCATAACAACCTATATTTATTACACTGAATATGTACTGAATTGTTGGAGCTAAACCTTTCCTAGGATGATTGGTATTATTATTCGCAGGTCCTTTTTCCATACGTAATTCCCTTTAAAAATTCTGCAAAGTCTCCGCTCCATAAAGCTGTATAATATACCCATTTGAACATTTCAGTGTTAATCTTATCGATACAAATTTTGACTGAATGATGTAAATTGTAGGAATATTAGTAATGCACTAAAATGTATCATAATCCCGTTTCAAACATATATTAGTCTCTACTTTACTGTGGCTTTAAAAATATCTATGCTGAGCTGCATTTTGAAGGAAGATAATACGTCACAATCATACATGGGCCTTGCTTCCATTCCGAAAATCTTATGGACTTTGCTCTCCTGGGACCGATGAACCTTTTTAAAATGTTGGAATTTAATCAGCTGTGTAATTTGATCTTAATAATATATTGCGTAAGGGAAAATTAATCAATTTATTCATTTTCGCACTATTATGATGCTATCTTTTGTCCTAGAAAGTTAAAGCTATAACGATAGAACGGATGTCTTTGTTTGTTAGTAGTATCTTAACATCATGAATATTAGATGGTAACACAATACATCCATTCCCATATCCATACATCCATTTTTTGGTGTTTTTTGTTTGGTTGGAATTTAATAGTTTTTGGGTTAATGAATGTAATTTTACATAAATTTCATTATGTAAAGATTTAAAAAAAACCTCAACTTTCCATCACCATAGGCTACTAACCCGTCCGGTGAACTAAAGACAGTAAGGTTCCGTAACGGCATTAGTCACATGGGCAAGCCAGAGGTGACCGCTCATGATCTTACAGGAGTCGGCCACGTCTGACTTGCTAGTCAGGCACTTTACCTCTTCGCTACCTCATAAAAAAAGCGCCCAGCTATGCATCCGGTTTAAAATTGGTCCTATAGAATTTGGTTTTAAATTTGTTTAATGGTAACAAAATAATAAAATCATGCCTTTTATTTAAAAAAAATATCTTCCAATCACTACATTTTTTCGTCCGAATCTCAGGCTAAAACCCTCAACAGATTGCCACAAATTGTAAAAACTAAAAATAACGTACGACGTAATAACTTTCAGGAAGAATTTGTTAAGGCAATCTTTAACATCAAACGCAGTGTTAATAAATTTACGAATCATTGTCAAAATGATAGTGAAATAAATACGAGTAATTTAGCTTGGTTAATAATTTCCTAAAAATAGTCCAAGTTGATAGTTAAAGTGGGTTATTATTCCTTTTACTGTTCTTTTAACAGTTTTTAATTAAATTTTCTAACTGTAATATTTGTAAAAATTATTTTATTGTATTTTTAACACTGCTACCAACACAAAAATGTTGCAATGGCAATAAAGTGAGTATAAAAAACAAAGAAAATAGCTTGTGGAGAAGTGGGCTTCCTTCACTTTTATCGAGGCCAGAATATTAACTTTAGTAAGATAATAAACCCACAAGAAATCATAAATAAAACTATAATTGTTATTTGCATGGATGTATCTTGCTAAATGGGTTCCCAGTACAAACCAGCCGTTGTGGATTTATGGCTAGGTAAAGTTTATAATTGATGATCGGCAGTTCCTACGGTTGGTAGCGAATGGGAGTTGAAACAGACAAACAAGTTATTATAAGTGTTTGTCTGCGAAGGGAGACGGGTGTACCCCATCAACCTCCACAATATTTATGTGGACGATATCCGTCGTGGACATAGCTCCTACTTGCTGATAACCATTGCTTTATTACAGAAAGAATAATTTAATATAATCCGAATGTTCCCATTGCTTTTGCTTCTGTTAAGTAAATTAAAACTGAAAATCAAACTATAACATCCCAGTTAGCTATTAAAATCATAATAATAATTCTCTATGTGGCTGACCCGTCATATAAATGGAAAATAGTGGTTTTGCCGTTGGAAAAAATATAGATATTTGATTAGAAATAATTAATGGTTAGAAATTGTTACGGTATCAAAGTTACAATACAACATAGCAATAACAATTTTAGAATAACTAAGTAATAGAGGTCCATTCAAGGGTAAATCAGTTCTACAAAAACTGGAATTATAAACATCTGTCGGTGTTTTAAAAAACCTAAATGGCAAATAAATGAAAATAGTAATTATTTATTAAAATAATTTTACAATTTAAGACAGTGCTCATAAAAATGTATTGTTTTAACTTATACGAAGGTTTTGACGCCAGCGGCATTTGGATGAAAACAGTCCAAACCATCTGGACTTGATTATATCTAAGGCACATTTTCTCGACTTAATGACAAATGGCATTAAGTTGTTGGTCATAACTATTTTCACTCACCACTGTAATAATTAACTCTTCCACTTAACTGTATTTTTGAAACTCATAATAGCGATGGATTTGAATTTATTTTTTGATTTATTTGGACTTTACCTATCGCTTCTAGTGTTAAAAACTACACTACGTTTCGGGAGGTAAGGAAACTCCTCCCGTTATCAAGTGAACCCTACATACATCTAAATATCAAATTCTTACACCTAACTAACCTACATTTTTTTTGGATTTTTTAAATATTTTTCTTTTACATTTTAATTTACACTAACACAAAGATAAAAAATATATATACGAAAAATCGAATACAATACACTAACACAACATTTATATATACGAACAAATGGAAAACTGACAATACATTACCTGTTCTGCATCGTAGCCTCCAAGCTGACGGCAAACACGGGAAACTTGAATCTCACGTCCATCCACAACCAAACCGCGCACTCGACTAGTGGCTAGCGGTAGTGGAGGGGGGAGAGCCGTTACCCCCACCTACCGACAGGGACACATGACGACACAGCTGTGGCTAGCCACACGTATTTGTCGACGGGAACATGACACGGAAACCAAAAACTGCACGATTCCTCCTAGAAATACACGGGCACCAGTACGATATTCTCATAGAGATTACCACATGCCTCCAAGGTGAGCATTGGGAACTGGTCATGCAATCAGGTGGCCGTGTTTCCTCCAAGGGCGATCACGGAAGCATGTGTCGTAGCCGCGTTGGATGGACTCTAGACGCAGGAGCAACTGTAACACAAGGAACTTCCACTTAATCTGTTGCAATGTTAAGAAACCTCTGAGTGCGTGCCAACTGACGATCCTAATGAGATGGCGTAAAGCTGAAGTTAACAGATGTACCGCAGTCAAATAAATGAAAAATGGCTTCTAGGTTCATTTTAAGCCCCACCTCCTACTCACATGAAAAGTGTAAAACGTCTGCGATTCATACTTTTGGTTGGATCTTGTTAATGGACGAACAGGCAGAAAAAAGATCTATCTTATTGGTCAAAACTTATCGATATTGGCAAAACCATACTTTTAACGGTCAATATAACTTATTTAGTGAACAGTTTAGATATCTCTTTTATATGTGAAAATAAACGATCTATGAATAACATTATACCGCACCAAAGTCGAGATAGCCCCATACGCAGATGAAAGGTCATGGCCAGAAAATACGAGGACAAATATTGTTTATACAACTTTTTAAAAGAACATAAAAAGAGAGCTTAAACAAATTAGAAACTGTTATATAAGTTATAATGTTAACGATCGTGATGGTAATACTCTTGAATCCAAATAGTTATTATACATTTAAATAATATACTATAGCGTTATTTTCTTTGCATTTTTATTATTCAGAATAAAGATTGAAAAATAATAATTACATACGTATGCATTTATTTTTGCTTATGATAATATCACGCAGAAGAATTTATATGTGGGATGAGACGAATAAGCTACGAATGATCCAAATAAAGACATAGAACCCTTTTAAAGCTAACTACTTTGTGACAGTGGAGCAAATGATTGTATCTCAAATGCTTTTCTGATGTATTGTGTAGCAATAAGATCGTCTAAGTAATACGGTGCTTTTATGCTGATACTGCAGTACTCTTCAGTAGATGTATAGATTTTCTAACTTAAACTCATTCACTTTATATTATTTGTATTGCTTATTGACTGGTTCTGAATTCAAGTTACTTCGTCTTAAAGCGTATTTTCAGATAAGTTTCCCTACAATAATTCCGCTATCACGATAGTTAGTACGGTATTAAATAAACTATACCTAACGTAATAGTACTAGGAAATTTAATAGTCCCAATAATAATATCACCAAAATAGGTAACTAAAAGGTTATAACCTTAGTCTTGTCTTTATAACTGTAGACCTTAGTCTTGTTTTTATAAGTGTAAAGATGACTATTCGTCCAAATAGGCATATACGTATTTTTGTCCGTTAACAGGATGACGTTTCAACTAATTCCCTAAAGCAGATAGAATGTTGTATAAACATCTAAGACTGCATCTACGTTGAAATACGCGCGATTCAGAATAACTGGATATTAAAAAACTGTCTAAAGGATGTCGGGATTTTTAACATTCTTAAAAATAAGGATATTTTGCAATACACATCCCTACAATCTCAAAGCTCATAGTTTTAAATTGGAAAGTTTGAAAGAACTAAAACGAATAAATTAGTATTTTAATAATTCATTTAAGTTCAGAATTTATGTAAAAAATCTGAAAATTCGTCATATTGTTCATAAAACGAATACAATTTATACGTATTATTCAATTATTTATGAATATATTTTGAATTAAAACTTAGTTTAATATAATGGTATTTTAATAAACAACTAGTCATGTAGACGATTTAATTTACAATTAAAACACTGATATTTTCTCAGGTGGGGAATATGAGATTGAATTTACCTAAGTTTAAAATAATGAAATAAATAAATTGGTAAATTGGAGTATCTGGCGTGTAGTGGTCTGAACTTGGTTTAAATACTCATGTTTTTTTATACCTTACAATAATGTATCCCTTATTTTACAGTATAACGTGGTGATATGTACCAGGGGTTTTCCAGTATCCCAAAAAGTTTGAGGTCTTACAATACGATCCCAAGAGAAGAACATCTACCTAGTAGCAGTATTTCAAGACTGTGATTATAGAGATGGCCATCTGAGATGAAGCTAACATTGTTAATGAGTCCGACATTTATTTGTCTCCCTCTTTAAGTGTCCTTCTACGGATATAGCCGTGCACACTCAGAACGCTGGGCGACACTAGTATCGTAGTGAGTAGTGTATAGAGGAGACACTAGGAGTACCTAGCATATGCCATGACATACTTGATAACATCTTTGAGGGAAAGTATAGTGGAAACCCAATTTTAAACTACATTTACTGCCATTGCGCTCCGTCACTAACTGTAACAGAAACAATTTGACAAGAGAATGACTTAATTTATAATCCTTTGATTAAACGATTTACTTATCATCGCTAAACGGTTAAGGCAACTTGTTTATAATTAGTATACAAAGTTATTAAAAAAATATCGGCCTAAATAGTAAGCTATGGGAATATACATAAAATGAATTCTTGCTAATAGCGAGTTGTATCTATAAAATACAGAAATTAAAGCTGGTAAGTGAAACTGTTCGAGAATACATTGGCGATATTGTGTCATATATCCCTATCATACACCACATCACCCCTGTAAACGTTGGGTCGTATATTGTGCATCAATATGTAACAATAAACAAACGCGTATCACTCCCTAAAATCGTTCCCACCCCCAGTCTCCCTTCCCATATTCAGCTTTATATGCAGTAGCAGTATTAGTAAATATTACAAGTGCTCGGTGAATATAAGTTGGATTTTACACTAAAAACGTGTTATGACGTCACACTCGACGGCCTAGACGTTTAGCATGAAAATGAACAAATAGGCTCTAACTTATAAGGTTCAAATTATATATTCAAATAAGGTTCTTTTCATATTACCTTATTCTGAGTATAATATTTACTCGAAGTGAGTTAGTTCTCATCATAATAATATGAAGATAATCAAACGTGTAATAAATTGCTATGCAATTGGAGAGCATGTCGAATAAAATTGCAAGTCTCATGAACCATCTTTATGAGCTTTATAAAGATTGATTTAAATGCGGTTTTTGTGCAAAGAACGCTAAAGATTTCAGCCCTCTCTGAAATGTGCTCAAATTGAAATATGTAGTGAAATAAGTACTATACGTTTTAAAATATACCTCTTACAGGATTTTTATTAGTTTTTTTATAAAAAATAAAATATAAAATGTAATCATTTGGGTTGATATATATTATTTTCTTGGCATTGATAATAAATCCTTAAATTTTAACTTACGTTTTATGAGTTGTAAAAAACCATACTTACGTGAATTTCAATGGATTTGGGTTTACTTTAAAAGCCTTTGTGTGATGCTACCTTCTAACTTTTCACCATCTTCACCAGTTTACTAACCTTACAAAATCGTTAAGGCTTTTAAGTTCAAATTGTACTTAAACATGTTTAAAGTGCCTTAAAGATGTAATATTGAGCTCAGATTCTGCAAGACAGTTTACAATGTAAATAATCAGCTGGAATAACACGAGCAGAGGCGAACTGCCCATGCACATTACCTCTTTCGTTTACGCTCGCCTAACTCGTCCAGAGCATGGAGGTGGCATTACAAGAAGTGGCATTAAAGTAAAAAAAACTAAGGTTAGCAAACATGCAATTGTTATACTATGAAACAGAAGAGTGATCTCTTTAGTTATTGTACCTGACTCAGCGACTACACCCACCTGGTAGGCTGCCAGTGCTCAAGGCTACATAGTTACTCTATATTTTTCCAGATTAAAACTAAATAAAGATTGGTTTAAATGACGCACTTCTGAATTTTATGTTGGAAAAGGATAATATAATAGAGTTTGGTTTTGGTATTTGATTTCCATTTTAGAAAAGGTCTAGCGTTTTTTATAACATTTAATCTCGTCTCTGAATTATAATTTTACACACAATACAACTTTTTTGATTTCACTATTTAAAATATGACTCACAAAGTACTTAATATTTACGTTGAACACTCTCAATAAAAAAGTACTTCTCCGTTGTGGCAAGTTCATGCTGGGTAAAGTTATTTTTCCATAAATATATATTCATTGTGAACTTTATATGCTCCAGATAACGTGCTGTGTACGAAAAGTGGTATATATTTTCATATTTTTCGTAAAACTTCTTTAAAAACAATTGTTTTAAACACATGCATTGAGGTTCTAAAGTTATTTTTACTCAGAGGATAAACAACATTTTTACGTTATTTTTCGTCCTAGGACAAAAACAGCATTTAATGACACTTTTCGGTCGAGGTCATTAGATGTTAAATCGGGTGAATTAATGACAGAATTGAATGACAATTATTCAACTTGCAAACAGTGGAAACGTGTGTAACAGCTGTTTGTTAAGAATAGCAAGACCAAGATGCAATAGCAACTTTTAGTGGTACCTAAGAAATTAAACAAAATTTAGTTTTTGTTAAATTGTTACATACATTAAAATTGTTTGTAGTATGATGAAAAATATAGTTCATCACTAGGATTAAAAGTGACTTTTCGATCTGCACTCATTTTAGTTAAACTTGAGCCCGTATCGAAAAGTGTCACTTTTGGTCATTGTGGTGAAATATACGATACTTTGCAATACATTTTTTTATTCAAAAGTTATTTCGATCACTGAAATATTTATGTTCTGAGCCACAAAAGTATCTTAGAAAATTCTCAATTAAATTCAAGTATATTTTTATTGTTTTACATAATTTTTTGTTGGAAAAATCATCTAACCAGCTGAAAGGTAGCTTGTATTCTTCCAATGTAATAAAAGCTCAACAGCATAATTTAACGAATAACAACCATAATCATTATACTAAATTATCTTAAAAGATGTATTCTAAAATTTTTCCCACACCATTGTTTACGTCAACAAAGCCGTCAGCAGCAGGTTACTGCTTCTTTTAGCGAATTTCCCCTTTAGGGAAGAAGCTATTACCGTAGGTCTCATGGTAATACCTAAGCCCGAGACCATGATAACTTTTCGTTTTAAGGCCCCCAGATGCCGAAAACACCATTCGTTTAAATTTGTATATATATATGCCCGTAAGCACGATAACTCTTGTAAAAAAGGCCTGATCTTAGTAAAATTTCGCACAAACATGTAAAGTACCATTTATTTGAACGAGTTCGAAAACCAGACGAATTGGACCATCCCAAGGGGGGGTTCTGGGGGTTTTTTTAGCGCAAAAATTTTGTTTAGGTTTTCACATGTAATTGTTATTTAAATCAAATTTTAATTCATACCATTGAATTCAGCTTAAAAAAAGTTGGTATTTTGATCATTGCTCTACGTCAATTGATTACTGAGATATTGAAAGTGCTAAACACAGTACGTTGTACAAAGTTATTCTTGAGAAAAAGAAAAATTTTATATTTCGGTTTTTTATGAACATAAACTAACAAAACTTGGTATATCGATCGCTTCATCTGGTTGTAGTTTGTTGTTGTTTGTACAAAATATTAATTTTTCGCCTATGGTTCCCGTAGCAGCAAACCTAGGTACTCGGTCCCCATGTTTGTTATTCTTATGGAGAATAATACAAATATTATATATCGCTTATTTATGAATGGTTATGAATGGTTGAAACTTGGTATGTGACTTCACTTAGATGAGTTCTATAGATATTTGCATAAAACCCATTATTTTGTGTTCCTTGTTGCAGCAAACCTGCGTACTCATCCCTAATGTTATTCTTATGGAGAATAATGAATATTTTAAATATCGCTTATTTATGAATATATTTCTTATGAATCCTGGTAAGAGGCTTAATGTGTTATTAAGACGTATATATTCATCGGAAATTCGCTGAGTATGCAGGTTTGCTGCGACGGGGGTATTGTTATACATACACGATACCCAAATACGCTGGACCATTACTTTTATATTTCAATGTATTTTATTAATTCGTTATCAGCAGCACCATAAGGAGAGGCAGCAAACATTCGCAATCCCACTAAAGGCGGTCCCACATATCTGGCGAACACGCCCGAACATTCGGCTGAACTCCGAATGTTCGGAGTATTCGCGAGAAGTGTGGGGAGCCGCACGAAATTTTGAATACATACGGGAACACACGGGATGGAATGTTCAGTGAACAATCGGGAGAATGTTCAACCGAGTGTTCAAGCGTGTTCGCGAGAAGTGTGGGACCGCCTTAACACGTTTCCGAGCGGCGCACTGAGCCGAATAATATGGAATATCGTAAACACATTCTCCGACATCTCGCCTCCTCTGCTCGGCCCCTGGCTGGGTCGCTCACAACCGAGGGCAGAGTCCTGGAGAGCGTCAGGGCTCAGTTCGTATCGTGCCTTTAAACCAGCGTTTAGGCAACGTTATAGCCATGACAAATGGATGAACCGTATATTATCAAGCATGCTTAGAAGGTTTAATTTTCAAATCGTAGTTGAAAATAAAAACACGCAACACTTGTATTCAGGTTATTACTGAATATATAGATCCCGTGTGGACTAATGGGTACTTGGAGTATTAAGTAACTTCGTACAAAACTTTGGTGCAATATGTTGTAGTTTGTACTTGATGGAACATCAACAAACAATTACATTTAGATCATATTAATGAGATACTAGAGGACCCGTACTAATCCGCAGCATTGAAATTAATAAAAAATAACTACTTAACTTAATAATGGTGATAATATTCTAATCAAATTAGTAGGCCTGTCAGATGTATACATGTAAACATACCTCCTACTTTGTAACTCTCAAAACACATTTAGCACAAATGTATCAGAATATAATAATTAATACCTCAATAAAAAGCTAAAGATTCACTGACTGCTCTTAGGCCAAAATATTTAGCATGACATAATTAAAAATTGAAATATAGAACTATAAATTGGAAAAAGTCAAAATTGTGCTGTATAGAGGTTCATTCCTCGCCTTAAAATTTCCCGATTTCAACAATCAATATTTCAAATGAAAGAGTTTATTTTTATATTTTAAGATGTCAAATAAATTTTAAAAACACTGGAGTTATGGATCGTTGATTGAAGACGAATCCTATAAAACAAATCTGTGTTATTTGGAATCAAGCAGTTCGCATAAAATTGATCCTACTAAAATAAACAATAGCTCAACTGAAAGCCTGTGATTTACTGATTGTTCTCATACCAAAACTTATATATTAACATAAATTATGCTGGAGCCACTTATCTTTACTTAAAGAAACCCCTTGGAAAATTAAACTTGATGTTGGCTGTCCAAATTGCGTTCGCTTAAAACTAGTCCAATTTTAATAATGAATGATTTAAATGAAAGCCGGTATTTCACTGAAGGTTCTTAGACTAAAATATATGCATAATTTAATAACAGTTTGAGGTATGGATCTTTAATTAAAGGCAAACTTTGGAAAAAACTAAAATGTATGTTAGTTTGAAGAACATAAATCGCCTAAAACCTGTCCGATTTAAACTATAAATCGCTCAAATATGAAAGCCTATAATATAGTGAGTATTTTAAGACCAAAACATATCAAATAACTTAAATAAAACTGGAGTTATTGATCGATAATTGCAGGCAACTCCTAAAACAAACAACATTTGTGTGGTTTGGAGGTCGCTTCATATTCATTAGAACTACATAAACTATGGCTCAAATGAAAGCCTGTTATCCATTGAGTGTTCACATACCAAAACATGTATAATAACATAAATACTGGATCTATCAATCGTAAATTAACGACATATCTTGGTAAAATTAAAATTTAAGTTGGTTGTCTACCTTGCGTTCGCTAGAAACTCATCCAATCTCTATAACTAATGGCTTATATGAAAGCTAGTACTCCACTGATGGTTCTTAGACAAAGACATTTCGGGTAACGTAATTTGATCTGGAGATATAGATCTTTAAATAAAGTCAAATTTAGGAAAAATTCAAATTTATGTTCTTTGGAGGTCCATAACTCGCCTCGTCGAGGTGCATAACTCGACAGATTTGAACGATCTCTATCTCATATGAAGGCCTGTAATTCAATGAGTATTTCAAGACCAAAACTGATAGTTAGTTTTGGTCTTGAAATACTAAAGACAATTGTAATTGTAAGAACATTGTATGACAATGCTGAAAATTTGAAACTCCCATAAGAAATGCATGGGAGGAATTTTTGATTGAGTATAAGTCGAGTTATACGGTAGATAAATGAATGCGGATGATTGATGGCAAATCTAGGCGTGCATACCTTTAATTTAAGACCTCAAATATGAAAATCTGTCGGTTAGAAGAGCCGAATGGACTCGGAAAAGAAAAACCGTTATTTTTAATATATAAGATATATTGTTAGTTATCATTTATATGTGAACAAATTGTAATTTAAAATAATAGGTTACTAATATATTGTAATTATATTATTATATTATTGTAACTATAATGCATTTTCCTGTTTATTTTGTATAGATTTATAACTGCATTTTTAGCTGGATAAGCATCCAGTTTCTATCGCAGCTGGTGGCAATAATGCCTTGTCACTCGGGGTCAGGGGGTGTGACAAATGCTCGTCCACTCAGTAACCGATTTATTCTTTAATCAGAATCTGTCATCGCTCTAACAGTGTTTTACAGATTCTGTCTCCTCAGATTGCATCAGAAATGAAGCTATAACAATCTGTCCAATGCACTGATCGAATCTTTGTTCAAAACGTCATCATGCTCAGTAGTAACCGTCATTAATCGTCAACAGCGGTATAAGTTATTAAATCCCATTAAATATTGTTATTTAATGTTGCATTTTAAAATAAAATTTATGGTTGTTACTTTTTCACTCTTGTTTCAATTTATGTTCGAGATGATAGATATAAATATTTGTTACCTAAAAAATATAGTGTCACATTTTCACAAAGTATGCAGCACATTCAATAACGTAAAGTTAACCCTTGGTAAACAAATCACTATAACTCTTCGAAATTTTACATCTATGGTAATTGAATGTTAAATTTTCAAGAAATTCCGATTTTGGGGATTTGTTCATTTAACCAGGCAGAGTTATGGACTTCCATCTTACACTCGACCTGGCAAAGTACGGCCCTTTACAAGAGACGAATGGACAGTGTGAGATAATTTTAACAAAATCTAGTTAGCGCAACTAATATGCTCTCCAGAGCTATGTAGTGAACATTTAAATCTGGTTACGATATTATGTTTGCGAGCTTTCAACCATGATGAGGTTTGCAACTCATTATACATAATTGATTTAAAACTAATAGCCTGATTCCCTTATGCCACTAATTCCAAAAGTACTGAGAAAATTAGTAAACATATTAATAACCACAAGAGAAGGAATCATACAATGGGAAATTATGAGGGCATCTGACAACGTTGACAGTCTGGTTGCATTGCATACCTATCATGACGTACTAGTCTTCCATTGCTGCTGTGAGTAGACATCAAATCTGAGCCCCCATTACCAGCTGTCCCCCTACACCACCGGGGGTCCGCCCCCTTTGGTGACGTAGATTGCTTTTTCACTCTTGTCCCGCAACAAATTATAATTCAGGGTTCAATTCAACTTGCACAACATGCCGTTCAAATTGAACAGAAACACTATTTGACTGTTTTAAATAAATATTCGAATGGTGGTTAGTGGAAGAAGTCTAACAGAGAGAACGTTCTTATATCCTCAGAGAACTACCATTTTAGCGAATTTCCCCTGTAGGGAAGAAGCTATTACCGTAGTCGGCATGGTAAGACCTAGGCGTGGGACCATGATAACTTTTCGTTTTGAGGTTCCCAGATGCCAAAAACACCATGCGTTCAAAACTGTATATATATGTGTCCGTGAGCACGATAACTCTCGTAAAAATAATCCGATTTTGACGAAATTTGGAATAAACGTGTAAAGTAGCATTTTTGACTTTAATTTCGAAAACCAGACAGATCGACCTATCCTAAGGGGTATTTTGGGAGGGATTTGTACCCCAAAAATGTTTTTTTTGAGTTTTGTACATATAATTTTTGAAAATGTCTAATTTTAGTTTTTCCATTGGGTCAGCTTAAAAATACGCACAATTTTGGTGTTTTGATCATTGCTCTACGTCAAATGGTTACAAATATATTGAAAGTGCTATTTTTAACACAGTACGTTGTCCAATGTTATTCTTATGGAGAATAAGAAAAATTGTTTATCTCGCTTATTTATCGACTTATTCTGATGAAACTTGGTATATTGATTCACATCATTGTAGTCTATATATTTGCACTACAATATTTTTTGGCTGTTATTTCCCGTAGCAGCAAACCTGCGTACTCAGCCGCCATGTTATTCTTATGGAGAATAATAAAAATGTCATAAATCGTTTATTTATGAATGTATATTGATGAAACTTGATACGTGGCTTTATGTGGTGTTAAAATACACATATATATGCATTGTAAATTCGCTGAGTACGCAGATTTGCTGCTACGGGGTATTTATTTTCTAGATGGTGTGTTCCGAACTTCTGGGCAACAGCATTACCACATAGCAAAGAGCCAATTGTGGCAAAGATCGAATCCGGAATTAACGAATTTCTCTTACGATTCCACTTGTTGCCTTTTAAAATAGCGAATTAGTTTGAATAAATTGGATATAATGTATGTATGCTTGAAATGTCAAATAAAGCTAAATCAATAAAATATAGAAATTAAATTACACGGCTGTACAATGTGTTGAAAAGATTAGTAGTCATAAACTCTATCAATTTATATATCAATTTATGAATTGAGTGCCAAAAAAATAACATAAAATATTTTTTAAGGAGGCAATAAACAATCTTTGGAGCCATGAGATATTAAACATATCTAAACAACTGCTCTGTAGTTGCAAATATGCCAAACACAAGGATTTGAGGACGTATTTTGTAATTTAGATTCATCATACAAATTAACTATATTGGATTTGCGGATGTTATTACTTATTTGATTAGATTAAATTATTTTTCTTTAGTTAAAGAAGTGAAACATAATATGTGAAAACCATAAACCAAACTTGTATTTTTCACGCTTAAATATACAGTACTTTGCAAACAAGAAACAAAATAAATCAATTTATTTATTTATTTAGTAAAGCCTATTAAAGTAAATAATTACTAACATTTAGATTCCATGAATTGGAGTATAAACAAGTAGAAAACATTTTCCTTTTTCATATTGATTGGGTTGTAAAATAATAACACAACTAACATAATAGTTTGAAGGTTAACTGTTTAGTTTTGATCACTAAGACAAAACATTTCACAAAGAATTGTTTAATACATTTAGTCATTCAGTGAGATGAATACTGACAACATACACATATTACTGTACTTCCTAACGTAAAATTGCCATTGCTATGTACAAACAAAAACTGGTATTGAGTTATCTCACCGGAGGACTAAAACCAGCTTTATGAATTGAGATACGTTATGTGTTACCTTTGAGGGCAGCGAGTTGCCTAACAACATTAGAGGGACGAGAGAGGAATTCGTGGACCGTCCCTGAGCTCGTTACGTTGCTGCATACTGCTCATACTTTGGCGTTGCCTTCTCATACACTGAATTGCGAGTTGTCCACAACTAAGTAAAGTTACAGAAACTAGTACGTTTTCGCAGTACTCCTCATTCAATATTTGTGATATATTTAGGTGCTAAACATAGAATGTCGTCAGCACACACGAATGTGTCATCGTAAATGTGGATGTTTTATAACACAATAGTATTTTAATGTTGTCACTCTAATGACGAGTAAAAACAGTGATTTATACTGATAGATAGAGATATCCACAGTTTCGTTTAATATGAATGATTCAATGTGATGGTGGTTTTGGTGTGCGTGCTCGCGTGCGTGTTGTGCCAGCACCAAAGGTTGTTGACTGTTTGTTATTTTTCATAATAAAAATATAATCATAGATTCTGTTCTCGCTATAAGACTTACTTTTTTTCTAATGTATACTTAATATATTATCAGATTTTATGAATAATTATTTTTAAAGTAGTTTATAAAATATTACATTGTTTAGTCAAAACAGAATCGGATAATGAGGAATAATATCTAGGCTTCCAGTCAACATATCAATCAAATCGTCTTTGAAAACTCAGACGTGGTTTTCGCAGCCCTAGGCTGTATCGGCAGTGAGTAAAGTATTTAAACGATTAATTAAAAGAGCGTTGGCAAATATAATAGATTGAATATGTAATGACAAAAAAGCAATATTATTACTGGTTTCTTTTGCCTACGTAAATAAAAAACGAGTTCGCACGCAGCACGCTGACGTGAGGGAAGTGAATTTCCACATAAAAAACTTTAAAAAGTGTAAAACATACATTTATTTCAATTTTTATTGAATTCTGAAAAAATTGATTTTTGGATGTTCTGATGCTCCTGGTTTCATTTACCTGCAATGCTGAGAATACAATTTTGCGCATTATAAGGTTAGGAGAAGGTCCAGTCAGGCTTGAAAGTAGGCGTGAGTTTGCTGGGGATGATAAAAGTACACCAACAAATGAATAACAGGCTTTTCTAATGTAAAACCCCCATAAGACAACGTACTGTGTTTGGTCAATACACATTTTCTTCTATAACTTGGTAAATAGTTATGCTAAAATGACGGAAGAGGGCTTAAAAGTTTCGCCTCACTAATTCACATCTTTCTACATGGATTAATTTTAAATCCGGGGCTTTTCTGACCCTTTTTAGGCCCAAAAACTCAAAATTTGAAAGATTAATAAAAAAAGGGGTTTAGAGTTTTCCGATTGTTTTGCCCAACGAACTTGTCCAACTGATTATAGAAAGGAATGTCACTACCAAATTTGAAGTAAATCGGACAAAAAGTGCGACCGCTAGAGTGCATACACACACATATATATATATATGTCGCATTTTTTGTCCGATTTACTATATATATATATACTCGCTTCGCTCGCTGGGGGCTCCGCCCCCAGACCCCTGTGGGGGGCTTCGCCTCCAGGTAGTTGTTTGGCTTTAGTATAAAGTGGTGTCATATAAAGTGGCCCATAACCGACACATTACAACTCCTCATACTATGAATTCTTCAGACAAATCAGCAGATATTTAAAATTAGAGGGGGTTAAATATAGAAATATTATGTTTTTAGGCCCACAGGTCCATAATTGGCCTCAAATTAAAGTGTTTATTTGAGTGAATTGACCCTCTAAGTAATTCTAGAGTAAACAAGACAAATTTAAGCAAACGAAAGAATTGTAATTTTTTAAGGGTTTATAACTTGTAATGCTGAAATGGCTCGTGTTAAATACATGCCATGGTGAGGGGAAAATGTTTGCCAATCAATAAGGCTCCGGGTATAATTTAAGTTATTGAAATAATAAAATATCTTTGACAGATTTTTGAGTCTAGTCTATAGGAATTTTAAAACCACGAAAGAAATCTTTGAAAATTGTCTACCTAAGGGTAAAGGAGACGAGATACGACAAAAAGTCATAAGACCAAAAATGCAGATCTTGCGAAATTCGGGTGGCGTGGTGGTATCCGTTTCTCGATAGGTGCATCCATTCGCCCGCTAGAGCCCAAAAATAATAAATCTAAAATAAGCCTTTTTTTAAGGAATTTTAAATCAGTACCCTAAGTTGTATAAGAAAGTGTATGCATTGCACGAACGTACAAATATACAAACAACACAATACGATAAACATGAAAAGGCAAATCATTTCGTTGATAGGTTTTAGTTGTTAACAATGCAATTATAACCGCTGTTGCATGGATGGATACAAAAATTACTAGATCCACCAACAGTTATATTTGTACTAACAGATTTTTAAAGATCAGCAAGTACATATCAAACTTATAATATAGAAAAGAGCATGCTGTAGAATTTATTTATTCCTACATACAAGTCTTTTGTGAAACATTTTGTTTATTCCAAGGGTTTAAATCATTACAAACAACCAAAAACATAGTAAATGTCGAAGCTATTGTTTATGTGTAATTCACGTAAACTAAATAAAAAAGCATACAAATAGAAATTAGAAATTTCTATAATAAAACCTGGTTAAATTACTACTGCTAGTCTATATACTAAGTGTAAAGTATTATGTGCAAAGAATTAGGCTTCTCACTACAATATTAAAGTAGACAACAATTTTAAAACTACGAAATAACCGTAGAAGATTCTCCGAATTCGTTCAAAACTTAACCTGAAAATCATGTAGAATATGTGGAAATAAAACAACATAGAACCAGTAAGTAACCAGTAATTAGAGTGACAAACAATTCAAAACCACGAAGAGACCATCACAAATAGCCAACATTTGGAAAATGTAGCGTTACCTATTCAATGCAGTGCCACAAATTCTACTTTAAACGAGCAATAGTAGTAGCTCGAGCTTTACATAAGGCATCTCTTCGTGGTTTTGAATTGTTTCTCTCATAGTATAGTTCTTAGCAGCATACTATCTTGACACACATGATGTGTAAATCGTACTAAGTATTTATCTGCTGTCATACACCCAGTTTTGATGATTTAAATAGCCAACAAAATCCTAATCCTTAAACTTTTACATATTTGTACATTGATTTTGTTGTATGTTTTGCACATAGTTATCAACCGAATGTAAAAAAACATTCAACATCTCAATCGTGCTATATTTATTTCAGAAGACTTGTAGCATTGCAAAGATGGGAAACTTTTACATATTTGAACATTAATTTTGTTGTATGTTTTGCACATAGTGATCAACCGAATGTGAAAAGACATTCAACATCTCAATGGTGCTATATTTATTTCAGAAGACTTGTAGGATTGCAAAGATGGGCTTATGGGATCATAACTTACAAACATGAAACAATGTTTAAACAATATTTTGTTTTGAGGAGTTGAAACAGTTTAAATTGTTGATTTGACTGTGTTGTTTCGTATAGTACATGTCATCGTATTCAGAAATCGGATACCAAAATATGATACTCCTGGTATATAGTTTAACGATATGTCGTATGCCATTTTTTACGCCACCAGGTACTCTCTAAGTAAAAACACATATAAAACTCACTAAGTAAAATACATAGGCAAATATTAAATTACTATCCTAATTTGACAAAATTTGTATTTAGGGCTTTTTCTACCTGCCATGAGAGCACATCATCCCAAAAGGTTTGAAACAATTTAGAGATTTTAATTATTTCTTGTGGGTTTTTAATAAATAATCTGTTCATGTGACTGCTGTTGGTCCTAGCATGTAGACGTGTAGTTTTTTAAGGAATAGGCCAACCCCTATATTACCAAGTGCTTGTGAATAATGAAAATCGTAAACAAATGTTTAACTGTAGTAATATTTTAAATACGATTTGTTAATATTATTAGAGGATAGAACCACCAGTAACAACCTTAAGTTGTTGTGGAAATAAAATATTTAAAAAAATGAATAACCAGTAAATATATTAAAAAACGTCATACAACTTGAATAAATAAAATGCAGAGTTCCTCAAGGATCTATTTAATGAAGTTAATATATTAAAAGTAAAAAAATTAAGGCTTAGCTTTTTTATAGAGGGTTAAATAATACAAATTGGACATATGCATGCTGCATACTACGTATAGGTCTTTGTATTCAGAAATCGGATACGAAATGATGATATTCCAGGTATAGTTTAAGGCTATATCGTATGTAATTTTTTACGCCACCAGACACTATGTAAATGCGTGAAATAATTTATATCCTTACTTTTAACTGTCCTTATTTGACAACATTTGTGTTGTTAAAGGGAAAAACACTATAATAACATAAAATATTATGTTTGTGCTGAATAAAAGTAATCTGTAACAGATATAACCTAATTCAAGTGGGGCTTTTCACACCGATTACGACCAAAAGAACAAAAAATCCACAACAATTTAGACATTTCTTATGGGTTTTTAATAAATAAAATTGTTCCTATGACTGCTGTTGGCCCTGACATGTAGACTTATTGTGTGTATAGGTATATGCACCCATATATTATTAAGGGCTTGTGAATAATGAAAATAAAATAGAACATATAATTAAATAGAATTAATAGTCTTAAAGGATACAACCACCAGTTACAACCTTAAGTTAGAACATAGTTAGACTACCAATTCTTTTGAAAGGTTTAAAAATAAATAGGTTTAATTATAGGTAATAAGAGTTAAAATGTTACTACAGCATAAGCTGCATACTGCATTACCGATATTACCGAACATATTTTGACATCCAAATAATGCATTTAAATACCTAACGTAGTTTACGTACTCATAGATTTTTATATTTTTATTATGGTTAATAATTAAACATTGGGTGTTTTTTCAACTTTCCCGATGGTTTATAGTTACAAGCTTCACTGTATGTCACGTTCCTAGCTTATCCGCAAGTGGCCAAGGCAAGTGTAACAAAATTTCAGTCCCTAGTTAGTTCATCTGGAAGTGGGATAGAATTCGTATACCTGAGTCAGTTACACCATGAGCCCGAATACAACCGGTCGCAATCTACGATAATATCGTCAATGTCACACACGCACAACCATAGATTAAGTATATCCCTAAGGAGTATGTTTAATTTACACCCCCTACACCACTCACCCCCTAGCACAAGCAGAATTCGCCATGCTCTGCGCATAGTTGCTAAAAGAAGCAAGCTGAGAATAACCCTAGTCCTAGTAAACTGATCCACGGGTAACGCAAGAAAACGTCATGGCTACCAAAAATACGTAAAAACTGGACAATACATCACCGAAGGGTTCAGTTCAAGAGAAATTATTTACTGTTGTTGTTTTGTGAGGTTCCAGTGGGCGGGAAAGTCCCTGGCCCACTGAGGCTGCTTTAGGGCGCTTGGGCCCTCTTCAGCCTGAATCATCAAAGGGCGTGGTTGAAACAACAATTTTTCTTACCAGCGAGAACCTAAAATTATATGTTTCGTTGTTGAGCAATAAGTAATCTTGAGTTTATGTAAATATATTTAGTTAGGTTTAAAATTATTAATATTTAATAAAACACACATTTTTTGTGACTGGATTGCCACATAACGCTTACACGAGAAAGCCGATTTAGATTTTTGTAAACTACATTACCAAAACGGTTACAATAACGAAATAATGCATGTCGGTAACGTAGTCTACGTAACTAATATATTTTAAACTATTTTTTTTTTTTAATATTTAATAATTAAAAATTGTGAGTTTTGGATATTTTTCTGGGGGTTACAAGGTTAAATCTACCTGCATGCAAAATTTCAAGTCGATAGCTCTTCTAGAAGTGGTCTAGAATTCGTATACCTCAGTGAGTCAGTCAGTTACACAAGCGGCTGTATATATGTAAGACTCACTTCGCTCGCTGGGGGCTCCGCCCCCAGACCCCTGTGGGGGGCTTTGCCCCCAGGTCGCTGTTTGGCCTCATGTTGAAGTGGTGTAGTTTCAAATGGCCCAGAAGCCCAATAAGACCACTACTTATACTAAGAAAACAGACAAATCAGCAGATATTTAAGTATAATACCATCCGTTTGGCTGCTAGAACTGTTTAAACAACACTACATTATGATTGTTTATAACCGTTATTATGAATTGTTTTGAGGTAGTTAAAACAAAAAAATAATGCTTGGGAATTTTCTGTGAGGTTACATGGTGAAAAGCACATGTATGCCAAATCTCTCGTCTCTAGCTCAAGTATTATTGGTGCCACGTGCATGTCCAATAATATAAATTGGCACAGAACCCCCAATGCATTACTACTTATACCAAGAAAACGGTCATATCTTAAGATATTTAGTGTTTTTCATTTTTCGACAAGTTTAATTCATTAAAACTGGTCATATGACTACTGCTATTTACTAAGTGTGATGTAGACATACTGAATGCCCAATATTAGGCCTCCATCAAGTATACTAACGTGATAAGAAATAAAAAACTGCCACAAAATATAGAAAATATGCCGAAATTAGATAAATCTAGCGCTACCTAAGGGTGAAGGAGACGAGATACGACAAAATGTCATAGGGCCAAATTTGTAGATCGTCTAAAATCCGTTATTCGTGGTGGTCTCTGTTTCTCGATAGGACCAACCGTTCGGCCGCTACAGCCACAAAAAATGCACTATTTTGGAGATGTTCAAAAATTCCTCCATTTTGATTTTTTTTGAGGAGGTTAAAATAAAAAATTATACCTTTTTGCAATTTTTCTGGGGGTTTCAATGGACAAGCTACATGTAGGCCTAATTCCATATTTCTAGCTTATCTAGAATTACCTGAGTAAGTCGATAATGCAGTTTGTCATTTATGGAATAATTAGGGTTTTTAATTTTTTTGGGATGTTTAATTATTAAAACATGTTAGTTTATCGAGTGTTTCGTGAAGGGTAATGTGTCAACATATTGAGTGCCAAATATCAAGCCTTTAAATACTAAATTAAAGTGATAAGAAATTAAAAACCACTAAAATAAACGTCGAAATTGACTAAAATTTGAAAAATCTAGCGCTACCTAAGGGTGAAGGGAGCGAGATACGACAAAACGTCATAGGAACAAAGTTGTAGATCTTGCAAAATCCGTGGCACGTGGTGGTGTCCATTTTTCGATAGGTCAATCCGTTCGGCCGCTAGAGCTCAAAAACTGTAATTTAAAATAAGCCTTTTTTGGGGGGGTTTAAATATTTTTTTTAGGGGGGTTAAAATAAAAAATTGTCAGTTTCAGCAATTTTTCTGGTGGTTACAAGCTATAAGCTACCTGCATGCAAAATTTCAGGTTTCTAGCTAGTCTAGAAGTGGTCTAGAATTCGTATACCTCAGTGAGTGAGTGAGTGAGTGAGTGAGTTACACATGCGGCTGTATATATTATAGATGAGTTTTTTAATCTTAATTTTGTCTAGATTTGTAGAGTTATCATGTTCATATTGTATACATGTTTTTTTGTTTCGATTTATTGTAGATCATAGTATATAATTGACGATGTCTATTATACATTGTCAAATGTTTTGAATGGAAAATAAACGTATTATTATTATTATTATCAACTGCCTCTTCGTTGAGCCACTGTCTACAGGTACTAAAATATAGAGGAAAATATGCACGTTAAATATATATAGATAAATGCTGCAGAGACTTTTAGTAAAGCTAACACAAAAATGTTATACGTAAATAAATATAGAAAATATATATATAGATGAGTTTTTTAATCTTAATTTTGTCTAGATTTGTAGAGTTATCATGTTCATATTGTATACATGTTTTTTTGTTTCGATTTATTGTAGACCATAGTATATAATTGACGATGTCTATTATACATTGTCAAATGTTTTGAATGGAAAATAAACGTATTATTATTATTATTATCAACTGCCTCTTCGTTGAGCCACTGTCTACAGGTACTAAAATATAGAGGAAAATATGCACGTTAAATATATATAGATAAATGCTGCAGAGACTTTTAGTAAAGCTAACACAAAAATGTTATACGTAAATAAATATAGAAAATATATATAGATGAGTTTTTTAATCTTAATTTTGTCTAGATTTGTAGAGTTATCATGTTCATATTGTATACATGTTTTTTTGTTTCGATTTATTGTAGACCATAGTATATAATTGACGATGTCTATTATACATTGTCAAATGTTTTGAATGGAAAATAAACGTATTATTATTATTATTATCAACTGCCTCTTCGTTGAGCCAGTGTCTACAGGTACTAAAATATAGAGGAAAATATGCACGTTAAATATATATAGATAAATGCTGCAGAGACTTTTAGTAAAGCTAACACAAAAATGTTATACGTAAATAAATATAGAAAATATGCCGAAATTAGAGAAATCTAGCGCTACCTAAGGGTGAAGGAGACGAGATACGACAAAATGTCATAGGGCCAAATTTGTAGATCGTCTAAAATCCGTTATTCGTGGTGGTCTCTGTTTCTCGATAGGACCAACCGTTCGGCCGCTACAGCCACAAAAAATGCACTATTTTGGAGATGTTCAAAAATTCCTCCATTTTGATTTTTTTTGAGGAGGTTAAAATAAAAAATTATACCTTTTTGCAATTTTTCTGGGGGTTTCAATGGACAAGCTACATGTAGGCCTAATTCCATATTTCTAGCTTATCTAGAATTACCTGAGTAAGTCGATAATGCAGTTTGTCATTTATGGAATAATTAGGGTTTTTAATTTTTTTGGGATGTTTAATTATTAAAACATGTTAGTTTATCGAGTGTTTCGTGAAGGGTAATGTGTCAACATATTGAGTGCCAAATATCAAGCCTTTAAATACTAAATTAAAGTGATAAGAAATTAAAAACCACGAAAATAAACGTCGAAATTGACTAAAATTTGAAAAATCTAGCGCTACCTAAGGGTGAAGGGAGCGAGATACGACAAAACGTCATAGGAACAAAGTTGTAGATCTTGCAAAATCCGTGGCACGTGGTGGTGTCCATTTTTCGATAGGTCAATCCGTTCGGCCGCTAGAGCTCAAAAACTGTAATTTAAAATAAGCCTTTTTTGGGGGGGTTTAAATATTTTTTTTAGGGGGGTTAAAATAAAAAATTGTCAGTTTCAGCAATTTTTCTGGTGGTTACAAGCTATAAGCTACCTGCATGCAAAATTTCAGGTTTCTAGCTAGTCTAGAAGTGGTCTAGAATTCGTATACCTCAGTGAGTGAGTGAGTGAGTGAGTGAGTTACACATGCGGCTGTATATATTATAGATGAGTTTTTTAATCTTAATTTTGTCTAGATTTGTAGAGTTATCATGTTCATATTGTATACATGTTTTTTTGTTTCGATTTATTGTAGATCATAGTATATAATTGACGATGTCTATTATACATTGTCAAATGTTTTGAATGGAAAATAAACGTATTATTATTATTATTATCAACTGCCTCTTCGTTGAGCCACTGTCTACAGGTACTAAAATATAGAGGAAAATATGCACGTTAAATATATATAGATAAATGCTGCAGAGACTTTTAGTAAAGCTAACACAAAAATGTTATACGTAAATAAATATAGAAAATATATATATAGATGAGTTTTTTAATCTTAATTTTGTCTAGATTTGTAGAGTTATCATGTTCATATTGTATACATGTTTTTTTGTTTCGATTTATTGTAGACCATAGTATATAATTGACGATGTCTATTATACATTGTCAAATGTTTTGAATGGAAAATAAACGTATTATTATTATTATTATCAACTGCCTCTTCGTTGAGCCACTGTCTACAGGTACTAAAATATAGAGGAAAATATGCACGTTAAATATATATAGATAAATGCTGCAGAGACTTTTAGTAAAGCTAACACAAAAATGTTATACGTAAATAAATATAGAAAATATATATAGATGAGTTTTTTAATCTTAATTTTGTCTAGATTTGTAGAGTTATCATGTTCATATTGTATACATGTTTTTTTGTTTCGATTTATTGTAGACCATAGTATATAATTGACGATGTCTATTATACATTGTCAAATGTTTTGAATGGAAAATAAACGTATTATTATTATTATTATCAACTGCCTCTTCGTTGAGCCAGTGTCTACAGGTACTAAAATATAGAGGAAAATATGCACGTTAAATATATATAGATAAATGCTGCAGAGACTTTTAGTAAAGCTAACACAAAAATGTTATACGTAAATAAATATAGAAAATATGCCGAAATTAGAGAAATCTAGCGCTACCTAAGGGTGAAGGAGACGAGATACGACAAAATGTCATAGGGCCAAATTTGTAGATCGTCTAAAATCCGTTATTCGTGGTGGTCTCTGTTTCTCGATAGGACCAACCGTTCGGCCGCTACAGCCACAAAAAATGCACTATTTTGGAGATGTTCAAAAATTCCTCCATTTTGATTTTTTTTGAGGAGGTTAAAATAAAGAATTATACCTTTTTGCAATTTTTCTGGGAGTTTCAATGGACAAGCTACATCTAGGCCTAATTCCATATTTCTAGCTTATCTAGAATTACCTGAGTAAGTCGATAATGCAGTTTGTCATTTATGGAATAATTAGGGTTTTTAATTTTTTTGGGATGTTTAATTATTAAAACATGTTAGTTTATCGAGTGTTTCGTGAAGGGTAATGTGTCAACATATTGAGTGCCAAATATCAAGCCTTTAAATACTAAATTAAAGTGATAAGAAATTAAAAACCACGAAAATAAACGTCGAAATTGACTAAAATTTGAAAAATCTAGCGCTACCTAAGGGTGAAGGGAGCGAGATACGACAAAACGTCATAGGAACAAAGTTGTAGATCTTGCAAAATCCGTAGCACGTGGTGGTGTCCATTTTTCGATAGGTCAATCCGTTCGGCCGCTAGAGCTCAAAAACTGTAATTTAAAATAAGCCTTTTTTGGGGGGGTTTAAATATTTTTTTTAGGGGGGTTAAAATAAAAAATTGTCAGTTTCAGCAATTTTTCTGGTGGTTACAAGCTATAAGCTACCTGCATGCAAAATTTCAGGTTTCTAGCTAGTCTAGAAGTGGTCTAGAATTCGTATACCTCAGTGAGTGAGTGAGTGAGTGAGTGAGTTACACATGCGGCTGTATATATTATAGATACGTATATATTTATATATATATATATATATACGTATATATTTATATATTTATATATGATTTTGAACGACCCCCAAAACGTGTTCAGGGGGTCATGTTAGGAACTTCTATGGTGGTCCCGGGCTTAAGTTTCACCGTGCGGGTCATGCTAATAGTTCACTTTTCATAGGAAATTCACTAATAATAATGTCGTTACCCAATTTTGATAAACCATACTGCATCAAAATTGACCGGCAGTTTTAAAATACAACTGAAGTAACTGCGTACATGCTGTATATTTTTATTTTTAGTTAGACTACTTGGTGCTAGTATTACACGTGATAATGTACTACTGTTAAAACTTTGTTCACGATTCTCGGCCGTGTT
Organism: Allygus modestus; assembly: GCA_963675035.1. NCBI lineage: Eukaryota > Metazoa > Arthropoda > Insecta > Hemiptera > Cicadellidae > Allygus > Allygus modestus. Next base: position 79,059,486 of record OY776114.1, on the reverse strand, counting down.
TAAAGTGGATCAAAAGTAGAGTAAGAAAAAAGGACACTAATGAGATATGGGACAGAAATTAAGTGAAATGACTCCTCTCTGATATATTGTTTTTTTATATATCTATAAATCGTAGGATTTGTTTCCTCTTCAGAGCTGTCAAATGTACTAGCTAAAAATTAGTTTAAAAAATGTCCAGAGTATTTAAACATATTAATGATTTTGCTAATTATGATGTCTAATAATGCAAAACGTCACATACATAATTTACAAAAGAACCATACAACTAAATGTAATCAAGACTTTCATATTGTGCAGAAGGCAATGGAACGTTTAATATTTCCTGAGTAAGCAGCACACGGATGAGAATGAAGCTTTTAAACTGTCAGACAAAGTTATGTTTCTGTTAGTGCAGACACGTCGCAAACAGTTTCTCCCTTATTACCTGCCTCTTTTTGTAGGTTCTCTAAGAACGTGATGTACCTATCCACGTTTTCCAGCCGATTAACTGCTTTCCTTTGTTTGTTTTTTTGTTTACTCTGTGTATAGACTTGTCTGATGTCAACCGGAATTAAGTTTTGGGATTTGTTATTAGTGAATTTCCTATGGATAGTGAACTATTAGCACGGTGAAACCTAAGCCCGGGACCACCATAGAAGTTCCTAACGTGACCCCCTGAACATGTTTTGGGGGGGGGGAGGTTGTTCAAAATTTTATATATATGTATGTATGTTTGCACTCTAGCGGTCGCATATTTTGTCCGATTTACTTCAAATTTGGTAGGGACGTTCCTTTTTATAATCAGTTGGACAAGTTCGTTGGGCAAAACAATCGGAAAACTCTAAACCCTTTTTTTGAGATTAATCACTAAAATTTTGAGTTTTTGGGCCCAAAAAAGGCCAGAAAAGCACCGGATGTAAAATTAATGCATGTAAAAGGATGGGAATTAGTGAGGCGAAACTTTTAAGCCCTCTTTCGTAATTATTTCATTAATATTTACCGAGTTATTTAGGAAAACGTGTATCTACCAAACAGTACGTTGTCTTATGGGGGTTTTACATTAGAAAAACCGTTTTTCATTTGTTGGTGAACTTTTATCATCCCCAGCAACCTCACGCCTACTCTCAAGCCTGACTGGACCTTCTCACAACCTTATAATACGCTAAATTGGCATCAGAACAGCCACAAAATTAATGTTTCTAGATTTCAATAAAAATTGGAATAAATGTATGTTTTACACTGATTTTAAGGTTTACGAGTTTTTTATGTTGAAATTCACTTCCCTCACGTCAACTTGCTGCATGCGAACTCGTTTAATTGGATAATCGAACGAAGTGAAATTTATCCTTATACATAACTTTACTGCTTAGACTGGTAAGAGAATCAACTCAACTGGCGTGCCTGTGACCAAAATAACTCGAGAACGCCTCCACAGTTAAACTTCAAATTTTTCCAGATAAACTTAACAGCACAAAATCTCGGTCGAGTTCGGTATTCAGATAATTTCATTCAGTATTAATAAAATTATCTTAAAACCAAATTGATTTTGTTCTCCATAAGCATAACATTGGAAGCAATTTTAGTGGTTCCTAGTTTAGTTTAGTGGTTTTTGGTGGTTGGTTAGTGGTAACTTGAATCGTTAAAATTTAGCCGACGTCTATGTTTCAACAACAGAGTAACAATAGTTAGTTTACTAGAGTATACTTTGTTATACTGGAAAACAAAACGTTTTTTACCAATGAAAAACACACAAAAGAGATAAATCGAAGTATATTTTTAACATGTGAGCATATTTCTTATTTTATAAAATTATTAAGTGTACATTATTAAAAAAAATCCATACAGTTAATATTCCCTCTTAGTATGCTTACTCTGTGTAAATATTGTCAATCGTCGGAGGCGACGAGTAACAGTGGCAGACGACGCATGTGGCTGATCGAAAGACTCAAAATAACTTTTTAAATAGATGACTGTAGATACTGAGATATTAACATAACTTATAAAATAGTTTGTTTTATTACATTGTCTTAGACAATTGGTAATATTGTGATTGTCATTTGTAAAAAGTATAAACCCTCAATTTGTCTAGAAAGCTTTGATCAAGTTAGTCACAGTAAGGGACCAACCTTAAAATTTATTTTGTAGGACAATTATTTGCTAGGTTAAATTTTCACTAAATTAATAATACAAATTTTCTACATTACCTAAAATACATTACCAGTAATGTTGTAGCTAACCACAATAAAAGCTATAGACTATTCTAATCAAATAGCCTTTTTCGGAAGGTTATCTTGAATGAATTAATTGTAATAGCCTAGGGTTGGATTACAGAAAGAGTAAGCCGACATTAAACTGGTAATACAACTGTTGTCAAATACTTTAAACACATTACCAGAAATGTTGTAGCGAACCAAAACAAACTATTCTAACCAAACTAAGCCTTTTTTACAGGTTATCTGAAATGATTTGACATATCCTAGGTTTGGATTACAGTGAGCTGTTTTCATTATAGGTTAACTTGGACCTATGGCTATGAACTGTAGGCCTATAGTAGTAGGGAAAGGGGACTTCTGGCTCACTTGATTGATGGCTTCCGGTCACGTGACCGGAAGCGCTGCGTCATGAAAGACGTCATCTGAGGCTGAGCCAGTGACGTAGGCGGTTTTGTGACGAAATGAGTAAAAGTTCAAAGTTCAAGGTCACGGTGAAGTTTTTTTAAAAAAATCTACCTCGCACTCGTAAAACGATTGTGATTCGATAGTTAATCGATAATAAATATCGAATGAAACAATCGAATGAAGCAATCGAATGATACGAGTGCGAGGTAGTACAATTACAAATATTACTTTATTTTATTTACAATAAGTTATGTTTACAATAATTCATGTTTACAATAGTTCCCCGTTGTTGGTTGTCATCGATGTTGTTGATCCGGACGAGTTGCGGCCATCACTTCGCTTTCTGAAGAAAGACGGTAGATACTTCGATCCCTGCGCAGAGTCCATGTTGTTTTTTGATGCGTAAAGTTCCAAAGATAAATCGTAACCGGACGCAATAAGAAGTCTTAACTCTTCACTAAACACCTCGAGGTCTTGGAAAGTCGCAAGATGAATAGAGTCATAATGAATACACCTAATTTTAATGGACATTTTAATATAATGTTTTACGTTTGTGGAGAGCACTCGATGTTCACCAGTCGAGAGCCGGAGGTGTACTGACTATTCGCTAGCTAACGTTCTGATATGAAACGAAATGGTGGGGGTAAAAGTGTGGTGGGGCGGAGAAGATGGCGGACAGCAGATGGCAGGCGGCAGGTGGCAGGTGGCAGCTGGTGCGAGGCAGATCGTTGCTACTACATTCGCCGCCACAGTAATGCAATCCTTCGGCGTAATTCTTGTATTTTATCTTGTCGGTTCATTTGATACGTTTTACATCTACATATGCAATAGCTGAAACACTTGCACTTACGACAAGCTTTCCCGTCAACTTGATCGCCTGGTATTTTAAAACATTGTAACTCGCAACAATATGTCTTCAAATTGTTATCGAAAAATAAATTGTTCATAGGTGGCACCGACATGTTAGCTGCAGCGTGTGTTAGACAAGACTGAGACTAACTTCACTGCTCCCTCTCTTTTATACCTCTTCATAAGTTAACCCTGAATGAAAGTTCAAGGTCATCCATTTGAATTTTAAAAAAAAGCAACACAGCAGTATATAAAATAATATACTGCTGTGTTGCTGTTTTCTTTATTTATTTTTATATTATTTTTTTATATTTTTTCTTTTCTTTACTAAACAAACATCTTACAATACAATAAACTTAAGTTTAACATTGATGACTAGAAATACAAACAATAAAATACAAACAGAGAAATACAAACAGAGACATTATGTACAAGGATGCATGATGTGCAGAGTGAGTTCCGTTGAGTTGTTGCCGCTTACACCGTGTGATACCAAATACAACGTCCCCGGTTGAATATCTCGCAAATCTTCATTCTGTAGCAGTTGAACAAATCGTTTTGGAAGAAATACTTGAAACTTCGGCTCATCTCCTGAAGTTAAAGGTGCTTCGCTCAATGAAACTAGAATTGCTTCTCCATGTGTGGTTTCCACTTTCTTGATGTTATGAATAATGTAGTGTTTTTGTTCTTTTAATTCTGAACACTTTTTAGTTAGCAGAAGGTCGGATTTTGAATGAGTGTTGAATTGATCAACCAGTGTTTGTAGAAACTGTTGTGATGCCATCTTCGTCAGTGGTGGTTGCGATGTCTTCTGTGATGTTGCCTCTTCGGAGTCTCGAATAATACTCGTGCCGGAGCGGTGTTGGCTCCTCGTATTTATAGGCCCCGCTACCCCCACCACATTCCGGTTCTTTGCTACCCCCACCACATTTCTGCGTTTGTTCCAAGTAAGCAGCCAAACGATATGCGTTGTGCAATGCGCAGTTTAATTGTCCGTGTTTAGGATCTTTTGCAGCAACACAAATATTACCGAGATTAATGTTAAAGTCCTTACCGATGGTTATATCGAAAACATCACCGTGCGTGTACTTTTGTATCCAGTTCCTTTTTTCTAATCCTCTTGTGTATATATGTGAATATTGTTTGCAAAAGTTAAACATAATACTGTGCAGATTACTGTAGCTTATAAATCCTTCATACCAATGTATGTGATGAAAGTAGTTTGTTATCCATTTGTTTGTACTTTTTGCTTTGGCGTTAAGGTTGTTAAAAGAAAAAGGAGCTTCAAACGTGAATGGGTAAACTACAAATGTAAGCAAGTCTAAAATTACTAATTCCTTGATAATAAACCTATCATCATTATTTCGAAATGCTTGAAATTCTATTACACAAGGCTTTACACTCACTTCTTCATCCCCTCCGCTCATCATGGCACCTAGCGATCAACTAAACTGTTTTCCACACCACGGTAGGTTAAATACCAGGCCGTACAGTTACAGGCGCGTTGGTGTATATTTAACGTGGGCACCGTCCCCAATAGGCCTACCCCACGTGTGTTCTTCTTTACTAAGTCAAACTTTAGTCTTTTTTAACTTCTTCTTCTTGTGTTTCGTTTTCTTCTTCTTCTTGTTTCTCCGTTTCTTCTTCCTGTGTTGTTTCTTCTGTAGCTTCTGTAGCGATTTCTACAAGTGGTTCAAAATCCTTTAACTTTCTCCACATGCAAACTTCATGAGGTATTCTATTAAAAATAGATGTATCCACAGGTCCGTACACGATGGTGCTATCAGGTTGTTTTTCCAAAGTATCGACCAAATATTCTTTAATAATAGCGCTTGCAAATACCAACTGTCTCATGTACCTTGTAATAGGTTCTGTTGCGTAGTTTAAAACGTAGAATTCTTCACGTGACAGTAGAATCTTATTTTCATGTTGAGTCAAGTCTCTAATTCGCACTTGTAGTTGTCCACGATGTTTAACAATATCGATTTCATTGTCACAATCCAAAAGTCGAATATGTGTTTTCCTTCCACACAAACTGTTAGTTAAATAACATTCTATTAAATGTACATGTTTCAAAAATGACTCCCAAGCATTTTGCGAAAATAAAACCTTTTTTGTTCCATGGTGTAGTATTACTGTAGGGGAATAATCCAATGACTTCATCAATCCAACTGATACACTTTTACTGATGCATGCTGAGATGGGGTAAAAGATTCGCAAAAAAACTTCAGTTAAAATGTGAGGAGGAATATTTTCTTCAACTTTCTTCTTCCTCTTTGGTACTACCTTTGATGGGTCTGCATTACTTTCCTCCTCTCTATCTCTTTTACCAAACTTTAAAAATGCAGTTATTTCCTTGATGATTTCTTCTTCACTAGTATTATCACGTTCCAATAACGGTGCTACCTCTGCATCACCTTGTACAACAGATGGAGAACTCATTTTGTAGAAGATGTTGCCCATGCGACGATAGACGATCAACTGAAGACCTGCATTGTTGCTCCGCTATTTATAGGTTAGCGACAGTGGCGGTGCCGGTGGTGGTACAACGTTTTACAATACCGTCTTTACGATACCAGTCAACGGTGTGTATGTAACAATTTTATCGTGCAAAATTAAACAATACGCAGATGTATTTGCAGGTACGTTTTCTTGAAATTCCATTTCTATTTTTATATCAACACTAGACGATTTTACAGATTCGTTTTGTTTGGAGCAATCAATTACAACAATCGGAGCTTTCGATTCAAACTGTACGGGAGATAGTAGAGGTGTGTTTGTTTTGCCGTAATATGAATTTTGGAACCTAGCGTACATATCGTATAAAACACTGTACCTTTTTTTATCAAAAGAGATATTAAAGTTGTCGTAGGGAAAGAATTGTGAATTCAGGAACACTTTACAGTTTGTTAATTTACAATGGTCAAATTCACCAGCATTTTCAGTTAATATACTTTTTTTCTTTGTTTGTAATCCAAAGATTACATATCTCGCTTTTTCCAAATGAGTAGAAGTTTTTACAGTCCATGTATGCCGTTGTGTTGAAGGTAAAACGGGGTATTCATGAAACTCCCAGCTTCTGAATGGCATTACAATGTCTCGATCTGATTTTAACTTTCTTAATAATGTAATCCTGTGTTCATCATTTAGTCGCACATGTGGTACTCTCCAAACAATCTTGTCTAATGTTAGTTTCCAGTCTAAATTGGCTTCAGTTGTTCCAGCAGATGCTTTAATAATATCATTATCGTTTGATGACCTTAATAAAACTAGTTCTTGTTTTACATTTATTATTATTCTTCTGTAATCTTCAGCAAATCCTAAAAGTAATCTTAAAGGTACGTAAAAATCAAAGTTTCCCGAAGCGTCAGGAGTAATTATACTTTTGTCTGGTGCAACCCATCCTGCAACAGCTAACAGATTCTTCTCATTTGGTGTTAAAGACGCTAATCCTTTTAATGTACTGGAAATTCCAACCTTTTTTGTTGAATCGACTGTAACTCCTGAAATTTCATATCTAATCTCGTCAAACAAAAATGCCATAGGATTATTTATGAACGGAACAGTGGTTCCAACAGTACCGTCAGCTTTTGTTACTTTTCCTTCAATATATTAATAACTTTCGCATGGAAGAGTATAAATGTCTTGTTGTTGTATAGGAATCCTAATTTCATCGTTATTGTTTAATTTGGACGAAGCGTAAGGGTTGTGCGTGTGATATTCCTTTTCCCATAAGGTCTCGTCGAATGTTGGGCCCTGCGCTATATCCAGTATATCCATTGTTAATGACCTTTAATCCAATTTCTTCTAGAAAACGAATGTTGTCACTTGTTAATCCTTCTACAGCTGATGAGCTACTGACCTCTTTGCTGGTTGGCTCTCTCTTTTTAAATGATAACCCCATTATCTAAGCGGATGATTTTATATGTATTCTTACAGTAATAGCTTCTCCTCGAAAGTCAATAAGGTTTCCGTCTTGATCCACTATGTTCAGCACGATGTCTGAAATGAAACTGGTGTTTAACGGTAGGTACACAAGGTTTTGAGGCTTTTCTACTATCTTGAAACCCGGTGCGACTGATGGGTAGAATGTGTGTAATATATGCCGATTTTCTCCATCTCTGTAGGATCCTTGTATAATGTTACATGTAATGTCTATGCTGTTTACTTTGATGATCGTCACAGTTCTATTCCCAGAATGAGTTGTATTAGGTTCTAATACCTTTGTTTCCTTAGAAAACCCCAATAAACTACCAATTGAACGTTCTTGGCCAAAATCAATATAATACTTAGAAGTAATTTCGGCTTTCATTGTATTGTTATTGCCTTTTATCGTTATATTTTCTTTTCCCATATGTTTTTGTATAACTTCATTTATATTATCAATTTCATAAGCTCCTGTTGGTAAACTGAATTCTTCCAAAGCTGAATATTTTCCTTTATTATCTTTTGTCTTGTAATAATGTATTTTGTTATTAATTCCTTCACTAACGTTTGGAATAGAGTTATATGTTGTTAAATCCAATAATGCGGCTTCCCATAGTCTTCCTTTTTGCAAACGTAGCGCTGGAAACAGAATACTGCGCAAAGTACATGAGTTACCGGTTAATGACACTGTATACGAAGACATCTTAAAGTTGACTAACACTTTTAGCTAAAAAGTCTAAACATAAATGACCGCAAATGGATGTATCATCAGGTTGTTTTCTTGTATAATTGTAAAAAACATTTTCTGCCGCACGAAAGTATTGTTGAAGTTCTTTCGGTGGTGGAAGGTTTCCAAAACTGTCGAAATAATAAATCGTTTCACCAAGTTTCTTGTAACACACCCAATGAGTGCCTAATCCTTCACTATTATCCAAATTTACTATACCAGTCTCATTTTTCCACATTTTAACCGGTAATTCATCTTTCATAAATACTCCTCTAAAAAATGGGATTTTCAAACAAGAAGCATATGTAATTAGTTCTTCATTGGTTAATTCTTTGTTTTTAATTATTAATTGCTCTTTCTTATTTAATACACACAATACGGTCTTAGGTATAGTCCTCCTCCCTTTTTTATCATTGACCATATTGTTGGTTTCTTTTTACCTTTACCACTAGTAGATCGACGTTTTCTTCTGATATTACCTCCTTGTTTCTTAGCGGGTCTTTTCCCACGCCTTCTTCTCTTTCCTCCTCCAAACGTAGTTTTTGCTTTCATTGCTGCTGTTACTGCTAAAGACGCTGCTTTTTCACCAATACTCGCGTCACTAGATTTTACTCTTTGCCAAGCTTTCTCAGAAAGTGCTCTATCTGCTATTGATCTATTTTTTGTATCACCAAATTTGGAATACGCTATATCGTGCTGTTTACAAGCTTGATCAAGCTTATTTATTCCAGGATCTCCTCTAGCAAGCCGTTTCTCTAATTTGGTTCCAGGACCACAATATTGATATCCTCCAGGTAAATGTAATTCCACAGGTAATAAATCAATCGCCTTGTTAACTATAGCTCCAACCGGTTTACTTAATAGAGAAAATGCTGTTGATGCTATTCCCCTTCCTCTCTGTAATCTCTCTCGATTATGACTGATGCGTTTAGCCCTCGGCATGACTATTTATAGCCAAACTTACAATCAGTAGGTGCACTCTATAAATGTTTTACAATGAATGTAATATTAGTCTTGGCTTCTTGTATTATATATACTGTTTAAAATCCATTTATTATATAGAAATGGATTAATTAATTAAATGTAGACATAATAAATAAAAGTAGTAAAAATAGAAATAAGGTGTAATTGAAGATGTTTCAAATGTTTCTCCGCTGGTGATGGTATCGTTGTTTTCGGTAAAATGAATAAAATCTAAATAGTTGTCATGTTCCCTTAGAAACTTGCCACTTAATCGTTGGTAATTAAATAACACATTCCAGTCTAGTTTATCTTTAAAATTGTCAATGTAATTTTCAGAGAGATTTTGATATTTACTTATTACTTCCCAACAGTTATTAAAATTTGATGTCATCTCTACAAGGAAGTTTTCTGAAAACTGTTGTCTTTGTAAAATATGAATCCAGTTAACTCTGTGAAAATAAATTCTTAACATAGTCATTGTGAAGAGGTAGTGTATGGAAAGTTGTTCCCAATCCATATATCTATCAAACCGTTGAACAAAACCATCTGTCAGCACTCCTTGGGGAAATCTCGGCTCTTGAGATATTAAACTCCACGCAGTAATATTGGATTCCATCATCCTCTCTGTATCATCTCTCGAATATAACTGATGCTTTATCCCTTATCATGGGTATTTAAATTCTTTTTTCTCTTATATAATCTTCATCGTTTTCTGTTGGTTCATTAATCACATTCACTTTATCCCCCTTTCCTAATGTCTTGACTTTAGAAGGCTCAGACGGTTTATCTAATTGATTAGGTTTTTCTGGATTGTGTATCTTTTTCCAGTCTAAATAATTGTGGCTGTCAACATCTGAAGCTACAGCTCTTCCTGAAGCCCGATGGATATAATTAAATAAAGCTGCACCAAACCTTTCCATATGTTTTTCATATTCTGTAGTCCATTTCTTGTGTACTATATCAAATATTTTCTTATTTACAGCGTCTCCATCCTGCTCACAATCACCTACATTTGACAATTTTAATTTTTTTACATCATAGCTTGTATCAGTTTCATTCTTTTTGTAAATCGTTAACAATTTTAAAGTCGCTAAATTTACTGCTTCACCATCATAAATGGGATGTTTTATATTGCTTAACCTTTTACCGGAAAATCCCCAATGGTCTTCGTGTACAATCGGGGTTCTTTTATCCATGTATTGTACCGTAACCGCATCAGAAGACAAAAGCGGATCACCAACATTTTGAATTACTTTTCCTTCAAAATTATAATTACCATCAGGTGTTAACGGAAACCCAGCTCTTTTTTCACTATATCCAGATTTTACTCCAAACTCGGAATACCGTCCAAACTTGTCCACACTCATGATGTAACTGAATCGCTATCGTTTAGGTTCTTACTATATATATATATATATATATATATATATATATATATATACGTCTACTGAACAATTATTTCTCGTTTTCGCAGTTCATCAACCAAAGCTACCCATTCGTTTTCTAAACCAGTGTGCCCGGCTTCCATAGCTTCATGTAATAACCTCATTCGATCAACTAACTTATTTATATCGTTGTAATATATTATATTGGTTTTATACAAATTTTTTAATAATCCCCTTCCAGATGTAGTAGGATCAGTTGTTTTTCTTTTTTTATGCAAAACATTTAATTCAGCAGAAGATAAAGCTCTTCTTTTAATTGGAGCTTTATTTGATTTCGAGGGGAAAAGACTAGATATAATGTTTGTGTATTTTATTGACCTGTTTCTATGAATAGGTAGTTCTTTGGAATATTTTTTTCTATGTGCATTTGTATACTCTAGTATATTTTTAAACAATTGTAAATCCTTTTTAGTATATTTACCAGGATTATTTTTAAAGATGAGTTCAAACAAACCTGTTGTACCTTTATATTTTTTATCACCAATAACTATATCATCATTTTCGTTTATATCTAACTTTCTATCTCCAATCATTAATCCTTTATCCTCTATTCTAGCTCCATATGTATGATAATTTCGATTAGCATGTGTGCCATGTAACATTTTTAATGTATATTTTCTTCCAAGTGTTCCTTTAAACATAATATCTGTGCCTAATTTGCTTAAGTTGGATGGGTTGATATCCTCTTCTTCTGCTCTTGTATCTTCCGCACTTGTATCTTCTGTACTTGTATCTCCTGCAATGTTCTTTTCCCTTAAATCTCCTATATCTCCGCTTTCTTCATACTCGTCGCTTTCTTCAGATGTTTGTAACTGGTCAGAACTTTCATCATTCTGAAATTCTTCTTCATATTTGGAAATTGGTAGCATTTTGTCTCCTTCGAAGCGAATTGAAGGTCTTTCCATATTTTGTGCTAATCGCTTTAAAGGTTCAGTAACAGGTTTGAATGTTGTTTCTAAAAATTGCTCTCTTTCATTTATACCTGATTTTAAAGCTCGGTTTTTTTGTCTAATAGAATCACTAAGTGATTTTATTTCCTTTAATAGCTTTTCCTGGTTAACCATCTTCACACCTTGACGACTTGTACAGTAATACCGCTAATCAGTGTATTAAAACGAATTTATCAAAACCTATTCTATAACGACCATCTTTTATAGCTTGATCTTTCATAATAACCAAAAATCCATACTTTTCCGCCCATGCTTTTCCGCAAAGCTCTTTAAACTTTTCAAATGGCATATCCGCATTCACATGATCGTTATATATATGTTTTAGGTTAGTATCATCTTGTTTGAATACAATTAGAATATTTGCATTATCTCTGATAAGTTGTTTTGGGATTTTGCTATAAGTTTGTCCTATATATATGCTGTCGATGTTATTATGTCTTCCCATGGCAAAGTAGTTTCTAATAGTATCCTGATTTTCACAAGATACATCGTCAAATATAAATACAGAATACGGTTTCGCTTCGTTTGGTTGCATAATGCTATCACTAGCGTTAAATTTGTAAAAATTAACATCAGACACATCAGATAGGATTTTATCCAGCAATTGATACTTTGGTTGATGTAGAGACTTTGAAAAAATATATAGGTTACTAAACCTTAATCCCTGCGGATTAGTGATCAAATTAAAGACAACATTGGTCTTTCCACAGTTTGAGGGGCCACTTACTATACATCGAACAGTGTTTGGAAGTAAACTACCGTGTTTACCATTGTTGATTTTAACGTTATCCACAGTTAAATCATCTATGTTATTAATATTGAATCGATCTTTATGGTGAATAATCTCCATCCTGCTCAAAGGTTAACGATGAAATGAGTTGCTTGTATTAAACCAAGTCCTTTATAGGTATCCATGAATCCTCAGTTTTGTTAAACCCTAACCACCGCACTTTAACTGCGTCCTTTTTTCTTTGTAACACTTTTTCAACAAGATATACATCACCTACTGTTGACTTTAACATTTCATGTCCATAAAATGCACCTTGCAACAAATCTCCTTTGTTATCTTTTAGGATATACGTTTCAGGTACAGTCGGTTGCACTTTATACACTGTAAAAACTTCATTCGTCCAATTGGGAAGGTATTTTTTGGTAAACACTCCCTTATATTTACTAATCCGTACTTTATCACTTACATTAAATTTTCTTGGCTGCATTTTTTCTACTTTAGGCTTTGTATTTTTCTTTATGCGTTTTAATACATCTTTTGCATTTCTTCTATTTACTTTGTTAGGTTTCATACCAATAGTTCTATGAAACCTGTTGTTATAATCATTTATTAATTGTGGTAAAACATCATACCATACGTAAGAACCTCTTTTTGAAAATTGTTTATACAGTGCTCCTTTTAAGGTTCTATTAAATCTTTCTACAATAGCAGCTTTTTTCTCTGAATTTGTAGAATAATGATTTATTTTATATTTATTCATTAACTGTGCAAAGTTTGTATTAAAGTATTCTGTTCCATCATCAGTTTGTAAATGTTTAATTTTGTTTTTATCTCTTTTTATGGCTATTTCCATGGCTTCTGTTACGCTTTTACCAGTCTTGTCCTTTAGAGGCAAAGCGTCTGCAACTTTTGTAAAACAATTAATAATTGTGAGTATATATTTAAATCCTTTGTTTATTCTGCTATGCGGTCGCATTTCAATTAAATCCGCTTGATATAGATCATTTATCCCTTTTATAACAGTATTTCTTCTTGGAAACTTTATTCTTGCAGGTTTGTGTAGTTCATTAATAATCTTCTCCTTCAGGTCTGACATGATGGTTTCACGAAGGCAGCTGATATGGTATTAAATATTCTTTTGTATAAATCTGCTTATATATATATACATATAGTTCAAGGTCATTCAAAACTTGTGTAAAAAAAGGGGAAACACAGCTTAACATTGCTGTGTTTCCCCTTTTTTTACGGAAAGGAAAAGGATAGAGGATCTAGGACGATGAAAGGGTTATTAGTCAATAGGGTTGAGGGAATAGTGACCGAATGGTAAAGTGTGGATGTTGTCTGGAAGGGTTTGTCTTTTGTCGTCATTACAGGATAGCGCCTTTTTAACTTCAGTCACGCTGTACAGCTGATGGTTAAAACTTCTGATGGTGTTGAATTTAGCTGTAATGATGTTATCCTCAAATAAGCATTGCTTGTAGTGTTCAAAATGCACTTTCTTCTTTAAATATAAACTCTTTACACCTTTAGCTTTCTTAATATAGCTATTCTTCTTTTCTTCTTCTTCTTCTTTTTCATTATAGAGTTTCAAAGAATATAGTTTAGACATCAGTGCAACAATCTCTTCAAGTAGAACACCATTAGCCTCATCCTTGAATTTGCCAAGTACTTTTTTGTGTCTGTCATTGTCGTAGTTTGGATGATCTTTTGGATAATCGGAGAAATCAAAGTCGTTCTTGTAAATAAATGTACGTAAATCTTTATACATGTCCAATGTTACTATGCGATATATAAAAGCGTCAGTGTCCATATATGTAATAGATATATTTTCTCTTCCGTAGAACGCCACCATTTTGTTGTAGTGAAAATCGTACATGTGTGTTTTTGAGATGTCCAAGATTGACATGCCTATATACAAAGGACGATCCATCTTCACACTCGTCTTCTTCATGGACACTGCTACAAGTTTTTCATTAATAATTATCGATGTTCCAAAATTTGGCTGCTGTACTAGTTTCTGTAATTTTTTTGCGTCGGTAACAAGTTTAACATTTTTATGTCTTCTTTTGTTTTCCAATGTTTTTCCAAATATCGCATTATTCATTAATTTAAAGAAATCTTTTTGAAAGGCTGATGTAGCTGCTGCTCTTCTGATGGTATTTGAATCAATGTAGGGTTTCAACCAGCATGATTGAGAAAATTCCAAAACTCTATTAATTTTTGTTAAACGTAGTCCTAATTCGATAGCTTGTTGAACCACCCAAAAGTGAGCCACGTAGCGTTGTTTATTATTTAATGTCATCATTAATTTGGGGTGTTTTCCAATTGGTGAAATTTCTGTTTTAGCAAGAAGTGGTAGGTCATAATGAAGATCATGTAAATTTTCTGGGTATTCAAAATCGCAATCCAAAATATATCCAGTGTCACCATGTTTCGGAATTTGTAAAATATCGCCAATAAAGTCGGGATTAATCCATTTAAAGTTATCAAAAGGAAGTGGGTTTGACATTGCCCAACCGTACAGGTTATTTGCATCGAAATATCCTAAATAGGTTGACGGTTTGGTTTCATCATAATCGGGTAGGTATTTGTTGTTGGCTTTGACATGTCTGGTAACACTTTGGGTCAATCCGCCTCTTACTCCAGCTTCAACCATTAAAACCATGTCAATGTCTGTTAAAAGTTGGAGTTTGCATTTTGTTTCTTTTAACATGGCTTGCCAAGCTAATCCTGGTGAAGTATACGAATGTAGAGGGTCCAAACCGTAGGCAGCAAAACAAGTGTTTCGGAATTCTTCCATTACATCACAAAGAAGAGTTGCATCTAGTTTGACATAAAAGTCCGAGTAATCTCCTAAGGTCTTCATATCTAACTCGTTCCATACTCGACGTGCGTGTTGATAGTCCTCAAGTGATATTTCCGAATCATTAAGTTTGTTTTTGAAGTGTTCTGGTGGAGGTAGTGATGTTTCATCAAATCTATGCAGTCCATCGATGTAATCATAGGGGAAGACTCCTTTTCGAAGAACCAAATCCATTTTACTATTGGGTACAATTTTGCTTGTTTCTATCAAATCTGTTCTTCTTAGATTTTCAGATAATTTCATGAGGCTTGAAGGCATAAATCTAAATGAATCAACAAACCTTAATTTAATTTTACCCACCTTTTTTGAAAAGCTTATAAATTTTTCCATTGTAGTAGCCAAAACGTCTATTGCTCCATTATCTCTTCCTAGTTCGGGGATTATGAAGTGCGAATCATAACCACTCAGATTGTGCAGAACTACGGGGATGAAATATGGTAGTTTGTAGTTCAAGTTGCAAGCGTTACAGGCTGCACCTCTATACGCTCCCGTAAGATGATCGTGGTCACGAACTTTAACGTTATCCAGTGTAAAGGTGTTATTACACAAATAACACGTTGTTGTTGAATAATAATGTTGAAGCTCTTCTTCTTCCATAGGTGACATGGGTACCTTTGTTCCATACAGTTCTTCTACCTTTGCAGCTATTTCATACAGATCATCGACAAAGTATTTGGCTGCTTCTTCACCGCGATAAATCTTTGGAGAAGATGATAGTCCATATTTTTGAAGATGGTCTTCAGTCAACGTGGATTTAATTAGTATGCAATAACTGTTTGGTGAATGAAGTTGGTATTTGCTTCTTCTTGTAACGTCCTCTTCTTGTTGTTCAAGTGGATGTAAAGAAGACTCGAAATCAGCGTAAACAGCAACAGGTACACGGTATTGTTGTATTATTTTGTCAAATTTTATCTGCGCTCTGCTGGAATGTGGCAATTTAATTCTAACCTCATAGTTTCCATTACATAACCTTTGATGTTCTACTAACCATTCTGAACCTCCCCTTCTTAATGGTTTGCCTACATGACAAAAACATCTTTTACAAATGGTTTTCTCTCCGTGTTTTTTTGATATTTGTTTAGATACAAGAGCTGCAAAGTTTTTTATGTAGACATAGTGGGATATGTCCCCTTTAGTGATCAATAGCAAATCCGTATGATCTCTGCGCTCAATAGGTGTTATGCGCAAGGGGTACGCATTGTTTGACGAATCTAAGCCAAAAATGTTGACAGAAGCTGAAGGATTTTGCTTTTCAAATTTTGATATATCAGTAATTGCAACAGGGTAATTCATTCCCTGGAAATTATACTTATGTTGTATTTCTTCATATTTGTGACTTGGTCTTATCGGATTGTCTGTTACATATTTGACCAACATGGCATATTTAAAACATTCAGTATCTTGATTTTGTACGTTGACGCAGGAAAAGGTATTTCTAATCTTTGTTGGTAGAGGGATGTAGCTACTTCCTCGAATTCCATAGCCGTGTTTGTGTACTCTTAAGTCTAGCCCTGTGATGCTTAACAAACTCCATCCAGAGCCTCTTCCTTCATGTTCTTGTATTTTTGTCTTGAGCTCTTCAAAACATTCAGATACGATTGAATCAATATCTGACGAAAACATAATGGTACGGTTTTTTGTTAAAAACCCTCTCGGTGAAGTTTCATTTTGAATGTTTGTAAATAAAGCATCCATTAATAGTCCAAATTTGATAAAATTTAATCTTTTTAATTCATTTTGCAGAGTTTTACTTACCAATCCTTTTGCGTTATTTAAAAATTCTTCGAGTTGTAATTTTGCATTGTCAATTTTAAAGTGGGTTACTACATTACCCGGAAGTGCTCGGGCATGTAGTTCTACATTTACTGCTGTTGATGCTGAAGGACGGTGAAGTGTAGACAGAGCATGCGTAGAACTCGATGCAGCTGATGATGTTGAAGGACGATGAAATGTAGACAGAGCAGGCGTAGAAGTCGATGCAGCTGATGATGTTGAAGGAAGGTGAAGTGTAGACAGAGCAGAGGTAGAAGTCGATGTTGATGGTGCATATTGAATTACAGTTGGTCTGGAATGTTGGTGTTGAGCTAACATTTGATCTATTTCTTTCAATTCTTCTTCTTCATATTTTTCATCTTGGTTGTTGTTATGTTTCAGTTCATTATGAATCATTAAAAGAAATTCATCCTTAAATGAAGACTTGCAAATATCGCAGCGATGCATAATGTAGGTGCGATCTCCACAAAGGTCAAGGCAATAATGAACAACACTGCAAATGCCCCTCTATTTATACCCTAGCAAAAGTGGTGGGGGTACGTATTACGTTAAGTTTACTATTTTTTTGCATTTTATATTTACTATTGTAGCTGAAGGCTACAAAGTTCTGTATTTAGGTCAAGGTCATTGAACATATTTGCCAAAACGGGGAATAGAGCAGTAAATGATTTCATATCAAACCATAAACTGATCTATTCCCCGCTCTGTATTTAACTAAGACAATTTTCTCCAACAGGAACATTTGATAGATTTTAAACTCGGATGTGAAGTCGGATTGTACACATTGCATCTCGATCAACTAAAAATTTCATAAAACAATAGGGATCTTCAGTTGTAGATTCATCTTTAACATATTCGATGGTCAACATTGCAGAACGAAGATCTTGTGGAATTACGTCGACTTTTATGAGTCGCCTTTCGAGTTCAAACCGTTTTGTTATTGATGTAAGTTTTATCACATCATCGATATCGATGAGGGGAAAGCTGTAGCAAACGGAGTTTCCTGGTGGGTTCATCATGCCGATATGATAAATATACACTGTTGCATCGACATTAAATAGACGTTCCCCCACCATTAAATTTATAAGTTACCCCCACTTTTTCTAAACAAAAAAAAGCAAAAAAAAAAAAAAAAAAAATTGAAAGCTGGTAAATATTTTCTGTCTTGTAACTGGGTCAAGGTTATACAACGATATTACCAAAACGGGGAATAGAGCAGTAAGTAGTTCTCACTTTGACTACAAACTGATCTATTCCCCGCTCTGTATTTAAAGTTTGTCAGTTGACAAGAAAAAGACAACACTTAATCAGACTTATTTGATGAATCGGAATCAGTTGTATCAGAAGCATCGGAAAGAAATAGTCGTCGACGAATATGATATACCCCTCGTGCACTATCTAAAAATAACCCATCCAAACTACTACTACTAGTGGTTGGAGTTTCATCATGTATTTCTTCAGAACAGAGAAGATGCTGATAGATTCTATAGGTTTCAGATTCCCCGTCACTTAACGGTTCAATTTGTTCCATATATCCTGCTTCAAGATCATCACTGTTTATATCACTTAATAATTCAAAATCTTCCATTGCATCCATATTACTTAATAATTCAAAATCTTCCAATTCGTCTTCATTTTCATCCTCACTTTCAATCACAATATGTTTTATAATTCCTACGATTGATTTTGCAGAAGGAAATATATTATCCTTTGGTGACATAGCTGCTATATATTCTAGTGCTAACACAAGTAGCAGAATGAGATAAGCACTGATGAGAAATCTCTTTTTATATTCCCCGATTTAAGTGGTGGGGGTAACTAGTGATAAGAAATGGGTATTATTGTATCAAATATATGTAACAATGTTTATGAAACAAGGATGTTTAAGTCCTGTAAGTAGGTCAAGGTCGTTTTAACTTATTACCAGAACGGGGAATAGAGCAGTAAGCGATTCTCACTTTGACCGCAAACTGATCTATTCCCCGTTCTGTTTTCCCCCCGTTCAGTATTTCCAAAACATCTTTAGTCAATTACGAATGCTAGAAGGTCTTCAGGAAGATCTTGTTGAAGTGATGCACCTTCTAACAACGTTTCTAACGCATTAATGTATTTTATCGCCTGTATCAAAATGGCATGCCTTGAACTTTTTTTATCCATAAACGGTAATTTTGATTGTAATAACTTATATGTTTGATTTATTTTTTTAATCCTTCCTCTTTCTCTAGCATTCCTTCTTCTTGCCTCATCATTCTTTTCCTTGTTATTTGTTGTAGGCTGCATCGATGTTGTAGGCTGCGTCGATGTTGTAGGCTGCATCAACTCTGCTGGGCTATTCATAGCTGAATAACTATACTCTAAAGCTGTACGCCTTATATATGTTTACCCCCACTATTAAAGTCAAAGGATTTAGATGGTGGGGGTGGGGGTGGGGGGGGGGGTGGGGGGGTGTAAGTGATAGGGAAAGGATATGTTATTTAACAATTACTATCCGCAAATTTTTTCCAAGTCTCGTCAGTGGGTCACGGTCACTTAAACATATTGCCAAAACGGGGAATAGAGCAGTAAGCGGTAAATACATTTTCCAATATCTTACCAAACAAAGATTTTCTAAGTCCCGAAGTGGGTCAAGGTCATCTGAACATGTTGCCAAAACGGGGAATAGAGCAGTAAGTGATTCTCACTTGGACCACAAACTGCTCTATTCCCCGCTCTGTATTAGGGAAGTGAATTTTGAAGAAAGGTCACAGTTATAGGCAATAAACCTGATAACAGAACCTTTTATTAATTTATCCAAACAAAAGGAAGTTACAGATAGTTTGCAGGGAGTATTTGCAAAAGTTTCTCGAGGGTAAGATGGGTAATGTCAACCGGTTTGCATGGCCGTATTGACAAAGGTCGGTTTTCGTGCCATACCTTTTTGTAAGGGGTTAGGAAAAGGATGAGAAACATACTGATCAGTTAAAGTTAATTTTACAAAGACCAACCAAGGTCGGTTTTACAAAGGTCAACAGCATCCTGAAACCCAGTCGGACGTTGGTCAGTAACGGGCGTCAGGCAACTGTGAACCAAAGTTTTGACCAAGGTTAGTTATAGCGTGTAAGAAAAGGACATACCAACCAAGGTCGGTTTTACAAAGGTCAACAACATCCTGAAACCCAGTCGGACGTTGGTCAGTAACGGGCGCCAGGCAACTAAGAACCAAAGTTTTGACCAAGATCAGTTTTAAAGCGTGAAAGAAAAGTACATATTTCATTAGTAAATAAAACACTTCAAAGACCAACACCACAAATAATTACAAACACCAACACTAACTACATTTTCTAGCAGCAAACTACAAGCTATAATCTAACAAACTAACATGCATAACATACTAATATGCTAAGGTAGAATCTTTAGTATACAGGGGTACCACCTATATACTAAAGATGCTATTACAGACAGCTAAGGCGAACAGCTAGCTAGGCTGTCAGCCTGAGACTGTGAGACCTCTGCGGTCAGCCCCCGCTTTTATAGCCGACGATCCGTGGTGGGAGGTAAAGGGAGGTGGGGGGGGGGGTACACTATTGTCGCGACGATATAAAGTGCACATTGATATATTCCAAGTTCGTTAACTGGGTCAAGGTCAAGTAAACTGTTTTGTAAAATAGCAAAGGATTTACCTTTGCTATTTTACTTTTTAAGAAACGCAAGATAGCTCTAAGATCAAACAAGGGTTATAGTTATCCGTTTTACACAACATTCATTGTACAATGATTTGATAAAATGGAAAATTTCCATGTTGGAAGGTGATTGCCATATCATCAAAACACAATACACATCATTTCTGTGTAACGGTCTAAGCTCCATCTCTACTTTTAAGTTAATCCCCCGATACTCAAAAGCAAGGATAGTGAGAAATGCTTCTGACAAAGCAAGCTCAGAAGGAACAAGCCAAGTGTTTACACCTACAGCTTCCATAGCGATGTGATGATTTTTACCACGCTGTTGCAGTATATAAAACATTTCCCCCTCCAGTATAATATTTCTCCTTTTTTTCCTTTTAAGTTTTATCTTTGACTTAGTGTAAAATATCTAAGTCCGTTATCTAGGTCAAGGTCGTTGTAACATTGTAAAAAAAGGTGTGGACAACCTATTTACACTCTGCAGCATATGCTACAAATTGTAAATAGGTTGTCCACACTTTTTTTTTTAATTTGGAAAAAAACTTTATTTAATTTGGAAAGAATGTTTTTTTTTTTTTTTTTTTTACAATTTTCTCCACACAGTGGTTCCTGAATCGCCTCGGATTAGATAGTGCTTTTTCGTAGGGTTTTTGGGATGACGCATGCCTTTAGGTAATCTTAAAATGTAAAGACGGTCTCCACATTTTAACATGACCTTCAGGAATCCCATTATTTTTACAAAGACGTATTGTTTGTTTTTAGCTAGCCTATTAATCCGAGTCTTAGCTGGTTTCACTGTCGGATGTGGTGAAGAAGGAGAAGCGGTATTTTTTAAATGAAGATTGCACAGTTCTTCATTTAAAGTACACTGTTTTGCACAGCGTTCGCCTTTCTTTGCACCTTTTTTGAACACATAATTACATAGTTGTGCAGGACGTATGCACCTCCTATGCAATGACTTTAATTGATTGAATTTCTCTGAAGGATATTGAATATTTGTGCAAATTACTGAAGGTCTGGTTGAACTAGTGGAAGGTGGAATTTCAATTGGGGGTCTTGTAAATATTTTAGAGCTTGAGGTGGAGCTTGATCTTGAGGTGGGTGATAAGGAGGAGCTCGAAGAAGACCTTGATCTCGAGGTAGATGATGAGGAGGAGGAGCTCGACGAAGGCCTTGATCTCGAGGTGGATGACGAGGAGGAGCTCGACGAAGACCTTGATCTTGAGGATGATGGTGAAGGAGAAGTTGAACGTGAGCGAGATGTTGAACGATCCATGATGGGTGGTGAAGTTGTCTTTTCAGGGATGATCAGGGCCATTAAAAGAGCCTGACGAAGAATTGAACCAGCAGCCGAAGTCGAGGGTGATGCAGAAGTCGAGGGTGATGCAGAAGTCGAGGGTGATGCAGAAGTCGAGGGTGATGCAGAAGTCGGCAGTGATATCGGGTGTGACTCCATAGTTCTGAGTGTGAGCAAGCACAAGCAGCAGAATGATCTTACCAGTGATGGGAAGCCTCTTTTATACCCAATATAAGTGGAAGGGGGGGGGATGGAGATAGGCTATGGTTTAAAATATTAATCTTTCTATATGTGACCAGACAAAAGTTTATAAGTCCTGTCAGTGGGTCAAGGTCATCTGAACTTGTTGCCAAAGCGGGGAATAGAGCACAAATTGGTGCTCTATTCCCCGCTCTGTATTAGGGGACAGGGAATTACAAGCAATGATTTTAATAACGAAAAATAAAGAAAAACCCAAAAAAGAAAAAATCACAACAGTTTCTCAGGCTAAGAAAGGTAATGTCAACCGGTTTACATGGCCGTATTGACAAGTCCGGTTTTCAGGGCCGAACCTATTTGTCAGGGGTTAGGAAAGGAGGAGAAACATGTTACTTTGAAACAAAAATAAAGACTTTACCCGCAAATATTTAAACAAATTGAACAGTTAAAGTTAAAGTTTATTTTTCAAAGATCAACCAAGGTCGGTTGTACAAAGGTCAACAGCAAACTGGAACCCAGTCGGACGTGGGTCAGTAACGGGCGCCAATCTACTGCGAACCCAAGTTTTGACCAAGGTAGAATTACAAGGACCGATTTTATATTTACAAGTTATTTTTCAAGGATCAAACCAAGGTCGGTTGTACAAAGGTCAACAGCACACTGGAACCCAGTCGGACGTGGGTCAGTAACGGGCGCCAATCTACTGCGAACCCAAGTTTCGACCAAGGTAGGATTACAAGGACCGATTTTATATTTACAAGTTAAACCCCACGGATAAAAATAGGGACACTTTACCCAGTTTGGATCAATATCCATAAGAAAAGGGAGCTGTAGGGAAGGTACATATTAGTAAATAAAACACTTCAAACACCAACACCAACACAAACATTAATTACAAACACTAACTACATTTACTAGCAAACTACAAGCGTTAATCTAACAATCTACCATGCATAACAAACTAACAAACACATGCAAGGGCGCGGATCTGTTAATTGCGCGTCGGGCCCAACGCACACTTAACAGACCTACGCTGCAGCAGAATGCAACCCAGTCGGACGTTGGTCAGTAAAGGGCGGCAAGCTACTGCGAAGAGACCGCGGACTGCTCCGCTTATAAAGGCGGCGGTCAGTGGTGGGAGGTGACTCCGCCCCGTGACGTCAGGGGGGGGGGACCTTGAACATGACCCAAAAAAGGGGGGGGGACCTTGGGGGGGGGACCTTGAACATGACCCAAAGGGGGGGGGGAGAGACCTTGAGGGGGGAGACCTTGAGGAAGGGGGGGACCGGTTCTAGAACCTGTCTCAGCTTTCTAACCATATATGGATAGGGCAAGGTTTTACCTTGCGACTCGATTTACTCCTTCCGCCACCTCATTCCAGCTTCAACCATTGACTGGTACACTTCACAGCTCTCGCTCTCTCTCTTCTTACAAAATGACTTCGCCGATAACCAACGAGAAACTGAAAAGGATTAAGGAATCCTTGAAGAAGACAGCTCCAAAGACAAGCGGATTTAAACAACCTTCTTCCCTCAGAATGAGGCTAAAGAGGGATTTTAAAAACCACCCTCTTTACTACAAACAAGGTTCTTCTGGTTCGACTTCTTCATCAACAACGGAACGACACTCTGCCACACGGGATCATCTGGACGTGTTGCAGAAGATGAAGACCTTGACGGAAGACGAATTGGTATCTCCCATTGCAGTTACCAAAACAAAATTCAAACATTTGAGAAGAAACTTCCCGTACAGAGCGGTGCTGAAGAACGGAAGCACCTACTACTTAACTGCCGGTGAAGTTCTCTTTGAGGTGGAATTGCCACGATCAATTCCGGCACCACCAGAAGTGTCATACAAACAGACCTTGTCCTTGGTAAAAGAAGAGAGTAGAGTGAAGTGGACTGTAAAGTAAAATCCCTTACCATCCCACCCTCCCTCCACAAACGGTCCTTTTCAGGACCACCCTAAGCATTTCAAGTTAGGGACTTGGCCTGTACATAGGCAGGAGACTATTAGTCTTACGTTTGTGTGCAGCCCACTTTGTGAAAATTTCTAAGTCCCAAGGTCCTTGACCTTGACCTTGACCTTGAACATGACCCAAAAAAAGGGGGGGGGTACACAGTTTGTGCAAAGTATGTCATGTGGGTACTCAAATTACGCGGATTGATCAGACGAACAAGTTGGTGCAAACAGAATTCAGATCCAACAAAGGGTATAGCAGCAACAGCGAAAAAACAACTATTTTCAAGGACAAACCTAAATAACTTCTTTGTTTTTGGTTCAAGGTCTAACATGTGGGTACTTCAATTACGCAGCTTGACAAGGCGAACAAGTAGGTGCAATTTAAATTTAAATCTAACCAACAGTATAGCATCCGTGGCGTAAAAACGATGGTTTGAAGGACAAGGTAACGTTGTGGTGGGGGTAGATGCCTATTATACACGATAACGCTACATCATTATTCTTCCAGCTCTTGTCGTATGAACATCTACCTAGACGGTCTGAAAAATGTCGCAGTTTTACAGGAACATGAGGAAGGTGACCTTCAGTAGTCCCCTTGACACTACTTTCTACTTCCCTGACGATGAAGACAGAAGGTCTACACTTTTAGTGGACAATGAGCGGTTTCGTCGAAGAATAATTGAGGTTGAAACACTTTTAACCAGTTGTTTGCTACGCAAAAAGAACCATATGAATACATGCACCGGTTTAGATCATAGTAGCTGTTATACTTATACAGCGTTGAAGCGCAAACATTATTGAGGTTTTTAGTTACGGAGGTAAGGTCTTGACAGTCTAAGAGCTAAACCCTAACTAACACATGTAAACTAGTTATTGTGCGATGTAAAACTTGGTGGGGAGACTGGTGTAGTGGGGGACTGGTGTAGTGGGGGACTACCATCTGCCGCACACTTGCCACCTGCCACCTGCCACCTGCCGCCGCCCATCTGCTGTCCACCATCTGCTTCGTTCTACTACACTTTTACCCCCACCATTTTGTTTGATACCAAAAACGCTAGCTAGCGAATAGTCAGTACACCTCCGGCTCTCGACCGGTGAACATCGAGCTCTCCGAGACGCTCTTCACAAAATAACAATATCATTTCACTCAAGGTCTGATAGATGTTTCTATTTCATTGCCGTCACGTATTCTTTCCTCCTGACAGCAATGAAATGCAAACACCTAACAGAACAGATAGGTGTCAAAAACACAACATGGACTCTGCGCAGGGATCGAAGTATCTACCGTCTTTCTTCAGAAAGCGAAGTGATGGCCGCAACTCGTCCGGATCAACAACATCGATGACAACCAACAACGGGGAACTATTGTAAACATGAATTATTGTAAACATAACTTATTGTAAATAAAATAAAGTAATATTTGTAATTGTACTACCTCGCACTCGTATCATTCGATTGCTTCATTCGATTGTTTCATTCGATATTTATTATCGATTAACTATCGAATCACAATCGTTTTACGAGTGCGAGGTAGATTTTTTTAAAAAAACTTCACCGTGACCTTGAACTTTGAACTTTTACTCATTTCGTCACAAAACCGCCTACGTCACTGGCTCAGCCTCAGATGACGTCTTTCATGACGCAGCGCTTCCGGTCACGTGACCGGAAGCCATCAATCAAGTGAGCCAGAAGTCCCCTTTCCCTACTACTGCCTATATACTTTGGCTACTTGCCATTTTAGAAGTTTCATGTACGGTCTTGGACCAACCCTTGTTTAAAGCATTTAATTTCATGATAGCCTAGGCTTTTGAAACAATATATTGAAATCTCATTTTCTCATCTTAATAACTAGACCTGACGACTTATTGTTAATCCTTAAGGATATTTTGACTAGGCCTAAAGAAATTGTAGCATTAGTTCATTTAGAAAACTCGCTGTTCTCTCAAAAGTTAAATTAATCACACCGCTAAAGTCACTGCCTAGCCCAAAATACTCCGTTTGTACTACGATAACGCACCTATGCCAATCCTAACCACAAACCATGACTGAAATCTACAATTTACTTCAAAAATAAATAAATTTACGGATTTAAACAACATTTCCTTTGATAAAAACAAGTGATACATTTATGAATATTTTTCTACGAATAAAATGTTGAATTGGCGGCGGGATCCGAACCTGCGACATTTCGCTCTGAGAGCCTGTGCGATACCCACTCAGCAACCGCGATAAGAGGGTTTTCGGGGAGAAGTCACTAAGACATAAAACCCGGATTCTGGCGGCAGTTAAATGATACCGGAATGTATTCTGATGATGTTACTCAAATCAGATCTTGATATTTTTATGAGACTCGATTTAAGTTTGATGATGTGTTTCGATTATACTTACACGCGAGGAATGAGAGTACACCTAGTATTTTATTAATATGTAATTGCGCAAGGCATAAATGAGAACACCTGGCAAAGTTCTATCCTCGCAGGTTTCTGGCTGAAGTTTGAAATATTCATACAAAGTTAGACGGGAAAGATGTCCACGGAGCCCGATTTTGATTTTCCCCCATAATTTGTTCTTAAATATGACCTTAAAGTACAATAAACAATGCCAACACTTTGATATGAACTAATTTGATTTATAATGCGAAAGCTATTTGATTCATAATGTGATTTAAGCTTTTATTTGTTTACGTTTTAACTTGTATTCACTTTCTTAGGGCATTATTTTCCTCAGCATGTAAACTGTACTTACAGTATCCACATACTAAAACAATTTAAGGGACCCCTATAAGCCACTATTGTAAATCTATTTCTATAATGTTAGTGACAGGGACACTAAAAACTCAAGTAACAATATTATAAATTAATTAAATAAAAGGTGTTAATTACGTACGTTTTAATTTGATCTCACTTTTTACGATAGAGAGCTAAGGCGAACTTGTTACTAATTTAATTTAAACTGATGTTTAATAATAAAGAACTGATTGGAAAAAGCTCCGCTTTATCTGTAGGGTGTGCATAGTTCTACAATTTGTAGAGAAACAACATTTTTATCACGTGCCTCTCTCAAATACTAAATATGAATTAAAATTAAAATTTTACGATGATTTTGTGGCTAAAACAGGACAACCGTTAGGCTGGCGGATCTCAGAGGTGACACGGGCAACAACTATCTTCGGCCAGGGCCAAAGCGACTCGTGTTTCGGGGTTGTACTATACAACGGAACATCAATACAGGTTGTTTTTGAGAACTAACAATTCATCAATAAATATCATAAATTGTTGTGTGGTAATAACTTCAATTATTAAACTATTATTAAACAATTTTAAAACCTTCTTTTTAAGTAATGATCTAACTGTAAATCCGTCTAATTACATTTTAGTTACATATAAATTCACAGTCACTCTTAAATTAAATCAAGGAAAAGATTAGCCTAAGGTGAGATATAGTAGGATTAGGTTTAATGGAGTATGGTTCACTAATCTTTTTTAGTGGCAAATATTGAAGAAGTTTACATTGCATGTAGATAATATCCTATATGTTAAAATAAATTAGTGTTCCTTCATACAAAGATTCTAAGTTTGAAATCACTCGACGGATTTGCATGACTGCATAAACAAAAAGTAGTAATCAAAGTAAAACAAGACGTTCATATTGTGCTGAAGGTAATGCAACGTTTAGTATATTTCCAAAGTAAGCAGCACACGGATGAGAATAAAGCTTTTAAACTTTAAAGTTGTGTTTCTGTGAGTGCAGACACGTCACAAACAGCTCCTCCCTTATTACCTGCCTCTTTTATATTTGATTAAATGTGAACATAATATTAATAACTCTTAGAACTGACCTTAGAATATTTTTTGGCTGTTTTTATTGTTTTTATATTTATCGTTATCGCAAAATTTAATAACTGTGATATAATTCACCAGATAAATTATGTACTAGTTGCCCGTCGCGGCTTCGCTCGCGATCATAATGCAATATTATATTTGAAAAGTTAGATACATTTTGACAGCACTTCATCAGCCGGGGGACCGAGCTTTTGTTGAAAAGCCAGTCAGTTTGTTCAAAATGCCCATCTTCATGGTTCCTCTCCAAGGCGAACATATTTACTCGGTTTATTTGCTCGTTTCGTTTTATTTTGGACATTTCCGCTTTATATTAAATTATTATATCTTAATTTTTAATGGTTCTAGAAATGTATAAATAACCTAATAATCTATACATTCAATTTATGTATACATTGGTTCTAATCACTATTCTCACATAAATCACATGCTGATACTTTACCAAGTGAGTGTTATTTTTATAGTTGACCGGTTGTTTTTTTAAAAGCTGTTAAGATTCTCTTGTTTTTATTTACAAATCTCAACCCAAATTTTTTTAACAACTTTTTATGCACAACTATATTTTTCCGGGGATAAGGCCTTATTAGAACTTATTTCTGTACCCACAAATTTGACAGCTCCAACATTAGGAGGCCCCTAAAGCAGTTTTGGAACAGGGGTAGGCAAAGGTCGTTGTTTTATTGTGATGTATTTCAATTATCTTCATAACAAACGCATGTTCATAAATCCAGTTAACTAATAACGGTCAGTGTTGTTTTAATAAAAATCGTAAAGGCTAACAGAGCAAAGGACATAAGGGATAGAAAGTGTAGGCCTATTTCTGCTTATGGTACATTCCTATTGCCTACTGTCTTTCTACCAATTATATGTCCAATCGGTCTAGTAAGTATATGATTAAAATGGAAATTTTGAAGGCCATTAATAGGGCCGAGCCTCATTGGAACGGGAGTACGCCCATAACTGATTTTTGGGGTGGACCTATCTTCTTCCAAATATCTGCTCAATAACTCATGTAGTTTATGCATTATGTGCTTAAAAAACATAACAAATTCATAATTATAATCACAATGACTACCTGAGCAAGAGCCATGTTGCAAGAGCTTATGTGTTCTCTACCCAATGTTCTGTTGCCATGCCGTTTTTTATATTGTTTAGTATACAGTTGTGGAGTAGTTAGTTGGTAAAGCAAGTGTTTCTTCCATTCTGTAGTAAAAGATAAATTAATGACTAAATGCTCATTGGAACAAATATGTTGCATTATACAGTGAAAGGTTAACTTGTACTCATAAGATCTTCTTTGTAGCAGTGACAGATCAATGGACATAACCCTAATTACGCACGTAATGATATGCAGAAGCCTAAAAGTTTCCTGCCCCGCACGAAAATGAACAAAATGTTTGATTTCATTCGGTCGAGTCTTTTTTTGTGAAACGCGGAACAAACCTGATTCATAAACGAACAGGCAGATAAACAAAATTTAAATACATCCGCTGCATACAACATTGAACTGCTCAAAGCTACGTAGAAACAAAACTTTGTATATTTATATAGATAAATACTTTCCTTACCTGATTGTAACATCCGGTATTGCCAAAACCCTATCCATAATGTGTTAACAGTTGCAATTCAAATAAAACTATTCCCCATGTTAATCTTATGAGTAAAAAAAACTAACTTTGAGGTTAGCCCGTGCCCTTGAGGATAAAAATATCGAAAATTGAAAATCATATTGCAAACTACGAACATAGGTGAATTTGTTGCCACTTCAAACATTAAACTTGGTCAAGAAATAAGGGTTGTGTTTACGTTTTGCGTTGTTGCGTTTACAAAAAACGGCTTCACGTAATATATATAAGGATATTAGCAATTAAATGGTTTCCTTTGCTATTGCCACTTTTTCTTCTGCTATGCAACTAGCCACCTGAGTTACTGAATCACTGTGTAGCCGCGATTACGCGATGCACGTTAGGATGAAGGTAACCTTGACAGTAGCTTGCGAAGGGTGTGTGGACAGAACCTTGATCAAAAACCATGCAGGCTGCTCGTCATGTTTTTCCACACACCCTACACAACGGTACCTCGTCAAGGTCAACTTCATCCTAACCTCCATCGTGTAAACGCGGCTTATAAGACGCCGACGCGACGCGACGCAACTAGGACTTATTATAAGATGAATATGAATGACTTATGACCTCAAAGCTTCACGTTATTTTTCAAGAGTTGTATTCTTAACTATGATTTATTTAATGATTTGACCTAATTTATAAATAGCAGATAACTTAGGAAGGCTAGTTTAAGTAATAATAACTGTTTAAAAATCAATAAATGACGATATTAGTTGTATATTTGCAGTTTTGTTGGAGTGATCTTTTTAAATTTAAAATAAAAACTTGAAGTTCTCTTCAGAGTACACTGGGTAAGCTATATAGAGATATTCTTTCATTTTAAGCTCTGGGATTTATGTATGACATAATTCCCCTAATACTGAGCTAGTAATAATAATTGGAAACTTGGTTAATACGTTTTATTTTCGTGATACAATGTGCGCTGTAAAGTTTCCGAAGCAAAACAGTTTGGTAATGTAATGTAAAGGTTCAGTTTTGCTCGATTTTAGCTCTGGATGTAAAACAAGAAAGGTTTTGTGTGTGGAACATGTGATTAAACCATAAATATCAGGCGCTCCGAATTACGCATTCATTTTAACTTTCGGATTTTCCGCAATAAGCGACTTTTATACATTTTTGTTCGGATTAGGCTCTTTGCAATATGATTGGATCACTATTCTAGCAAGTGTTTATAATAATAATAAAGGTTGTTCGTTTAAAATTACAGATGAATACTGCCTGAAGAAAGTATAGTATTATTATAACTAATTGTTTTTTTACTTAACCATTAATTGTACATGTCTCAATTACAGTACATTTTAAATTTATTTTTAGTTATCGGGTAAAATAAAAAAGTTAAAGTTAAAAACAGGGTAAAATATTGCTGGCGGTTAACATGGAAGATCTGTAATAATTGTCAATCCTAGTTAATCTAATGCACCTTTAAAACCACATATACAACGAAAGCTTGATGTGACAATATAGGTAAATTGAAAATCAACCAGGTATGAATTAAATATTAAGTATAGGCTGTCATTAAGTGCCTTTGTAAAAAACTGATTACGGGAGTAGCCAAACGAAGTAGTCACCACCGCAATTACAAAGATTCAAATTGAAATGACCATTGTTGAAGTAGTTAATTGATAGTTATCACAAGAATGATAATGAAATAGTTTATAGTTTGAAGTTGTAGTAAAACTCATCGGGGTGTGATAAGTTGCCCGGCGATCTCTCCCAAAATGCAATCCTCCCTGATTGAGGGTATAAGCTCAGTACGGGGTCGAGATTGGAGGACACAAAAACTAGCCCGCCAGGGATTTACATGTCGCTCAGACAACAACTCCGTGTCTGTGATCGCTGGGCCTATGATATCGATATCACTCTGGTCTTTATATTCTAGCTGACTTACATAACCTGAATTAAATGACAGATTTTAATAATAAATAAGCTTTAATGGTACTGGAGATTGCTGCAATAAAGCCAATATTTTTGTTGATGTTATAAATAGAGGAAAGAGAGTAGTAAATATCCCAGGAATAGTAAATCTTTAGTTAGTATTAAATAAAGCTCCTTCTTTGAATGTTCATTTTAAAGATAAATGTTATATTAGATTGTAAATTAATTGGATTTTTTATTACACATTCTTTATTAACAAATCATATCGAATTCATTTTGTGTGTGAACTATATATTTTTTATTTATCACCTTATTTTTTAAGATTGAAAGATAGTCAATTTATAATGCCTTATCACAAAACACCTTTTGGGAAGCACAAACGGGGATCTTTTAATTAATGTATTAAAATAAATTATAAATATAATATATTATTGGTTAATTAATATATTTAGTAAGATATCCGTATTGATAACTATTACTCATAAGATGCTTACTACTAATAAACACAATTTTTTGAAATTCAGTTTTAACTAAGGTTTTTAACCATCCCTAAATCAAAGAGCTGATAATAGATTCATAACCATAATAACCAATATAAAACAGGTGTGCAAAACTATATATCTGGATTGTAAACTATAAACCAATATTGAGTCAATGAATGGAAAATACGCTATTCCTTAAACTGAAGTAGGATGTCTATTTTATATTAGAAATAAGAAAGTTACAAGGGTTTTCATTATTTTCTGTACGGTACTATAAAACATAAAATTATTAATTTTTCAGGATAAGTACTCGGAATCAGCAGACAAAGGCCTGTGCGTCTGCTGGGTTCCTGTCAAATTAATAATCTGTAGCATCTGTTGCATTTATGTAATGCAAGATAAGAAAGATTAATAAGGAATACAAATAGTAATTTGTTGTACATTTCTGTCGGATCCATATAGATCGGGAATACGATTTACAGATTGTATTGCCTACCTTTTACATTGCCGGTAAAAATATGTAGGCCTAGTGCCTACTGGCTGGATAATAATCATCAATTGGTAAATTAAAAATTAAATTGTTTTGCAATATAATTCCTTAGATTGAACTATGAATAGAAGCAGAAGGGTTACTTTAGTTACATTTCTAACATGAGGTATTGCAAAAGTAAAACAATAAAGGTTGATATAACATTTATTTTTAAATTGTTATAAGAAAGAGTTAAATATAATATTCATTTGCACTTTGGGCGTCCGTGTTATTAAATGAAGCTACAGTATGAAACTTCCTTAAGGGGTCCTAACCGGTGGACTAACAGCATTAGAGGGGACGCAGGAGAAAATTGAGGACAGTCCTTTCAAAGTTGTGCGTTTACGGCAAGCCGCACACTATACGTTTTTAAACAAGGGCTCGCATGGCACAATTTATTATTATAAAAAAAATAATAAAACTGTAATTACCTCCTATATATAGTTAAAAATAATATCAGTTTTCAATACACAATTTAATGGGGTATCTGAAGTACCACGAGGTCATATTGCTAGCATGTTGAAATATATTATTAAAATCATAAATTTACTTTTAAATTCAGATAGTCTTCAAATATATTTTCTAGATGTTCTATTTTTACCCTAAAGATCCCAATGTTAATCTATTGTATGGGTGCATTTTACCTGATCTCATACGGTTTTAAACATTATCAATAACTGAAAGAGTCCATAATGCTTCTCATAGAATGCAGCAAAATGTTTGAAGTAGCAAGTGAAACCAACCTTAACGGCAATCAAAGTCAGTTGTTTGAAACTTTCCCGGTGTAATTGATTTTATTTTAATATGAGTAAAATGCTTGCGTATATATAAAGTTACTACCAGTTAGTATGTGTATATCACATACACCCAATGGAATAATTATATAAATACAACTGCAGTTACCGTGCGGTATTAAAGTTAAAGATAAACCTGTCGCCCTGTACATGTTGTTCATAGTTAAAAATGTTGATTTTACTATCGAAAATAGGAGCTAACTCCCTTTCATAAACTTCGGTAAAACCTAAACTCAGAAACGAGAAGTATTACATATTTTAAAAACACTCTGTTGGAGTTTTGGTTTGTAGGCCCTGGTAATTATTAGAGCGACGGCGACGGTTTGTAACATAATCAGATTACCTTATGTAAATTTTAAATTTATACGAGTAGCTCCCCCGCAAAAATTTGCGGATATAATCCTTATAACAGCTGTTTATTGAATTAAGAAAAAACACATGTGACATAAACCAAATAACACTCTCCTCCTTAAGAACAACATCGGAACTTGGAAGTCCCGTGGGGCAGAGCCCTGGGGCCTAAATCGAAATTCTGGTTCAACAGTAACTTAGAACTTGAAATTATCTTTTAAATAAAAAAAGAATTGTCAAAATCGGTTAAGTATTATCTTTAGGAAGTGAGTGTACAAAAAGCAGTAATTTTTTAAATATGTAGATTTTTAGGGCGATATAAAAAATCAAATTTAATCAGATAACAACATGTATTGATGGACTTTTATGTTTCTTTCTTGGTAGTTTTGCATCCTTTAATGTTATGATGTTTTCATAAACCTCAATGTTAACTGATTAAACCACCACCTAACCTTACATGCGCAGCAAAGTTAGAACGTGGACGTTAATTTATTATCACTTGCAGTGCTGTCGGGAACTTTCCTCTCTCCTTCCGTTGCCGTACTAAAAAACAAAGATAAAAATGACTCATCCATTCTAGTCCGGTCTTGATTTCTTCAGCCGTGTTAGATGTGATCCTCCTTAGAACTATGTTAAACATGAAAAATTACATTATTTTGTAAATTAATGATACCACATATTATAAATTATTGTTTTAAAGGTCTGTAAAATAAATATTTGTTAAGAGTTTTTTGTCAAACGAATACACTAATTTATCAGTTTTTAAACAGTCTACTATTTTTCCTTTAAAGTAATTATCTCACTAACAATATTTGTAATTTGATCAATATATACCGGCTGCCCCACGAAGAGATTGCTATTTTAAAATTAATATGCCAGACGATTCGAACACGCTGGAAGAAACAAACTGCAACTCTACAGTTATAATAATAGATATGTAAAAAAAGTACCCTCGAGATTCATTTGCTTATAATTAATGCAATCAAAATGGCGGAATAACAAAATAATGGTGCGTTTTCGTTAAAGTAATTTTATTTGCGTAACCATTTCAAACTGGTGATCTGCTACAATGTTACTTAAGTAATAAAATTAAAGAAAATAAAGAGATATGAAAGTGATAACTTATCTTAACGTTTATTCGAACTTAGCTATGCTCTAATGGCAACAAAACAAAACAGAGTCATAAGCGATTTGGAAAAATTGCCGAGGTATCAACTACAGTTCCACTTCAATCAACCTCATTAATTCATCGTCTGTCGCAATGTTTTGAGAGTAAACTTTTTCCTTCAAAAAGCCCCATAGGAAAAAATCGCAAATAGTCAAGTCTGGCGTTCTTGGAGGCCAGTCTATGAAGTCGCTTCCAACAGTCAGGAAGATTTTGGTCTAAAACTGCTTTGACCACAGAGCATAGCTATTGATGGACGTCAGTTCGAAAATAAAGGTTAATGAAACAAATTGTGTTCATTTATAATTTATCACTTTCATATCTCTTTCATTTCTTTAACTTTATTACATAAGTAACATTTTAACAGATCACCAATTTGAAATGGTCGTGCAAATAAAATTAGTTTAACGAAAACGCACCATTATTTTGTCATCCCGCCATTTTGATTTCATTTATCATAAGCAAATAAACTTGAGGGTAATTTTTTACATATTCATTTATTATAACTGTAGAGTTTCCAGTTTTTAGCGTGTTCGAAATGTCTGGCATATTAATTTAAAAATAGCAAACTCTTCGTGGGACAGCCGGTATACCAAATATATAAACATTAAGTCAAATTGTAGACAACCAAAACATATTTTAAAAGTCGTGAATCTCGAATTTAACATTGCAATTATAGAGGAAAACATCTAACACGGCTATATAAATAAAGTCCTGACAAGTACGGAAGTGCTATTGCTGAGTGCATACCGTATATATTCGATTTTTAATTATTATTATCAATAAGGTCCGTTCGGTACAGCGATTCAAGCACAAAAAGTCATTTGATAAATAAATAAATGTACGAGCATCATTGCTCCATAAACATTACTTACGCTATTAAAAATATTTTTCAATTTAAATTTGGCATGATGATTCGAAATCGTTGTATTTCTCTAAGAATATATCACGGGAAACACGTTTTCTTGACAGAAAATTTACTCAGACTTCAGAAGTGGAGCTACGTGACTCGACTGTGAGCAGTTGGCTGGAGACTTTGGTTTGTGACAATGATTATCGTAAATTATTTCCAGTTTCTTTAGGTTTTTGTAATTAAAAGTAACCATTATATTTAATATTCCTAGGCTCGCTAGTTATCTAAATAACTAAGGTAACTAAGAAGATTCCCTTCGTTATTCGTGGGTCGTTTGTCCTGCCCCTGAACATAGATTTTTGTTGAGTTGCGCATCGATTTTAAAATATATTCTAAACAGTAAACAAAGTGGGTATATTCCTCAAAGTGGGTTTACCCTTAAGATCCTAAGAGGTAGTTTTGAGCTGCGTACTAAAACAACAATTGAAAGTCGTGTAGACTGTTTAGTAGCAATTGCAGGTGTTACACACTGAATACGAATAAAAACCAACTGAAATGACAACGAAACCAAATTTACCACCTCAACGCCGTAACCCAAGGTTAGTATCTCAAGGGCTAATCCTTAAGCTGTAAGCAAAATAACAGAGTATGTTTGTGCCATTTGTAAATGGGTGTTGTTGCAAGACGAGTTTTAAAACAAAATTAAAAAAGAGTCAACGGGTATTAAAAAAATTATATCCCCGTAGCAGCAAACCTGCGTACTCAGCGAATTTCCAAAGCATATATATGTATCTTAATACCACATAAAGCCACATACCAAGTTTCATCAATATACATTCATAAATAAACGATTTATGACATTTTAATTACTCTCCATAAGAATAACATGGCAGCTGAGTATGCAGGTTTGCTGAAGCAAGGAACACAAAAAATTGGGTTTTATACAAATATCAATATAACTCATGTAGGTAAAGCCACATACCAAATTTCATTAATTTATTTTCATAATGAAGGCAGATAACACGTTACTTATTCTCCATAAGAATAACATGGGGCTAAGTACGCAGGTTTCCTGCTACGGGAGCCTTGGGTAAAAAAGTGTCTTTTTGAGCAAATATCAATGGTCCACAACCAGATGAAGCCGTATACCAAGTTTCGTCAGTATAGGTTCATAAATAAGCGAGATATAAAATTTTTATTTTTCTCCATAAGAATAACATTAGACAACGTACTGTGTTTAGCACTTTCAATATCTCGGTAACCAATTGACGTAGAGAAATGATTAAAATACCAAATTGTGTGTTTTTATAAGCGAACTTAAAGTCATAAATGTTGCTTTACACGTTTATACCAAATTTCATCACAATCGGAAAATTTTTACGAGAGTTATCGTGCTCACGGACACATATATATATATATATATATATATATATATATATATATATATATATATATATACAGTTTCGAACGAATGGTGTTTTTGGGGTCTGGGGACCTCAAAACGAAAAGTTATCATGGTCCCGGGCCTAGGTCTTACCATGCCGACTACGGTAATAGCTTCTTCCCTATAGGGGAAATTCGCTAAAATCATTTGTTTGATATGACACACAATCTAGGAACAGGTAGTGTTTTAGTTTTTGTTGGTATTAGTCGCTTATAAAAAATAAGTTAATTTTTCAATATTAGTTTTAATAATGTTTGAGATGAAAACCTTATTTTTCTCAGGGATAAAAACATGATATATTTTGCATTATTTTGTCACGTCAAAAGTACAAGTAAATGTAGGTTTTGATAAATAGACTTGTTGAAACCCCTAGTGTACCATTTCCGGGTGTGTAGACTCATACATTGAAGATGGTTAATTGTTATATCATGTAACACTATGAAACTACTACATATTTTTATTTGAAAATAAAAATAACCTATATATATATATATATATAACCTAAATAACCTATAATAAAAAATAAATAAGGTTTGTCATTTTAAAGCCTTGTTATTTAAATTGGTGGGTATGATCACCCATTTAAGGTTAATTTCCTGATAAAGAACAATAATAATACTTTAAAAATAATAATTTAAACGTTGCCATAGTCCACTAACTAAAAGAATCTCATCTAAGCCTTTGCAGCTTTGGTTAACAGTTGCCACATTTATGTGTGGGACATAAATTCAATCGCCCACCACATAACAAGTGCCTCGTAACCCTTACATTGGCGGACCTTGTCCTAATTAATAACAGGGTCGTATCCGCACCTCCACCCCTCGTCCAGTACCGTACTGACCACTCCCTCTGATAAACTTACAGTTCAACACTTTTAATTAAATAATATATTTTCTCTAGTGCATTAAACAAATCATAATAGTTGTTATGATTCTTTTTACAAAGACATCGAACATACGTTCCTCCACTGCTGCTTAGTATGAGTCAGTTGTTGTGAATCACTCTGCACTTCCTTTCTCTGAGTAGTGAAAAACAAACTTAATCTTTAAAATCCATTTGTGTGGAAATGGAACTCGGAATCCCACCAAAGGGTTCTGCTTACATTGTGAAAGTAGGACATCATAAATCGATTGGTGAACCCTTCACCCTTGTAAAAATCTAATTTTACTGAAAAACTCATTTAAAAATTGAAAACTTAAATTGGACTTATGTATAAAAAAAATTATAACAGGTGTTAAAAAGTTGTCTTTTAACACGCAAAGTAACGTTTACGTGGTAAAGTTTCAACATGCGATGTAAACTAATTAAATAACTCCGAACATGACTGGTCCCCTGTCACTTAAAAAAAATGTTACTGAATTATATGATATTGCTAAATTTTAAACTAAACCTGTTTCTAATAAATTTAGAACAGGCTTTATAAGTATATTTATTACTATAAATTACATTGCTGGAAGCGAGGTTATATTTATGCAATATCCTTCCTTTTTTGATATAATTTTTAAGTAAACCGTTACGACTGAACACTAGAACAATTTATGTCTGATTCTTTCAAAGTGGAACAATCTGCACTTAAGAATATTCGTGATAAATTTAACTAACTCTATTAATTAAGAAGTTCTACCTCACTAAACGCCAAGTTTTAAGCTCGTCAGTGTTTAATAATGCTGTTATTACTCAGATAAATATAACTTGACATAGCAAGTATACTTTTATTTAAAGTTCACATTTTTTTGTTATATTCAGACTATGAATATTGCTTTATTTAAACAATATTTAAAAAATCAATAATAAAACAATAAATAAAATCAATTCTCAGTCAAAGCTTTTGATTCACTTTTCTCAACAAAAATATCGAAATCCCTTGTTTTCTCAGTCAAAGTTTTTGCTTCTCTTTTATCAATAAAAATATCGAAATCCCTTGTTTTCCCTCTTGGAAATCCATAGTCCAGTATTTACCATGGGATTTGGCCTCTTTAATTTTCTTTGACACGTTTTTTTAACTGGCACAAAGTGGAGGCTGCTCCATCTTTACAGCAAAACGTACTATGGTCCTCGATTGAAGCCTCCTTAAAATGTTTAAGTAAATTCTATCTCTATTCTGTAGAGAACTGTTCAAACAAATTTTACATGGATTCGTGGTTTGTTGAATACTACTAAATTGTTCCACTTTTGTCTTTTCAAAAAATTTTATGAAACCAATCCTTCAAAAAGTATCAATTACAATTTAAAAATGTATGCTCGGATTGAGACTTCAAATTTGTTTAACTAAATGGAGAACCATTTTCAGTAATTAAAAATTCAATTAGATTTGAGTTAACTATCAATCAGTAATTAACAATTATAGTTAATTTGATAATTAAATCTATTAATTAACTAACTCTATTCAATTAAGACGAAGGCATGGCCAAAGTGTGCAAGGTCCAGAAGAACGTCAACAGCACGGTGAAGGACGGTATACCCCGCCTCGTTGATCTGTTTGGCAGTCTGAAGGACCTAAGTAAAAAAGAGGACCAGGATCAGGACTCTCTCCGTAAGTCCTTGGACTCAGTTGAAGAGGCAAGAGATAAAAAAGGTGCAGGCACGAAGGTGTTGTGGGCAAGATCCGTAAGGATATTAATCTGGGCACCTGCGCCGCAAAGTTAGTCTGTGTGAGCTAGGATTTTCTCCTCCAGCTGGGGAAGGGCTTTGACAGAAAAGCCTACGCTGCGGTTTTTGAAGCCGCTGTTGGACCGACGGGATGCGTCGTTGCCTCGATAAACGGATTTCTGTTGAGGTGAGTGACCTCAATTCCCTCGCTGGGACTTCGCGGAGTCTTTGGACAAGGTTTTGGTGGGCCCAGTGACACATGAAAGGTCACTGTAAGCCCACTGTAAGCCCACCAAGCAAGCGGAAATTGAAGATGTCGGTCTTTGACCTTTCTGAGGGAGAGGCTGCCAAGTTTCTCAATCGCGACCATCTTCGGATGGGTTTTGTCAGCTGCGCGGTGCGATTGAGGACCGTAGTTCACTGGGGCAGCGAGTGCACTGGGGCGGATCGGTCCACTCCCTGCTACAAATGCGGAGAGTCGGACCATCAACAGAATTCTTGCAGCAAATGGCCTCACCGCTTCCTCTGCAGTGAGCTCCAGCCAGGGGGAAACTTCCACATATCTGGGTCCGAAAGTTTATTCTACCTCATGGCCTATTTAAGAAAGTTTGTTTTAATTATGGCAGAAATATTTCAAAAGTACCAAAGTACCAAAGGTTGTCTGTAATGTACGTTGAGGATTTGTGTGCATTTTCAGGAAGCGGATCATACGATTTTCCCAAAAAGTTTTCACATTAAACCTTCTATTGATATTAGTGTTAAACTTACTTTGAAACAAAAAGAAGTCGCATTCAAATCGCCTTACCGCTTGTCACTGAGTATGATAATCCATTCCTTGAGGCTATGATAATTCTTCGCTTTGATATCTCGAGTCTTTAAATTTATCTACCTAGATAAACATACTAGGTAGATAAACATACATGGACTAAATAATAGAAGGCATAGTTATTTAAGTAATCTGAAAGTTAATATTTTGTAGTAACCCTACAATCCCTAAGTATAGATAGAACATTCAGTAATAGCTAAGAGCAGGTAGATACTAAAGAATAAATTATTGATAGTTCAGAAAGGAGAGACTTGGTTTATAATATTCAAAGTTATATGAAGCAAGAAAAAGATAGAGCGTTAACGGGAAATTGTTAACTTTTTAAAATAATGATTTTATGATTTGCTTAACTAATAGAGAATTATTTGACTTGTTGTAACTAAGCAAGCCAAGACTTCTGTTTGAAACATCTCAGACGAAAGTTTTGCTGTTTTAATTGGAAGTCCTTGTGTTGTGGTCCTCGCCATTAATATTTAACAAGCGGCATCCCACCCTGTCACGAACAATGCTTTTGGGGGTAGTTCGTACTCGTTTTAAATACGGACAAGGTACTTTGGCCGTAACTACGAATTTTAAATTTGTAATTAATTCGCCACGAAATACTCCCTAAAAATGCAAATTACAACTTTAAATATTGCTGTCAACGGCTTATGTGCTGATAAAAACAAAACTTGTGTTTAGGATTTATATGAGTTATATTAATTTGAATTTGATTTGTTTAACACTTTTAATATACAGGATCAGTAACACGTCCTTGAATAAATAAATCTATGGAGGGATGTAATAACATTAGTTAGGTGTTGGTGAATCGCAAAACTTTCAAGCAGACATTCAATACAACGAGTTTCAGAATAAAAATACAGAATATATTATAGTCAAGTCATTTTGTCACAGCTAAGCAGTTTGTCACCTCTAAATCTAGCTAGGTCGGTACCAACAATTACAAATTATTTTCCATCTGCCGTTTGTACCAAGAAAATCTTACTATTCAAATTCAATTAAATTCAAATTCTTTATTTTCCAAGGTTTACAATATTTACAATAACAGTAGATAGTAAACATCATTGGAAATAATTCCCGCGAAGACTTTTCATTTGTGAGTGGGAACGTCAGAGTCTACTTGATACACTGCATTTAACCACTCTCAAAACACTCAAAACTTATCGATATTAATTTAAAATAATTTGGTAGTCAACCAAAACTCATTATAATTCATAATCACATGTTTTAGATTTTAATCCCCGCAGCTAAAATCTAATACATTTGTTACCAAAACTAAAAAAACAACAGCGAAGAAAATAAAAAAAAAAACACATAAGAAATTGTCTAAAATCATCAATAATATATTAGGAAAGAAATCAACTGCCCGAAAACAAAGTATTTTTGTCACATATATAAATAATATAGTGGGTGTTTTAAAAGTCGACGAACAAACTTCACAGGCTTGTTATATGGACTATTTCCAACAACAAATTTCATATATATTTTTGTCATATTCTTAATAATTTACAAGTCATTGATGTTTTTAATGTTTTTAAAAATTGATGTATTGCAATCTCATAAATTACTTTTATGAAAGAGAATATACATGTAGGACCATAAAACGTTTACACTATATAAAAATGAACAGTATTTATTAAAAAATCAGTTTTTAGGAGTTTAATCAAATTAAAAACACAAACTAACACAATTTAAATTTAAATTTTACTTTTCAAACAAACATTTTACTTTCAAACGGTGTTGCCGGTTACAGTTTTCGCCTTAGAGAGTGGTTCTATATCTTAAAAGCTTTCCCACTGACTGCAGATAATAATATTATTAATATATTAAAAAATGTATTTCCCTAATGTCAATAATGTCGTTTGATTAAATAAATACACTTTTCCTGAAATTAGCCATTAATTTATAGTAACAAAAAATAAGAATAAAAATAAAAATTTCGTTAATTTGATTTTTAGTTTTATTAAACTCATAAAAGCTGCATTTATTTACAATTACTGTTTATCTTTATAGGCTGTAAAAGTTGTATGGCCATTCGTGCATATTTTCTTGCCTAAAAATGATTTATGAGATTGCAATACTTAGATTATGAAAAATATTTAAAATGTCAATAGCTTGTAAACCATGAAGGATATGATATGAACATATATAACATTTTTTATATATATGTATATATAGATATATATACATATATATAAATTTGAACGAATAGTGTTTTTGGCATCTGGGGACCTCAAAACAAAAATTTATCATGGTCTCGGGCTTAAGTCTTACCATGAGACCTACGGTAATAGCTTCTTCCCTATAGGGGAAATTCGCTAAAAACATCAGTTTTATATTGTATTGAACTGGGAGTGATTTTTATATGAAATATAAGAATGCAAGTTTTAATACAATTTAAAGGTGAAAGATTCCGACGTTGTTACTTTATATATTCTGTTATAATATTTCTGGTTATTATTAAAGATTCTATGTGATCTTTGTAGAAAATCGTGTTTTTACCATAATTAGTAAAAGCTGTCTGATATATAATATTATGAATTACTATTTGACGTTAATCGTTTTATTTTCACACATGCGGTCACAAACTAAGGGGGCGTTTTTAGTGAATGGAACTTCATTACTAATTTAAAAATGGCCTGATCAGCGAAATAAAGCTTCTTTTCTGACCAATTGGTC
Source organism: Allygus modestus (assembly GCA_963675035.1). Lineage (NCBI taxonomy): Eukaryota > Metazoa > Arthropoda > Insecta > Hemiptera > Cicadellidae > Allygus > Allygus modestus. The sequence continues at coordinate 79,016,492 of OY776114.1, read as the reverse complement.
TTTCCTACAAAAAATAAATATAAATGAAAGATAATAAAACATATCATATCTAAATAAAATCACAAGTTTAAACATAAAATATTGGAACCAAAGTTAAATTAGCTGTGGGTGTGGAGAAAAAAAGATAAATGCGTTTAGGAGAGAATTAGTTAGATAAATAAACATTAAAATTGTGTAGAGATGCCAACGCCAATTCTCAGAGGTAAACCTTGTTTTACCCAGATTATATCTAGATTTTATACCGTGGATATCATCTGAGCAATACGAGAGGCAAGGTTTATGTTCCCAGGCAAATGGAAAATCTCTTAATTTAATCTCAAAGCCACTTTCTCATTTTTTTAGTGAATTTCCTATGGACAAGTGAACTATTCGCATGACCAGCACGGTGAAACTTAAGCCCGGGACCACCATAGAAGTTCCTAACGTGACCCCTGAACACTTTTAGGTGGGTCGTTCAAAATGATATATACAGGTGAGGAATTCCGATTTTTACAATAAAAATTTCATTGGATTTGCATTACAAAGTGCTTTAAATTTGATGTAATGTAAAATTTTGTTTAGTTGCTAGTTTTCATGGGATTTGACTTTGAAATATTTAAATGGCCGCCATTTTGAAATTTGAAAAGTTTAATAGAAATTATTTTTGGAAAATGTTAAAAACCAAAAAACTTAGTTTATACCAAGTTTCATAAAAATATCTCCAAGGGTTTTTGAATTATTAATTATAAAAAAATACCAAATGGCAGATTACGCCTAAACTAATCCGAAATCGCAACAATTTTACTATACATTTTTTACTTACTTGTTTTTGTGTGTAGAAACCGGTTCTGCATAGCGCGCTTCACATTTTTGTGACATTCTGTATATATAGACATATATATATATATGTGTGTTTGCACTCTAGCGATCGCATTTTTTGTCCGATTTACTTCAAATTTGGTAGGGAAATTCCTTTCAATAATCAGTTGGACAAGTTCATGGGCAAAATAATCGGAATAATTGTAACCCTCTTTTTTGGGATTTTATTTTTCAAATTTTGAGTTTTTTGCCCAAAAAGGGTCAGAAAAGCCCCGGATGTAAAGTTATAACATAAGTAGTAAGGCGAATGTTTTAAGCTCTCTCTCATCATACTAGCACAAATATTTGCCGAGTTATTTGTGAAAATGTATATAGAATGTATATAGAAAATGTAAATAGAATAAACACAGTGCGTTGTCTTCTAGGGGTTTTATATTAGAAAAGTCCGTATTCATATGTTAGTGTATTTTCATCATCCCCAGTATCCTCCGCCTACTTTTAATCCTGACTGGACCTTCTCCTAACTTTATGATACGGAACATTGTATTCCCAGCGTTGCAGATAAATGGAACCAGGAACATCAGAACAGCCAAAAAATAAATGTTTTCAGATTTCGATAACAATTGGAAAGAGTCTTCATCACCTTTGAGAAAAGTTCGACCGTACAGTCTGGTTTGATTCCAAAGGACCTCGTATAGTCAGGTGCGCCAGGCTACGACTAGGGGCGAAGAGGGGGCTCTTTTCTAAAAACATCAGACCATCTAACACCGCGCCGCCACGCCGCCGGCCGTCGCGGTCGTCCCAATGGGTCGTCCTTCCCCGACTGCTACGCTACCCCAGCTCGCCATGTAGAGCTCGCCAAATGGACAGAAAGCGCGTTGTCGTTTACACTTTCCTGTACATCGTAATAATAATAAAACTACAATGAAACTTATATATTCATTTTCTGCATAAATTTCCGCATCCAACAGTAAAAATATATTTTAGTTTACAATTATGTGTAATTTTTAATAATAACAATACTAGAAAGCTGTAACAGCATGACATGAAAAATTCAGCAAGCGAGAAACTTTTTTATTTTTGAGGTAGAAACAAACTTCCAGCGAGAAAATTGTAGCTAATTAGATGATCTTAAATTTTCATTCAAAACAATTTTCGATATAACTTATAGTTTGTTCAATAATCCGATCTAAATAACCGCTATGTTCAGTTATAAGCGCGCCGTCGTCGCGGACCACGGCTCCACGCTGTTCTACCACATCCAGCATAATTAAATGATCCTCATTTTACTTAGATTTTCACCTGCAAAATATTAATTATGTACATTTTACTCCATCTTGTATCGAGATTACCGTTTTTTAACATAGCTTTCGATTTTGATAGAAAACTCAGTTATCGAGATGTAATTAGGCTCATGAGGAATCTTATAATTTGATTTGTAAAGTAAATTAGACAGTAAATAATAATAGACTTACTTGTATGAAAGAATAAAACATTATTTGATAAGATAAACATTATCCGATTAGTGATTGATTATATTTTACTCGAGAAGCAACAACTTTTTTGAATCAATAATGAAATAAAATACTTCAGTAAGAAAACATAACGTTGCCTTTTATAAAACAAAACTTACTTCCTTTTAAACTATCTGTTACTTAAACATTTATTCCCCCTCCAAATATGAAAGCTTCTTAGTCGTAAATGAAATAGCTACAAATTTGATTAAAATGACGAATAAATATATGTTTTATATAAAAACTTAAAACTAATCCTCTATATCAGCCATATAACCAATCCTATACAAATGTGTTTGGCAGCGGAACGTATCAAGGAACTTGAATACGAAGGATACTTGGTTCAGGGTTTCTACAGAATTTCAATTTTCTATTTCCCTGACTTTCCCCGACCCTTTTGTCAAACTCCCCTGACCAACTTTCATTATACGTCTTCGCAATCTCGCTTTATAAACAAGCGTGTGTGCACAGTTATTATATATTTAATATGTAAAACATTATTTTCTATATCATGTACGTCATGAATGTTAATAAAACAAAATTAAATAAATTGATCTCAATAAAAACTCAATAATTGAGGATTACAAGATGTTAATAATAAACTCCTAGGAATCCTTAGATCATTAGCCAACAATTGGGACTTCACCTGAAAAATACTGCTACAACAGATTGTATACAACCTGGAGCAAACATTTCCTCAGTTTTGTCATCATCGGGGATCAGATGGAAAATAAGAAGCACCGAATTATCATGTAAATTTTGTATGATTCCTCAGAGGAAGTTATTCTTGTTGTGATAATGACCCTCATAACCTATTTTGAGACTTAACAAAGATTACAAAATTAATTTTGAGAAGTAGCATTGAAGTGTAATAGTAATCAGTATTGTCTATAAGCTACAAATTTATTTTCATATCTTTAGCACGTGGGGTCGATACTTATTAAAATAAGCTTTATTACTAGGTTCCCTGACTTTCCCCGTCCTTCCCTGACCAAATTTCTATTCCCCGACTTTCCCTGACTTCCCCTGACCTCCCCTAGTAGAAACCCTGTAGTTGTTAATAAACCTTTCTACCGAAAATATAAATTGAATAATATAGAATCAATGTTTTTATCTCAAAACTCAAAACTAAGCCTCTCCAAAAGCCTTACAATAGTTGTTATATAGTTTGGTTTCATATCAAAAATTGAGGAATGTATCGATTAAAGCAAATATGGCAGATATAGAGTCGTAAATTATTATTTTTTCGATACAAATCAAGGTTAAGTACGTGAAGATCGAGATATTTATACTAATATTGAAAACTACACGTGTTTTTACGTCATAATCAGAGGTTAAATACATTTGAATTTAGTACCAAAAGCTAAAGAATTTATCCTGTGATATGATTCCGAAAACCATTTTAAAATAAAAAATTCCTCGCGCCGTAAACCTCATTTAACTCATTTATTTATTACAGAGGGTTCAGAGACACTCTGTATATATCTACATATTTAAAAAAATTCCTGATTTTTGTTCACTCACTTCCTGAAGTTAATACTTAACCGATTTTGATGATTCTTTTCTATAATCAGACCGAGCAACGAGCGCTCTCGAGGCGGTTTTTTGACGAAAGATCAATGAAAGATCGGTCCGCTGTCTTGTTCGGGGTCTGGCTCGGGGTTCGGTAGTGAACTGTATGGTACCTCCATACGCTGCTCCGAGCGCCGGCGCCGTCACGAGCCCCGCAGCTAGCGCTACGCATGATTATTTTATATATGAGTAAGTTTTGTTGTAACATTTTAAATGTTAGCAAAGTTATGGTATTTGTTATGTGTTCCTTTATTACATTCAATTTATATGTATTTGTTACTATATTCAATTTGTTATAAATTGCATGTCGCATTAGTTTTTTATTTACTAAATTATTACAACCTCGTTATTGTTGTTACAATCCTTCTACAAATAACTCTATATAGTTGATGAAACCCTTATTTTAATATGTGGTCAGATAAACCATATGTTTCAGTTTAGAGTGTAAAAAGCGTATTATTGTAAAAATCAACACCAACCAAAAAGCGTAAATACCAACCATGTAGGCCTTGTAAACTAATTTATGAATTTTCATTTACTAACTCACCTGTTACGCTCTTTGTGACCATTACAAAAATATTTGAGATTCTTGCACTTTAGGTGTTCCCCAAAAATATGTCAGAGCGTCTCAAAGGAGGGTTAGGGGGTCGAAACGGGCTGTTTATAGCGTGACGTAATTTATGCATGGTCCCTAACCTAAACATCAGGATGAAAAGTATTGTAATCAGACAGTATTTAAGTCTTTAAGGGATGATCTCAACAGTTTGGGGTGAAACCGTCTGATTACACTTTTATTTCTAAAATTACTCGTTCTGCTGAATTTATAAATGTATTGAGTAAAAAACTAAAATACACTCACCTCGTACGTTGTTGTTGGCGCCATTTCACAATAATTTATAATTATTTGTTTACGCTTGGCGTTTGAAAACAACCCACCCTTTTTTGACCGTCTCCTTCCCATGCTTCACATCGACAAAAACTACAGGAAATAAAATAAAACTGAAGATCTGCAAACTGAGTACACTTCAGACTGCACGTTATCCACGGCATAGAAGGAAAAAGGCGGGAGCGGGAAACTACTGTAGCGCGCCCCGTGGCATTGTGTAAAAGCAGCCCTCGATAGATTTGTCGGTGAGGTATTACGAAGTATACTTATATCACGACAATCACTGTCTATGAAATGTAGCAGAGTGATTTAATGAGCAGGAAGATCCAGACGGAACGTTTACCAAAACCTGTCAGACTTATATATTCTTTAAAACATAAGAACTAGCCTGTAGACATTTTTTCTATGGTAGCCTTCTAGCCTACATGTTTGGTTTGGAACTAAAGCAAAATCTCTTTGCACATTATTTTATAGGTGAGATATTTGAAATAAAACAATGTTTTTAATTAATTACTGGTTTGTAAATAATTAAAATGAATAAAATAAAGATTTTATTTAAAAATTAATAAAATAATACATTTCTTACGTAAGATGAATCGCAACCATAGCACTGACGCAGATTTGTAATCCTCATATCCAACTTTGGAACACGGACAATGAATCTCAGAGATTTCGAACGCGTGTAGGATGTTTAAATCAATCTTTGTGTGCTTGTGTGAGTGAAAATGACAATGTTTGTGGAAAGGCTAGTAGCGCCATAGACGGCTTTGTTCGCCGGCCCCGTTTTTGCCTAAAACACGCTCTCGTAGTACCCTGTTTCCGTCGCAACCTACAAACAATTGTTGATGGGATAAATTTCTGCGTACATTTCGAATCTTACTGCTTCTTTCTATAACCTAAAAATTTCAAAATTATTTATGGAAGTATTTTTAAATAATTATGAAAATTAAGTAATTTTGGCTAATTTTGATAGATTTTCTCGATGCTAAATTATATATTTTTCAATATTATGAGGTTATATAAAAAGAGACACACTCTTCGTGATAAGTTTAAGAGTATTTATGAGAAAATCGGTTGAAAAATGGTGTCAGAAACAGGGTACTACGAAAGCATGTTTTTAGCTTTTTTCGCGAGGGTGATGAAGACTCTTTTTATTTTTACAAGTTTTTATGTGAAAATTAATTTTTCTCACGTCAGCGTGCTGCGGGCGAAATCGTTTTGTTTGGTTATGGATAGCCCTAGATTTTAATAGCACGTTCATATTTCTGTACATTTAAGAATATCACAATGCACCGTTGCGATACGATTCAATGCGTATAAGCAGATATTGGATGCAGTGCAATTTTGTTGACATGTGTTTGCAGCTTTTCATTTTAAAGCGTCGCTTTCTTTCGTAAGACTTATGTAAGTTGTGGTTGTACATACCATTACTGAGTTTTACTCATACATTACTGAGTTTTATTTTCCCATTACAGTGTAAGGAGACAATACTAAAAAAAAACCGTTGCAGTAAACCTGCATACTCAAAGATTTTCCAATCCATATATATATATATATAAACCATACACAGCCAGTTACCAAGTTTCATAGATACATATTCAAAAATGAGTCGTATACTAAATTATAATTTTTCTCCATAAGAAAACATGGGGATTGAGTACGCAGGTTTGCTGCAACAAGGAGCAGAAAATATTAGGTTTTAATTCAAATATCAACAGACCACAACCAGGTGAAGCCACATACCAGTTTCATTCGTATCCATTTATAAGTAAGCAATTTATACAATTTTAATTATTCTCCTTAAGAATAACATGGAGGGCTGAGTACGCAGGTTTGTTGCAACAAGGAACCCAAATTATGGCTTTTTATGCAAATATCAATGTAACTCAACTAGGTGAAGCTACATACCAAGTTATATTAATTTATGTTAAAAATTAAGTGAGGCATAACATTTTTCTTATTCTTCATAAGAATAACATGGGCGCAGTACGCAGGTTTGCTGGTACGGGAACCATAGGAAAAATATTGCTATTTTGGACAATTGTCAATAGACCATAACGAAATGACGCCATATACCAAGTTTTGTCCGGATACGTTTATAAATAAGCGAGATATATTTTGTTTCTTATTCTCCATAAGATGGAGAATAAAAAGAGAAAAAACATTGGACAACGTTCTGTGTTTAGCACTTTCAATATATCGGTAACCAATTGACGTAGAGAAATGATCAAAACACCAAATTATTCGTTTTTTAAATTCAAATAGAATGGTGTAAACTAAAATTAGATTTATTAAAATATTATATGTAAAAAACTCAAAACACCCGTTTTCAGGGTACAAAACCCCCCTAAAATACCCCTTTGGATAAAGCGATCTGCTTGGTTTTCGAACTTAGTCATAAATGTTACTTTACACGTTTTTACCAAATTTAATCATAATCGGACCATTTTTATGAAAATTATCGTGCCTACGGACACACACACACACACACAAACACACACACACACACACACACACACACACACACACACACACACACACACACACACACACACACACACACACACACACACACACACACACACACACACACACACACACACACACATATATATATATACAGTATTGAACTAATGGTATTTTTGGCACCTGGGGACCTCAAAACGAAAAATTATCATGGTCCTGGGCCTAGGTCTTACCATGCCGACTATAGGGGAAATTCGCTAATATACAAAAAATAGATTAGTTGTTGCTGAGGAGATAGCAACAACTACATCCAACGAATTATTATGATTGAAATGAAAACCAAACTGATATTAACGGGTACATGTTTACAATTTTAAAAAACCGAAGGAAAAACTAGAGCTATTTAGCTTTACAACTTTACAAATTTCCAAGACTTTGTTTTGCACGCTAAGTTTTAACCAAATTTCAAATAGAACTTTGATAACATGAAACCCCATTAAATATGTAGAAATACCACTTTACAATAGTAATTGCACCCTTTTAAAAGTTGGATCATAAACCTGATTCGCTATCACATTTATAGTTGCAAAAGTTACTTAAAAGCATGGTAATTTACATAGTAACTGTCTTGCTTCAAAGCTATTATAGAACTTTGAATATTATTTTGTTGAGAATAGTGCATTTTACTCTTACAATCCCAAGGAAATGGCTCACTATAGCAGGAACTTTATTACTCCTACATAGAAATGTTCTATCGGAACATAAAAGTGTCTTGTAAGCAACTCAGGTAATTTAAGGAAATACGTTTGAAGTTATAGACTGGATGCTTGTTCTCTAGCAAGGTAGATTGGTTGATAGTAATTATGATTGATTGCTTCCTGGGAAGGACTAGTATCTCGTGTTTGGATATTTAATTTTTCTTATTCATATTTGAATCACCAACGTTGATTAGACAATGTAAAAATTACTGCACAGCTGATACAGATTATGTTTTTAAATGTTTTTAAAATGCTTCCGCCTTCAAGTAAAACTTAAATCACAAACATATACACATTATGTATATCGGCGAAAGATTAATACAATTTGAAGAAAGTACACTTAGCGCGTTTCACTGATAAGTGGTCGTTGACTGAGGCAGAACGTAGAGCGGAGGATGCGGCAGCATACACCTTGTTGGTTACTGTGGAATATCTTATCATAAGTTTCTATTTCTCATCATTAAAAATTATATTCCACTAAAAAAAAAAAAAATATTTCACCCATATTTTAGTTTCTTGTTCAGAATATCTCAAGACTATCCTTAAAACTATTGGTTATCTCAAGTTCTTCCTAAGTGCGTAAAGGATAGATTTGTTTTTATTTGTATAATTTCTGACACGTTTATTTTCTGTTTATAGATTGTTTAAGTCAATGAACATAATATTTTGTATTAAATTAAATCCAGGAATATTTTTAAATTACTATAATTTTACAATGTCAAAAACCATAAGTATCATTGATAATATTTAGACCTTTTCAAATAGAACCTTAAAAATATTTAATGTTTGAAATCTCAACCACCATCAAAGTGCTTGGTGGTGGTTTGTGCCGCCTTCACTCTAAAGTGTTTTTTTATAGTTTTATTGGCCCATTCTTAACGTTTAACTGTTTAACTAATTCTAGCACTGATGTATAAAATGTGCCCCAGTGGTTCAGTTGCATCCTCTAACAGTTTTGTTTCCACGATATAGATCAAGTTTGATTGAAATCAATCTTAAGAAATGTAAATGTACCTTTATTTTTGCAATAATTCGTAACCATTGATAACAATTGTAGAGTTTATAACTGAGGTAAGAAAATATAGTTGGTGTTTCCATTACCTGCCCGCAAACAAGTTTGTTTCAATTTGGTTACAAGTTTAAATTAACTTTGTCATGACGTCTTGATTTTCCAGGTCAATTTAACTAATGAGTTTGATTCTAAACTGATAATTCAACTAGACAAATGAATTTTATAAAACCCAAAAAAATAGTTCATTGATAAGTTAGACAAATGTTAAATAACACAAATGTTAAATATAAATTGATATGTTAAGATAAAGTGTTAATGTATTATACCATTTATGTTTGCTCAGTCAAACGTGCCCTTTAGGATAATTTTATACATGATTTGTCAATTATATGTTTGTGCAATACATTGTTGGTTCAATTTTTCAATATTAAGAAGTAAGTATCAGGATGAGCTTTATTATTTCTTACATTGCAATATATATAACGCTTTAAAACATATAAAGCGACTTCCAATAATAAATACAAATAGCATTGTGATTGTATTTTGTTTAGTGGCGATTATTGTAAATGGAAATGAAATGAAAAGCCATCGAAACATACAATGTTGCATTGATAGCTTTCAAAAATTTACTAGGAAAAATCAGAGCGCTAGAATAGCAAATAGGAATTTTATAATACATTTTCTTAGCTCTCATCTTTTTAGATTTTATGTCAAATGTTATTCAAAATTCAATTTGTTTAATTTGTTGGGAGAACCTATTAAATGAACGTTCAGTATATTGATTAATTAAGGACATACTATAATATAGGTAATTTAAGCGAAATTTATTATGAATTTATTTAATTTTTGTATTATTTGCAAAAAAATACCATTCCTGTTATCAATAAATATTTCATTTTTTGTCATTAAATTTTTCTCCTTAGTTAAATATGTAGAGCTGAAAAATTAAAACTTCAAAAAATATTATAATTTATAAACTAAGTGGAAAAGCATTTTCATACTGCAGTAGCGCACAATGTAATTTTACCTGGCGACTCAATTTGGCATTGCTATTTGCACTTTCCTAAGCCTGTGGTGCGAAAATATATAGATATTTTAAATATAAAAAAAACACCGTTAACATGCATCCAAATATTTCTAAGGAAAACTAAAGCAGTTTGTATTTTATTGCCAGTTGGTGAAATAAAGGAGTCGCATGATTTCCCTCAGGTGAGGTAAAAGCCTGTGGTCTGCGTTATCAAGAAAACTTCCAGCAGTGATCCCTGAGCCGCTTATTATAACTTTACGTTGTCCTAGCATATTTTTAACCGAGGCTTATGTTTACGGCCATTGGGCATGATTGAATAGCCTCTTTATAACACTTTATATTAGCAAAAAGGTTTAAATTACCTGGTCATACTGACGAGTGATCCTATCATGGTAGAAATACCACTGGTTATATTTTTGTACTGGCCAGTTTGTTTAATATTTGTTATAGTGTTAGTTTGTATTCGTTTTATAACTTTAACGACTTTTATCCCCACCGGTGATGAAGCTTGACGGTATGTTTAGCTTGATGCCAGCTTGAAAATGAACCCCTGAGGTTTGAAACCAGCAGTAGTTGTACCACGATATAGGATCTCTTGGCAGTACCACCAGGTAGTTTAAATCCTTTTTGGTCCTTTTTGGTTATAGGATCAATTGGGAACTATTTTACTAGTACGCAAATTAGTTCATGTAGATCAACTGGGTATACGAAGATGACTAATTGGGGATAAAGCCTTACACATAAGTTTGATTACGGTTAGAAATAATATTAAACTGAATTTAAATTATGCAGTTTTCATCGTCAAATATAAAAAAGCTTCAAACTGCAGCCTGCAGCTGGTGTCAACAACGCCCTGTCACTTGGGGTCACTGGATGTGACAAATGCTCGTCACCCAGTAACTGATTTATTCTTTAATCAGACACTGTCAACGAACGAACTGCGTTGGCTGTGTAACAAAAGTTTAGTATCCACTACTTGAAAAAACCATATAATTACACTGCCAATTTCTTCATACAGTTAATTTAAAACAGAATTTACATATTAATTAATTAATACAAATCATTTATTTTATTTTTATTAGTATCCTTATTTTAGTTCCAAAATTTGACTGGTGAATTATCTTCTATTGTATTAAATAATACAATAGAAGAGGCGTAATAAGGAGTGTATAAGTGCAGTAGACCAAGTGATATAGACCAGGTGATATAGACCAGGGCGGCATCTCTGCAGTGGGCCCGCGGTTGTCCACAATACTGTAGTTTGTACTGCAATAAAAGGCAGCTACATTTTATGACTCAGATTCCGTATGTAAATAACTGTAAACTGCATGCAAACTATTTTTTAAGAAATACGGATTAATTTATAAAATATTACAAATAATGCAATATTATGCGTGCATTTTCTAGTTTTAGGCGTTGCACATTGCTCGCCAAGATGTATTGCCTCGATTTTCTGTTTTCCGTTTCAACCAGTTAATACAAATTAGAAAATGTCTCAAGCAATTTTACGAATTTAAGACTGAAAATAATAAATTGTGCTCAAACTAACAGACCTGGGGCGGAATTCACGAACGCTCCTCCAAGCTCCTTACCTTTAACCTTCCTTGATCCGTCCTCCGACCTTCCTTCAACCTCCCACAAGGGACTGTGTAAGGGAGGTTTAAGGCCGGTTGGAGTAAATAGTCTTACAGCTGATTCGTTGAATCAAAACAAAGCTTAGATTGGTTATGTTATTGACAGAAAATAAATGCAGAACAGTTGGTATGCAGTTTCTAATGGTTTAACCTTAACCTAGTGTTATTAGATCCATTGTCCGTACATTTTACTGAATTTTTATTTATTTATTATTTTGGTATATTCTTACTCCTAAATATGATTTTCAATTCTAGTAAATTCTTCAGGATTAATCTTGACAATATCCACAATAAAGAGTTTAGTGGATTCTTTAATAGTTTCTTATTCATAGAACGGTACAGCTCATGAAAAAAAGTTTACTTTGAATTGAAGTTTTTAAATGCTGAATCTGATTGTCAGGACACTGGTAATTAATTATGTTTCCACTGAACTAGTTTATTTAAAGTTATTTATATCAGCTATGGAATAGACCTGCTTTTATATTATTATGATTGTTAAAAAAAATTGTGATTAAGTATTTGTGTTGCTGCCATACATGAATGAAGATACGAAGATGAACGATAGTTACGTCATATAGAGGTATCTACCATGTAACGTATGCACTCTACAGCTTTTTTCAAATATAACAAGTCTTTTTGACGTCAGCTAATAAAGTAACAAGGAGAGGGATGAGGGATAAGTCTGTCCTTATGAGTAAGATGTAACACTGATCTTTGAGTTTGAAATAGAAAAATATTTTAAAGATTAATACATCCTAACGCGTTGTGTTTGTAACAACAGTTTAGGCTAGATAGGAGCTAAAACCCTTACTAATAAACATTGTAATATCGATACAAATAGGCAGTTACAAGGATTTATAAGCCATTTGTTTCCGATCTTGGTCATTTACCTTATAGAGGGGTATCTGACAGGAAGGCATAAACAACAGCAGACCTGATATATAGAAATAACATGAAAATTAGGAAATATATTATGACACTAGAAAGTAACGTACAGTTAACTACTATGTTAGATAAAGCTAAGTTCATCTAGTTATATATATATACAGGATGTCCCGGAACTACCAACATTTTCAGGTATTATTCCTGGACCATTGACAAGTCAAAATATCATATTCAAAATTCCAAAAACTCAAAAGTTACTCGTATTGTCGCCTTTTTTCACAAAATAATTTTTAACTCAAGAACGGCTTGTTGTAACAAAATGAAATTTGGTATATAGCATTATCACCTAAAGGTCTAATTACAGAAAACAAATGTTTTTTTAGAATGTTTATTTTCAAAATGGCGCCTGCTTAAAAGTTTGAAACGTAAATATCTCAAAAACTACATATGAACAAATTTAAGTCATCAGGTATTTCATAGAACATTTAATTACAAGGTATTTCATAGAACATTTAATTACAAATACAACTATATCAAAGTTAGGGAAATCGGTTCTTTAATAAGGGAGAAGCCTTATTTTTAAGAAAATGTGATTATGTCAATATCAACTGTTATTATGTAAAAAAATGATCACATTTTCTTGAAAATGAGTTTTCTCCCTTATTAAAGAATCATTGTATTTGTATTTAAATGTTCGATAACAAACCTAATGATGGGTATTTTTTCATATGCAGTTTTTAAGATATTTACGTTTAAAACTTTTAAGCTGCCGCCATTTTGGACTAACACATAATCATAAAAATAAAAATAAAAATAACATGTAAATGTAAATAAAGCCAATCAGCTGTAAGCGGTTGCAAAGATAGACGTAAACGAAAGTGAAGAATACAGCAGATACCAATTAATGAAATCTGAGCAAGCCCATTTACATTGTTTTAAAAACAAGAAATAAAATGGGGCTTAGTAATGGGGTAAGAGAAATTTGGTATCTCCCATAAAATACCTCTATAATAACTTTTTCAAGGACCAGCGTCAGCTGTCAAGCTGATTGGATTTATTTGCATTTACATCTATATATTTAAAAAAATCCTGCTTTTTATTCACTCACTTCCTAAAGTTAATCCTTAATCGATTTTGTTGATTCTTTTTTATTTAAAAGATAATTGCAAGTACTAAGTCACAGTTTTATTTTGGTTACATTCCGAGTTTTAAAATCGCATCAGTATTTTTTAATTAATTCAAAAAATAACTGTTATAAGGAATATATCCACTAAATACTGCGGTGGAGCAGCTAGTTTTACTTTTTTTTATTATTATGTATTAGTTTTAGTTTTAGTTTTTTTTCTTCCTGAAGAAGAGGGTATAAACTCCTCAAAAATATAGAAGGAAAACGTATATGTGTTTTTTTAATTCACGATTTTAAAAGTATATATATATATATGTATACTTATTTAAAATATAGTAAATTTACAATATTATACTTCTGTTTCATTATAAAAAATATATAAACCATTTAAAATACCTATCGGTAAATGTAAATGTAATTAAATATAACTATCGCAATTAAAAATACCCCCGTCACAGCAAACCTGCGTACTCAGCGGGTTTAATATGCATGTATCTCAATACTACATAAAGCCACCTACCAAGTTTCACAAAAGTACATTCTTAAATAAATGATGTATCGCATTTGATTTATTCCCCATAAGAATAAATTAGGGCTGTTTACGCAAAATTTGTTTTTGCAATTATCAAAATAACTCAACCAGGTGAAACTACGTACCAAGTTTTATTAATTTAGGTTCATAACTAAGGGAGATATAAAACTATACTTATTCTCCAAATGAATAACATGGGGGCCGAGTATGCAGGTTTGCTGCTAGGGGGAGAATCAACAAAAATCTTCTTTTTTAATATCAATATACCACAACTAGTTAAAGCCACATACCAAGTTTCATCAATATAATTCTAAAATAATCGAGATATCAAATTTGATTTATTCTCCATAAGGATAACATTGGACAACGTTCTGTGTTTGATTGTCTCTACAACGGTTGAACTTAGTACAACAATTAAATCAGCAAAATGATTGTTTGTAGATCTAAACTTTTTGGTAGAAAGAAATGTGAAGTTTTTAGACAAATTATTTGAAGAAAATCTAAACACATTTTTCCCGTAAGATTAACATGGGAAATTTTATGGACGCGTTTTTTGACTTTTCTCCACAACCACTTAACCTAGGTTAATGATTCAAAATACTAAATTATTTGCTTTATTAAACAACAATATAATGTCTCTAACAAAAATTGAGTGGTTTTAAAATTTAAGGTTGAAAAATAAAAATAAATAATTTTTTGGAAAAATTTAAGCCCCCATAAAACCCTCTTCCCATAGTCCGATCGTTCTGGTTTTCAAACTTAACGTCATAAATGTTACCCTCCACATTTGTGCTAAATTTCATTAAAATCGGACGTTTCTTTCAAAAGTTATCGAGGTAACGGACACACACACACAAATATACATTTTTTCCTAATAAACATGTTAAAACAAAGTACCCTTTTTTATTTTTATTTAATTTTAATTGACGACACGTTTCAGCACCAAGGCCATTATCAAAGTCTATTATCAAGATCTATTATGAGCCCTATACATACATTTGTATTACAGTATTTGAACGGATAGTGTTTTTGGCATCTGGGGACCTCAAAATGAAAAGTTATCATGGTCTCGGGCTGAAGACTTATCATGGTAATAGCTACGAGATAGCTACTCCCCTACGGTAATAGCTTCTTCCCTATAGGAGAAATTTGCTAAAACTAAACACAGCCACAGTCATTTATTCAAGGCCTAGTGTCTGAAAAAGTTGTTTTTCCAAACAAAGGAATCCTATTATCCATTGTTCACAACATGAGTTTGTATATCGAATATATCTAACCGTTTTAATTGCTTTAGAATTCATTTATTAGTCTATCATCAGCACCTTGCTAGTAATAACCATTACCGAGCAATAGAGTGTCATGTTATAAAAGGTAAACATGTTTGAACGAATAATTCTAAACGTAATTTTCCATGTGGACTCCAAATCATGTTTTTAATTAAAGCGTTGAAAACCTTAACCCGTCGGACTCATTAGTCATGTAATTTCCTCCAACTGGAATGCGCAATTCTTACTCCCGGAGCTGAAACCATATATAAGTGATGTATATCTTCCCCCACAGTTCACCACTTGGCCCCTTAAACACTCATATGAGAGACAAAACCTGCAACATTCTTAAAGTATAATTATGCCACTAGTCTCATAGTATCAACTTGAAAATTGCTCTATATAAATTGCTGCTGCAAGCTAACTTTGAAGACTATTAAAAATTAATTAAATGCTTATGCAGGATGTTAATAAAAGAATGGTGCGATTTTGACTCTTTCCAAAATATTTACCTTTTCATAAAATGTTTTCAGATCGAGGGAAACTCAGGGTGTACAGCTAAGTATATAGGTGATATAATTATTACCTATATTATCGAAATGTGTATTCAAGTATGCAAGTGTTTTGTTCCAGTACGGTATTTATACCCATGCAAGGTGTTCCCTGTTGGACACCAGGCTTCACTTGGAGGGAGTTTGAAGAAAACGAGATAAGCTATTTGACTTGCAAGTAGTTTATGTAAGACTTTCTCAAAGGCTTCTGAAATCAAGGCACAATTTTCTACCTCATTGGCCATTGTCTTAGCCAGTTATATAGTTATAGTTTCATCAATGTGAAGAGTTATAATCGCAGAGTTGTAGTTGCAGAGTTGTAATCGCAGTATTATACAACTCTGTTATAACAGCAATTAGCAAGTAGCAAGTAGCAAATAAGATAAGATTTTAAAGTTCAATCATTTCATAACATTTAAAAAGTATTTATTTATTAATTTCTTCAAACATTATTTAATGCAAATAGTTTATTTACACACGGGTTCCAGATTAGTATGTTGGTTTAGTTGTAATAATTGTGAAGGACAGACAGCGTCTTATCCAGTTATTAATAAGATATTTACTAACTCTGGGAAATTATACGATAATTTAGTGATACAACACGATTGAGGTATTGCGATTTCCTTCTGTTGTCCAACTAACAACATAACCCAATATGCATATGAACCTTTGCAATTTCACTCACATCAGTACACGCATAACTTTTCACAACTGAGTATGCAAGGAAACTGAAGCCGCTATAAATAATGGCGTATATATTATGTTCGTGTTAGTTGAGTATCTTTAGCTACAAATATGTTACGTCAATCCAAGAACATAGGACTAGAAAAACACAGGAAATGCAAATTTTAAAGCCTTGGTGGTAGAACCTGACTACCAAATTCCGTAAACATTATTTAAAGGTGAATGTATCATAAGGTTTGTCATATAATCAGCAGTAAGTCCAGCCAGCATGGTGGAAGTCTAGTCTGATGACTGGGATACTGAGGTAATAAATAATATTAGGAAGTAAAATATTGAATAGCAAAGGCCGGGGTGGAGTAAATACGGTTATGATTTTGTGCAAATATATTATCTATAGCATTTTGAATTAGAAAATATGAATACTGACCCTTAAGGGAACAAACGCGCGTAGTGCCAAAATCTCGTTATATTGTCATTGCCTTCATCATATTTTGATTTCCCCCCTATGAATTCCAATTAGTACTCCAAAACTTGGTTGTTTTATATTTTGCGTTCTGTTATTGTCCTAGCAAAGCAGCCTTTGTCACAGTCATTATTTTCACTATCATTTTGAATTAAGGGGATGAGTAAAGGGGATGATTTTTATTATGAAAGTAAAAAATACCTATATTTGCCAGCCAGTCAATCAGACAAAAATATTGAATGAAAAATAATAACTATTATGTGACACGAAA
The DNA here is from genome assembly GCA_963675035.1 of Allygus modestus. Taxonomy (NCBI): domain Eukaryota; kingdom Metazoa; phylum Arthropoda; class Insecta; order Hemiptera; family Cicadellidae; genus Allygus; species Allygus modestus. Next base: position 78,999,048 of record OY776114.1, on the reverse strand, counting down.
AAAATAATTTAATTAAAATTACAAAAACCACAAGTTTAAGAATACAAGTGTTTAACGCTAATTTGCGCAGTTTCACTATGCGTAATGTCATTCTTTTACAATGTTAGTTTATAACATTACTGGTAGGCTATTTTTATAGTTTTTCTTTGGAAATGTTCTATTTTGTTTTATATAATATAGCCTTTTAAGCTCTGTTCCTAAGCTTTTTAAAATTCCAAGATTAATTAATTTTAATAATTTTATTTTCAACTAATGACTTAATCTCACAATTCGGCAAGAAAACTCAATAACTTGTTATAATTTCAATTATTTTGTGATTCAATGTACTGCAATAGGACTTTACACAATTATACTAATATAATTTTATTGGGGTTTGATTATATAGTAATATTATTATATTTTTAAGTCACTTAAACATTTATTTTAACTGACATGAATTTCCACTGCTCGAACGTTGTAGTCGAAAACCTATTAATATGGGAGAACGTAGGCCTACAATGATGAAACGAAATTGAACGTTCGATAGTGGTTATTACATGTGAAATTCTGACTAATCAGTGTTTTGTGTTGCGTTGATTGCTATTGGATTGGCAATCGGCCAGGCCATGGGTTTGGAGTTTGAATAGTGACTTAGTAACTGCTAATGCGTCGCGATGTCAATAATTTTAAAAGTACAGGGCAAGAAAATACTGGCAGTAAATTTAAAGTATTAAACTTCAATTAGGTATTTAAATAATGAGTACTGAGGATTTTTCAATAATTTAATGAAATTATTTAGTCAGTTAGGACCTTAATACTTATTTAAACCTATTGCATACAAATTTTGTATTTAAGTTGTTCATGGAATTAAGAGTCCAGGAATGTTTTTATATCCAATTTTATAGAGAATGTACTCATGTAAATAATATTCTGTAAGACACTAGAGGTATTTAGAGTTTCTCGTAACAAAGTTGGAGTTACCAGGTCCATGGCTGCAACATGGAGTTTAGGTTATATCGACCCAGGAGGATGTCAGTGGGAAATACAATATGTTGAACTGATGCGTTGGATTACAATGATTTAATAAAGTATAAAAATAAATGCAATTACCGGTATGATAAAGGTTACATAGAAGACAATCTTCTCTACGCATGATACTTACAAAAATGCATAGAAAAGGACATTTATTATGTTAAAAATGGGAAATTCTGACATAAATAGTTTATACTTCATGAGGAGTTTTGTAGTAAAAATAAAATAACATTTTAAATATTACAATGTGATTCAGCAACTGAGTGTCATTTTATGTACTTCATTGACAACCTTGGGAAAGTGGGCAATGATTGAATGTTCTCAACAGAAGCTGTGGTGGACAGTAATAAATCGTAAACAGATTTTTCAAAAAGGATTTGGTGGGACTTTTTTAAACCTTCAGACAATAACGAAATTATTAAATTCTGTGCTGTAACACCAGCAATGTATGCGCTAAATGATCTTGGATTCATGCAAAATGGTTCTGCTAAACTTTGAAAATAGGGATTGTCGTGACAAACAAACCAATTGGAACCTCAACACCAGAAACAAATTAAATTTTGCGGGTAAACCCTTCTGATGGTTTACATCTTAGCTTATTGAATTTCAAACTAAAACGAAATAAATATAATAGCCGATATAAAACAACCATTGAACTATAAACGTAATACTCAGGTGGTAAAATATTAAATTACGAGTGTAATTGTCAAAGCAGGGCTGGGCCTCCAGGTCCCTGGAATAGGAGTAAAAAAGGTAAGCAAGTACAATCGGGATAATTATAATGCTACTAAATGTAAGTTGTTTAATACACAAAATCTATATTTCACTCTATTAGTTAGACCAGTCATGCTAACATACCTGGTGTCAAATAAAGGTCCCCCTCTTTATTTTTGAACGACTGCAAATTTTCAAATAATCTTTGATAAATATTACTACCAAAAGTCAAAGTGTTTTTTAAGTGGTTGAGGATTTCATCCCTCACCCCTAAATTTGGGTTGCTAGGGGTAGGTTTTATTAAAATAGCAACCCCCAACAAACTGCATATCATTTTAAAGAGGGCGAAGAAAGAAAATGAATGCCGCAAACTAGACCTTTCTATGTTTATTTAATCTAACCTTCTTTTCTTTGCCAAGAGGTGAGTGGAGGCCTTGGCAAGTATAAAGAAGGTTTTCAAATTACTTTCTCGCACTTTAAATGTTCTTTGTTCAAAGGTCTGATAAAAGGGAAAGTTGGAATATCACACTCTGTATCTGATGTCTGGCAATGAGGGAAATTTTAGCAGTCTAAATTTAAAAAGATACATATGTTGCTGTCCATAACAAGAGATTGAATAAACAGAACGAGGTCTAGTTTGCGGCATTCATCTTATTTTTTGGCCCTCTTTAAAAGGATATGCAACTTGTTAGGTGTTGCTATTTGAACAATAAAAACTACCCCCGTGAAACCCCTTTTTAGGGGTGAGAGTTGAAACCCTTAACCACTTAAAAATTTACTTTGACTTATGCTAGTAACGTTTACCAAAGATTGTTTGAAAATTTATAGTCGTTAAAAATTAATAGAGGAGACCTTTTATGGGACACCCGGTGTATAAACTAATATTATTACATACTATTAGAGAATCAAATTCTCAGAAAAGGGCTACTATAATTAGTATGACAAGTACAAATATTTTCAATATATTGAATACTTCAATGTTAATCGATTAGACCTACTCTAGAGATGGCAAAACAGAAACAAAATTAAATAGGAACAATAAGTTCGGTCTTAGCGGTGTCAAAAGCGAAGGTTGCTGTCAAAAGCTTACATATAGCAACAAGTGATGAAATGTATCCGCTGAATAAAATTAATGCTTGATGTGTGAGAGTAGATTCTTAGCAAATCTTGAACTAAATCCCTAAACATTATTCTTAACGGTCGGTAACCTGATACTTCTATGATTTAGCGATTTTCTTAAGAGACTTGGCTTGTTAGGAAAAACAAAACAAAAAACAATACATTGAAGCTGTTAACTAACAAATAAAAAGTAACAAACATGCCGTAACAATATTTGACACGTCTTGTCTAACAAACCCTTCCTCACTAATATTTTTAAAAGGTTAGCTATCATTGATTTCTTTGAGTTCTTGATACCTGATTTAATTTGCTGCAAATAACTAATGAAGAATTGATGTAGACTGCAAAAATTTAGATTCTGATAACTGAAAACTAACATAAACCTAAAGGTTTAACAAGTTTAACATTAACAACCCGTTTTTAGCCAATTTTAATATATTTTAATATGGGTTGACGTAAAAAATTAACTTCAACACCCAGTCTCGTGGGTGTTTTATAAATACAAAAAACGGTGATCCTCCAGGCCAGACCTCTACACCTACAACCACGAAATTTGGCACGTATTCTCTTTCCATAACGTAGGCAACCACTGAGAAAACATTTTAAGAAATCCCTTAGGGTTCCACCACTCGGGGAGTCAAAGTTACAATTCAGTGTTATTTTTATGGACATTAACTTTGGTTTGAGATGATGAAAGTTCACACAGCTGATCATGATTCGTAGTAGTTAACCATAGAATGCAGCATACACCACAGGGTTTACTCCCGGGTGAGACCGGGTGTTATGGCAAGTAGGATCATATACAAATATTATAACACTAGCTGTTACCCGAAGGCTTCGCCCGGCAAATGATTTATAAATACCCCCGTCACAGCAAACCTGCGTACTCAGCGAATTTCCAATGCATATCTATTTGTCTTAATAAAGCCAGTCTCCACGAAAAGTAATTCTACAAAACTAATTGAAGGTTATTTAAAAATGTGTCAAATATTTTTGACAGTGATTGTTACAAACCGCACTCTTTTATCTCTGACATAAACATAAACAGTATTAATATGACAGTAAATATAACTTTTGGAGTAAAATTTACAGTACTTTATTTTACCCCAGTTGCATAGAGTGTATCCATTAATCACCTAACGACATTACAGGCCCAACTTTGTCGCCGGCGTCCCAACTAATATGTTATCCCTACTGTCCTTAACTTTACCTCAGAGCGTTATAAACTTTTTGATTAAAACAACATGTTTGATGATTATGATAACAATTCCGTTACAAAAATAATGTGTAATAATAACGCAGCTTATCATGGTTAAAGTACTTTGTTAATGTCTAACTAGATAAACGGAACGAAGTGGAGAGCACCTTTACACTAGACTTGAAGGCTTATAGTGGTAAATTAATTAACTCAAGTTAGCATGTCTGTTGACAAAACAACTCGTCAACGCCTCCACAGATAAACATCAAATTTTGCAGATACACTTGAAAGTACAAACTCTCGTTCGAGCTCGTTGGATATCTTCGTTCATTATTTATCAACGAAAGCCAAAGTCTATGCTACAATAACAGAGTAACAGTAGTTCATTTAATACAGTACACTATAAGTATACTGGATAACAAAAGGGGTTTGACCCAAAACACACACAGAGGAAGAGATAAATTGAAGTGTATTTTTAAATTGTAGGAGTATTTTTTTTAATTATCAGGTGTACGTTATATAAACAAATTATTATATATTATTTCCTTAGTGTGCCTACTCTGTGAAAGCCCATTGTTAGAGGTGACTACATATTAACCTTGTGGGTAGCATTGGTAGACGGGTGAAACAACTTCACCAAATCCAAATAGACGAATATACTGATATAACGACGCTTATTAATTATTTTGTTTCATTAAATTGTCTTGGACACTCTACCAAACCTAACTAGAGGGTTCCATGTCATCATTATTCAAATATCCATAAATTTGACGGCTACTGGCGGATAATAATAAGCCTGTAAATGTACTGATAAAAAAATGGCTCAGCAAAAGCCGCAAAATATAAGAATAAAGCTTTTAAACCGTCATACAAAGTTATACTTCTGCAAGTACAGACCCGTTGCAAACAACTGCTCTCTTGTTTATTGTCACTCTTCTTGAGATTTTCTCTCCGTTTTTCACCAATATTTCATATCTAGACTTTCACTTCAACGATTCAATATTGTTTTCGTATATATTCGTATTGTATTTTCGTATTGTATTCGTGCAAGTTTTTTCCCCGATTTTGTTAAGTTTAAACTATGCATTTATGTATTTAGTTTTATTTACGAATGAATTGTTTTATCTGAATCATCACTGCCTCCTAAGAACCGTCCCCGGCACACATACGGGGACCAATTAAATACTGTTAGGTAACCTGTTAGGTAAATGTTAGATACATTTTAGGTAACTGTTAGGTAAATAAATAAATTTAATATTATTTTATGAAGTTAAAACACATGTCGCCAAGTGATCATGTGTTAATGATCTGAAATGTATTAATGTAGCTTAAAAAATTTCGTACCAGTAATAATTAGTAAGTCACTGAAGTCATTCACTAGGTGAAATTGACTAAAACCACTAACCAGGTAAGTGATAATAAAAACATGGCTACCGAGCGTATTACGCCTCGCAACGCAAAACCTGGTGATTGTCAATGAATGTCAATGAGGTTTTGTTAGCCCCAATTTCTACATGGGTCGATGACTGAAAACATACCCAGCATGTATTTCTGATGGGGATGTAGTTTTATCTTTAAATTGTATCCTAATTGCTTGAAAAAATTACAGAAACAAAAGCATTTATATAATTATGTCTCGATTGATAATCTCTTCAGAGTATAGAGGAAATAAATAAAACGAGGATAAATTATACCATTATCATTGGTAGGGCCTTATTTAGGACCTCTGGGGCCCCGGGCGTATGCGAAAATGCGCCCCCTAACATATATACAAGCATGTATGTAGATACCGCTATATGTACATACGAAAGTAAGTTTTTCTATTCCGTAATATAACCTTACTAGTGGACCTGTTGCTCTAAATCGAGCAAAACAAACTTTTATTGTTTATATCAGTTATAGGCTGTCCTTACTGTTTACCTGTATTTTACTGTATCATCACCTGTTTTAGAATGCAACTGAATTAAAACTACTCTCCATGTTATATTTATGGCAAAAATTTGAACTTTGAGAGTTTCCTGTGCCCTTCAGCAAAACAGTATTGGAAAATGAAAACCACTTTGCACAACTACGAATCTGGGCCATTTTGTTGACACCTTAATAATCGAAATTGATTCAAAAATAACGGAGTTCTGTTTACAAAAATTGGCTTAGCGTATTATAGATATAGGTTATTTTTAATAGTCTAGTCTTTAATAAATACACAAAATATACTAATAAATAACACATTTGAAATATCTTAATTTACTATAAAAACACCAAAATCTCACAAAATAAAAATGTTGTATTTAGTTTTCCTTACAAGATTTTGTATGGGTTTAGCTCTATTAATCCTATATACAACAAGCTTATAATATATTCAGTTAATTTACAATAAAACATTATAACTAGTTAAAATAACAAAAACATGCTTTGAATAAATGGAATAATCTCGTTTGTAGTTGCTTTACAAACATTATTTTACTAAGATCATTAAAAACAAACAACCATAGCATATATGAAAGAAATATGTTTGAATTCGATACGCATTGATTAGGAACTCTTTAGATGTTTTTTTGTCAACATACTGCTGGATGGCTTTATTTAATAATATAGACAGTAAAAGCTCCTTCTTCCTGCATTTATTGGCTGACAAATCATAATTATATGATCAAAGTCAAGGCAACGCAGAGTATCACTTTATATTCTCAGGATGCTAAAGTTTTTAATCACTCTGGTTTAGTGCTAATTCAAAGGTAACATTTCAAAATTTTAAACTTAAAAAGTCTTCTTTTTGCGGATGCATTTGTTTTATCACTCACAAAAATATTCTGAAAGCGATTTAAATATTTGGAAATGTAGCAAAAAGCCAGTTATATTGCATGCGATTCATTATTTTACATTGTGCATTATGTTAGGTTTACGTGATGATGACGCAATTAATATTCATCATTGTCTCTCGTCTCTTCCTACGTTATTTTAAACTGGATGTGGGGGGTAATCGGAGAACTCAGTGTTGGCAGCAATGATAAGCATAAATCCCATAAACCTCATCGAGTCCGGGACAGTGTTAATCGCATTCAGTTTAAATTGATTAACTTTCAAACTATTATCAAATCCAGAAATATAATACTAAAAAAACTAAATAGCAAAAAAGAGGCTACAAGCTATCCTATCATTAAAATTATCATCTTTATTATGATCATATCACATCTAGGATAACCTCAAACACTTAAAGACTACTCAGTGTTCCACAAGTTAACTGACTTTCGTAACAGTATAATTTTGATACTATTATTTAATTAATTTCTGTTTGGCTGTTTATTACTAATATTTTATAATATATCATATTGAGTTTTGCACAATAGGAACAACAAACTTAACTTAAACCGGCTTGAACGGAATATGCAACTTCCAAGTACGCCAAGCATGGTGAAATTTAACAATTTGTGAGGTTAGGGGACAGGGTCAAAAATTATAGCTCAAGATCATCATCGTCAATTGCAAATAAACAATAGCTAAAACTTATACTTGGCAAAATAAGGTGCTCTAAATACCATCGGTAGTTACATTTCAAATCTTGCTTAGCCTATTCCTGTTACTGGATTAGGGCAAATTCATCAAATCCGCACGCAGTATTCAAAATAATAAACATTAGTGACTGACTTATTTGGAACCTACATATTTTACAACTTAAAATTTATATTATTGTCTGTTGAGAAATAATAAACTTTTATCAGAACAACATTAAAACCCTGACTCGCGAGGTATCCCTTAGTGGCCCGTGGGATCCCACTTTCGTGGCCTGGGGGCCCCCTCGGACCCGGGGCCCCGGGCGCTCGCCCCGTGCGCCTTTAAGGAAATAAGGCTCTGATCATTGGATTTCTGTGACCTAATAGCTCCATCGTTTTCACGAAGTTTCTTTGCAGAATATTTTATTTTCTCGCCATCGCACTCAATCCACGCTATATATTTATTGTGTATAGATACACTTGTGGTTTTAAACGTAAGTAAATAAGAATTTGTAATAAATTTCGCAAACAAAAGGATGACATAGTTTACTGAATTATTGTACTTTATCCCATCACATTAATGAAAATATGCCGTATTTTAATTATCTCTGGACTACTTCAATTTGCGATATAATACCAACAACTGGAGTTAAACGTGATATATTACAAATATTTCATATTACATATTGTAACAGTAATTTAATGGTAATAAATAAACTAATGATCTTATAGTTCTTTCATTGAAATAATTGAAGATACTCTGCAAATCAAACATGTTTAAAGACGGACCCAGAGGAGTGACATTGAGTGAAGAAATGGCCGAGCCAACAACCTCAGTGTTTATTTATTTATTCATTCAAACGTTAAGAACAATTTTTTATAAAATTCAAGAATAAATGTAATACAATAACAATAAAAAAATACAGTAAAAAAAATTTTTACAAAATTCATTCATCAAGATGGCTTATAAATATCTGTGACAAGCTGTTGTTAATATAACCACTGCTTAGGGAAAACATCAGTGTGCAACTAGTAACTAATCAATATTAGTGACAGGTAGACTAATAATAAATAAGTATCAGTGATAGATAAAGGACCATAGTTTTACATAATACACGTGCTGGGCCTTCGAATTAAATGTTGAGGTTTTTGATGTTCGTGTTTTGGTTTTTGTTTTAATTTTGCCAAGAGAATTGGATTAGTCTCCGTGGAAGAACAACGCCATGCAATTGGAGGACGGCGGTGTCCAAAAGGAGAAAAATATAAACTTATGAGGTAAAAATCCTCCAAAAGACGACCTAAAAAGATACATATTTTGGATAACAATTATTTGTTTCTTCTAGCATGAAAATAAATCATAGAACAAATAATTAAAATAAAACAAATAGTTCCCATGACTCCAACTCTACCTAAATACATGAATTGGATAAATCACACAATGTGTTTCAATGTTTGTTAAAATGAAATTCAAACTTAAAACTGTGTCTTTAAAATTACCATAGTAGTAGGTAAATAATCCAAATAATATATTTCAGATTTTTTTCTTCGAGACGAGAGATAGAAGACGGAATCGGTTGTGAGAGATGGTCACTGGTGACAGTCTTGTTAACTTTAGCGGACTGCCTTTTTATAGGTAAGTATAGAACTACATTTTTGACTTTAACCAAGTGAAAGAAAACATATTTTTTTCAAAAGGAAAACAGGAATTTATACCAATAATTTTAGTTTATTAAAACTAAAACATTTATATTTTATGGTGTCTATTATAATTTAATACAAATATTGATTTAATAATATTAAAAATCGCATAGAATAATTTTATAACTTGCCACCCCATTAGATGTACTCTAACTAATAATTCAGTTAATCCAAAAACTATTGTGTTGATGGTTATACGAAAATTCAACCTCATTGCTTTTAACAGAGAGTCCAGTCCGAGTCTTAAAACTAGTAAATAATGATCATAGTTTGCTAGTTCTACGTTTCAGCTGTGGCTATATTTTAACTGCGGTTAAAATGTTTAATGTGTCCTAGTATCCTTATCTTTTTGTTTCCTTACTCAAAACATCCAATTTGCATTTGAGATTACTACAGTGTATATTCCACTCCTTAAAATAAGCTTATTTTAAATACAGGTGATAAGCCATTGAATATTGGCATTTCATTCTAACAGATTCCAATAGACTATTAAATAATTAATTAACTGATTTGTGTTATTAACTGTTTCACTAATTAGGATATTAGTAAATGTACAAAACACCTTTATAGCTCCCTCTTTACTCGTACAACAAATAAATAGTAATTGATATAGGCAAATAAATTGTTAAAAACATTATACTATACAATACCACTGTTAAACCAGGTCAGTATACGTGGCAGATTGGCTGCTTCCTGTGTTAGTTTTAATACAGGTATGTTACAGGAATGATGTATTTATAACATAAGGGATATGATTAAAGTCAAGTCAAACTATAACCACCCTTATGCTTTACTAACATACAAAAAGGCAAATATAAATCAAAGATCGTCCAAGGCAGTCGCTTTAGACCAGTCACACCGATTTTCATCAGGTCCACGAGTGAATATAAAAGTGAACAAATCGACTGCTCTGTTTCATATTTTATTTTATCTTTACCGTCTTATATATAAGTAAAACATAAGTTTAAGCATATTTTAAATCCTTTTAAGAGGTTTTTTAATTACATCCCGTAATTATAGCAACACGTACTATGCTAATTAATACCCCCGTCACAGCAAACCTGCGTACTCAGCGAATTTCCAATGCATATATATGTGACTCACTACTACATAGAGCTACTTACCAAGTTTCACAAAAATACATCCATAAATAAGTGATACGTAGCATTTCATTTATTCTCCATAAGAATAACATTAGGGTTGAGGACGCAGGTTTGCTGCAACGAGGAAGATAAGTAATATTTTTTTGCAATTATCAATATAACTGAACCAGGTGAAGCTATATACCAAGTTTTATTAATTTAGGTTCATAATTAAGGGAGATATACAACTTTACTTATTCTCCATATGAATAACATGGGGGCCGAGTATGCAGGTTTGCTGCTACGGGGACTATAAAAAAAACTTGTTTTTTTGTGCTAATATCAATATACCACAACTAGTTGAAGCCACATACCAAGTTTCATCAATATACATTCATAAACAATCGAGATATAGAATTTATTTATTCTCCATAAGGATAACATTGGACAACGTACTGTGTTTAGCACTTTGAATATCTCTGCAACGGTTGGACGTAGAACAACGATTAAAACACCAAAATGTTTGTTTCGTTGAGCTAAACACATTAATAAACAGAAATGTGAAGTTTTTAGTAAAACTATCTGAGAAAAATCTAAAAACCTTTTTCCCATAAGATTAACATGGGACACGTTTTTTTGGATTTTCTCCACAACCACTTAAGCTAGGTTAATGATTCAAAATACAAAATTATTTGGTTTTTTAAGCTCTATAAAATGGTTATAACCAAAATCTAGTGTTTTTAAAATTTTAGGGTAAAAAGTTAAAAAAACTGATTTTTTGAACATTTTAACCCCCATGAAACCCCCTTCCCATAGGACCGATCGATCTGGTTTTCGAACTTAAAAGTCATAAATGTTACTCTCCACATTTTTGCCAAATTTCATCAAAATCAGACGCTTCTTTTAAAAGTTATCGCGGTAACGGACACATATATATATATATATATATATATATATATATATATATATATATATATATATATATAATTACATATATATAAATTTGAACGAATAGTGTTTTTTGGCATCTGGGGACCTCAAAACGAAAAGTTATCATGGTCTCGGGCTTAAGTCTTACCATGCCACCTACGGTAATAGCTTCTTCCCTATAGGGGAAATTCGCTAAAAAGGAGTTTAATGTACCACTGAACAAAACTAAATTCAAAGTAAAGTCAATTTGAAGTTTCTTACGAATCCAAGCTATTTTCCAAGTACGGAGCTTCTGAAGTGATTTCAAGAGACAGTCTATGATGCAGTTCTAGCTCTGACAGTTCCTGATTAAAGAATAAATCTGTTACCGAGTGGACGAGCATTTGTCACATCCCCTCACCTCGAGTGACATGGTTTTATTGACAACAGCTCTCACAAAATGCTTTGCTTGCCAAATAAATGGCAAACTTGCACTAAATTGAAGGCAATCAATACGATTTTATAAAATAAAACCCCATAGTAATATCGTTTATCCTAAGGTAAATATCACTACGAACACATTCAAATCTCAAAAAAAGTTGTTATGGCAAAATTACAGTTCAATAATATAAGTTAACTAGACTGTTTTAATTAACTACTTTGGTATAATAATGCTTCTCAATCAGTTGCTCATTGAAAGAACTCGGTATTTACACATCTGTTGATGAAATATATCAGCATTCGTTTAGGACTAAATTGACATGACATATCGAAACACTCGTTCCTAAACCTCATTAGCAATTTTTCGATCATTGCCTAACTGTAAAAAAAGTAAACATCCATTTGGTATCTAAACCTTCAAAGTAATCACGCACCATTCGTTTGATGTGCAATCGTCAAATTCATACTTCAGCATTCATTTAGCTGCTAAACATCTAAATAATCTCGCAACATTTCCTCCGTACCTCACCGTCAAGGTACTCTCGCCAAATTAGTTTAGTTTATCCGGATTTAATCAAGTATTTCCTTTGACAAAATCCCTGCACGAATGATGAATTTTCTGGCAAATATAGAGAATACATTATGCATAATGTATTACCACAAGTGACTGTTTAAAACTGGTATTGATTTCACAAGTACAATGAATCGAATAGATTGAAATTAATAATTCAAATTATCATAGTTTAAAAGTATACTTTATAAGTGTTGCTGTAGGTTTTCCAACTAAGCTAGTTTCAGTATGAATGTTTAAAAATAGACTAACTATTGATATTTACTTACTGTTTCTCCGACGCCGTGAGAACGACACAACCTTTGTCCCCGACCACCCGGTGCACTAGGGGATGTTGGGTGGGAAGATAAACATGTTGTGGTTTTATTGCTCGCGTTACAACTGTGAGGGGCGAATCACCAGCACTCTAAGAGTGCACCACACAGTTTTAATGGTAGTGGCCGTGTTAATGTGTTTCATATTTTTATTATTCCCTACAGTTTTCGTTGTAACGTTTGTTTTAACGTAAGCAAAACTAACAAATTCATTGTAATTTATAGTAGTTTTTTTCATATTAATTTTGACATTTACCTGATAAACTATTTATTTTGAAATATTATTTACGTAAATTATTAAAATAATCGGGAATATGTTATTAAATACTAGTAAAAATTTAATATAAATTTGATTTTTCCTAAAAAACTAATTGAAGTATATTATTATGAAGTTTTTCACAAGTGTGCCTTTTTTAAATTAGACTAAAATTAAAATTATAGGTAAACAATAGATATACATCACAACATTACAGTAATATATTATTGCAGGTATAGATATTAAAATAAATAATATATATATAAATACATCCAAAACATACACACACACACACACACACACACATACACACATTTTTGTATATATATATATATATATATACAATAATTTATTTTGTGAAAAATACCGAATTTGATGATAAACTTATTACAATTGTATTTAATTTATTTAAACGCAACCTATTCACCATATATATATATATATATATATATATATATATATATATATATATATATATATATATATATATATATATATAGAAACCTCTTTCATAGATTGCATACCATACAAATTATAAAGTAAATTATTGGGCCAGAAATTAAATGTAATTAAAAGTAACATAAACACTTTGTGTCATTGTTCCTAACTGCTCAATAAGTTTCTACTTAATAATTTATTTTGTGAAAAATACCGAATTTGATGATAAACTTATTACAATTGTATTTAATTTATTTAAACGCAACCTATTCACCATATATATATAAGTTTATCATCAAATTCGGTATTTTTCACAAAATAAATTATTAAGTAGAAACTTATTGAGCAGTTAGGAACAATGACACAAAGTGTTTATGTTACTTTTAATTACATTTAATTTCTGGCCCAATAATTTACTTTATAATTTGTACAGTATGCAATCTATGAGAGAGGTTTCTCAAAATCCATTCAGGCATTAAAACCATGTCCACAGTCTCTTGTTTCTTTGACGTAACTTGCAAAAACACTATCCAAAATCCCAATATGCTAACTGAATATGTTTCCAGGAAATATAATACATCAAATACGGATTCTGACATTTACGGGAGAATACACAATGACATCAAACATCAATATACAGTTCTGTTTGGAGAGCAGAAGAAAGATTGAGTTCCTTTGTGTAGCAGCCAGTTCACACAAAATTCTTCAAACGCGAATACTACATTGTTATGCTTTGCCAAATTAAAATTTTATATTGAAATTTTTAAACTGCTTTTTTGATAAAAACAAATTTACTGACTGGCTTTTTACCAACCCATATTGTTAAGCCCAACAAACAATTTGTTATACTTTTTACAAGACAACCTTAAAAATATCCCAACAAAATTTGGATCCTTCAAGTGACTGAATTATGTCGAATGATGGCAAACGATAAATTCCCCTCCCTGGTCCCTGTGTTTGTTTCAGGGATATTTTAAATGATTTTGAGTTAAATTATAGACCTTAAAACAATGAAATTTACTGATTTTGCATACAATTATTGAGGGATTTGATTTATACAAAGGTTTTTAAACCAACACATAAAACTATATCATGAAGCCAAACTACCTAATTCCAAACATTTATTGCAAGGAACCAAACACTATTTTCGTTTATCATTTTCAAAACGTTTCCTCGTTATTTTTGGCCAAGTTATTATGAAAATGTGATCATTCCCCAAATAACGTTGAACAGATATAAATAAAAGAAAAAAGTAAGCAAGTAAAATATGATGACCTTCGTTTGGAGTTTGATGTAGACTCCTTGTCTGGCCTGATGATGGTTTTATAGAAACCGAAACCACTTGAAACTAGGCTCAAATTTACTAGTAATCCGGAGGCTGAACAACTTCAAAAGACAAATTAGTAATAACATGAATTAATTCAATCCAGTTTATGGACAAAGTTACTTGTCTATTATAAAACATTTCACTTAATCTTTACTCTTGACAATGCTTTTGGTGTTATTCTACAGTAATTGCACATAACACGTTGTGTTTATGAAATAACTTTTTAGTAATACACAGTTTATTTCATTCATGCGTGAGTTGATATTAGTATGCTCTGTTAAAAATAAGCGGAGGTGAGTTAGGTACGGTAACGTAACAAATACATTAGGCTATCTATCTATTGGGCATCTATTTAGGTTTATATTGCTAAATTTTTTTCATTTTTATCCTGCAACGTACAAACGAAATATTCATCAAATTCGGAGGTGTAACATTAGCTTGACAGATAGATTAATGTAATTTGAAGTTTTAAATAAATAACAACCAAAAATATATTTGTTTAGTTCTACAATCTAGAGAACTACAACGAACCGTGAATACATAGTTGAATATTTTATATCAGAGATTTCAAGTTATATTTTGTTTAATAATATCCCGTCGAAGTAGTTATTTGCAGTGTATTATCCTACTTATCTTGACGTTGATGGGAAAGTTGTTTTGGACTCCATCATCAGAAAAGTTGTTTGTACTAAGTTATTTAAACGCTAACGATTACTTTAAATTTTTGCTAAAAAATGTTGGGAAATTACACAGTAATAACTGCGGGATAAGATTAAAAACTTATAACAATATTTCAAACTACTTTTACACTGTACTATACAAGGCCACAATTATATTTAAAAATTGATTCTCTCGAAATTATTATTACCGTAGTTACAGTGAAGGGTGATCTGTGTTTAACACTTTTTATAAACCTCCTTGGAATTAATCAAATTAGTTTAAATATTTTTACTGTTTGAGGTTATTAAAAATATTACACAACACTGAAAAGGCTTAAGGTTAATAATTAAAGCTACGGCTCACAGGAAATGATCAGATAGAACAGAAACGGTGTTTGAAATCTAATGGACCATTATGATTCAAATTATAACCAATTAAAACCTTTTGTATTATTATGATCGATTAACCAAGTGGATTGGTATGTAGACATACAATAAGGGGGTTTATTTTCATATAACCCATCTAGGAGTAAAATCACTTTTTCCTACGTCTACCCGAGAAAGCGGTTGTTGACGGACTCGATATACGTCGCAAAACAGGTGATTCCCATATTCATTTTACTTTGCGCACTCTCGATTTACATTGCAACTCCATTGTTTCAACTTAAGAACACAAAAATAGTCAAAAACAGTATGCAGGTAACGCTTTTTTGCATAGATTGTGTTGGCAACACTCGCCTACGTCTCGTGCGTAAACATTTCTCTCGAGTGCAGCAAAGTGGCACCTTGCGCACGAGTTGCATAAATAACTATTACTCCTTAAATCACATTTAAATTTGTTCTTATATTTGTTGAAAAGCAGTGCAATACTGTATCCTCAAAACACTGTCAAACCTCATTGTTCATAAAATAAAATTGTATCTTATTGTAATGTAATACAATTTACCCAGGTAAGCTTATTGTAATTGTATAGTGTAAGAATAGTAGTGTATGTATAGTGTATAGTATAAGTGTATAGTATGTCATTAGGAATTCTACACCGCTAACTCTTCATGTTTCTATTCATAAACAGTAAAGATTTTTCTCCGAAGCATTGTTTGTGGCAGGGAGGGGAGCCTCTTGTTAAATATTAATGACGGGACCCACAACAGAAGGGGCTCCAATTAACACGCCAAAACTGTAGTCCGAGTTATTGTAGATAAAGAACTCTTTTATTTTTCCTGATTTCATAACCTTGTAACATAAGAAAAGGTGTTAAGAAATTCGTTTTAAGGAACTAAGGGACGTGTCACCTGTAAATAATTAACTGCTCGAACTTTATTTTAATAACAATTTAGATTTTTTATTATCGATTTTTAAAGTTCCTATTGTCTATAATTTTGTAATATTCAAATCAGCACGAATATAAGTTTTTTAACATGAAGATGAAAAACGTATCTATTTCAGTTTTACACATTGTGTAATAACTATCACGTAATGTTAGCTAAGCATGAATTTACTTTGTTAAATACTAATACAGATGTTTTTGCTATCGCTATCTTAATATATAGTAGTATCAAAACATCATATGGTAGTAACAAAAAACATTAGCATATAAGATAACAACAAAGTTTGTTTTTACTTACCCCTCTAACAGCTATAATAACATGCACTGCAACTATAGTGACTTTTAAATGTGTTTAGTTAACATTTGCTCTTATTTTAGTACAAGATTTCATGTTATTTATAAGTTTTTATAAAAGAGGATTAGATATTTTGTTTTAAATGGGATATAAATATATTTGGAGGGCCAGTTAGATCGATTTTCGTCCGTCACGGAGTCTCGCCAGCTGCGCCTCACAAATTAACCTACTAATTTACCTCCCCCACTTCCCCCACCACCCCTTCACCCGCTATGTTCACCCTCGCCCTATGTAAATTGATGGCTCTCATTAACCCAGTTAACCTAATTTCAAAGATGTTTAAACAACACATGCGTAATTTATGTCTAATGAAGTGCGACAGTAAGATTTTAATAACTCATAATCAGTTATAATTGATTATGATAATACTTTCTTTTTAGTCGTAAAAGTGCTGTCGAATTTAAATTTCATGAAGTATAATAAATATTAATTTGCGAAGTTGTAAAATACACTGAGTGAGATGTATCTTCAATATTTTTTCTCTATGGCTCATTGTTATTGTAGCTTTGTACTTAACTCAACCAAAATGTAAAACGATTTTGTGAAAGACAATAAAATACAAAAATGTTTCACTAGTCTATAAATCTATTTTTAAAATGCTGATTTTCAAATACAAATAATCAATTATAAAACCCCCCGTTCCAAATTTGAAGGTGATATCTCGACAAAAGTGTTCGCTAGGATTTTGCACATTATCAAAATTCAGGAAACGTCTACAAATTCTTAAGGGATGAACCTAATTTGCCTTAAAATTATCAATGTTTTCCAGTGGCAGACGATGATTTTATTCGATCAGGAGATTATATAAACATGTGTATAGTTGTAATAACGAATCCACAGTTCTTTCACAAAATGTTTTTAAAACAATCGTTTTCTTCGCTATCTATCAATTTCCCCTGTGTAATAGAAATTACTTACATGTAATACTAGTGTAATCTAGTGGCTTGAAGGAGCCATAGACCCTAACCTTGTTTCAGTACTTTGCCTTATCTGATTTTTTGCTCTTTACATGCTAAGAAAAATAAACAAAATTTAAGTAATATCACAATATGTCAGTTCGTTAACAAAGTATACACTTAATCACATGTTTTAATTTTAAGAAAGCAGACGTTTTTAAATCAACATGCTTTTCTTACGGGAATATTTTACATTATTTCTCGTTTGCTGGTAACTTTTTAGAAATACTGCTATTTTTCCCGAGTCCCTGGGATCAAGACCTTTAATTTGAGCCGCCTCCCATCATCCTGCAATTTTCCAAACTCTCACAATTTTGCCTTAAAAATATCGATTGCAGAACTATATATAAAGACTCGCTTTGCTCGCTGGGGGCTCGGCCCTCAGACCCCTGTGGGGGGCTTCGCCCCCAGGTTGCTGTTTGGCCTTACGATAAAGTGGCCCAGAACCGACATATTACAACTACACATACTAAGAATTATTCAGAATATCAGAAGACATTTAAAATTAGAGGGGGTTAAATATTGAAATATTAGGTATTTTTAGGCTTCACCCAGAGGTCCATAATTATTGGCCTTAGGTTAAAGTGTTTATTTGTGGGAGTTGACCCTCGAGTAATTCTAGAGTAAACAAGACAAAATGTAAGCAAACGAAAGAATTTTAAATTTGTTAAGGGTTTATATCTTGTAATGCTGAAATGGCTCTTGTTAAATGTATGCCGTGGTGGGGGGAAAATGTGTGCCAATCAATAAGGCTGCGGGTATCATTTAAGTTATTGAAATAATTAAATATCTTTGACGGATTTTTGAGTCTGTTCTATAGGACATTTAAAACCACGAAAGAAATCTTTGAAAATTGTCTACCTAAGGGTGATGGAGACGAGATACGACAGAAAGTCATAAGACCAAAGATTCAGATCTTGCAAAATCCGTGTGGCATGGTGGTGTCCGTTTTTCGATAGGTGCATTCAATCGACCGCTAGAGCTAAAAAAATAAATCTAAAATAAGCCTTTTTTAAGGAATTTTAAATCAGTGCCCAAAGTTGTATAAGATAGTGTAATATGCATTGCACAAACGTAAAACATACCAACAACACAATGCGACAAACATGAAATGGCAAATAACTCCGTTGATAGGTTTTAGTTGTTAACAATGCAATCATAACTGCTGATGCATGTACGGATTAAAAAAATTACTAGATCCACCAACCGTTATATTTGTACTAAGAGATTTTTAAAGATCAGCAAGTACATATCAAACTTGTATAAAGAGCATGCTGTAGAATCTATTTATTCCAACATCCAAGTCTTTTATGAAACATTTTGTTCATTCCAAGGGTTGAAATCATTAAAAACTACCAAAAACATAGTAAATATCGTAACTATTGTTCATCCGTAGTTCACATAACCTAAATAAAATACCCCCGTTGCAGCAATCCTCCATAATCAGCGAATTTCTAATGAATATATAACATAACACATTAAAACAATTAACAGGATTCGTAAGAAATATATTCACAAACAAGCGATATTTAAAATATTAATTATTCTCCATAAGAATAACATTGGGGATGAGTACGCAGGTTTGCTGCAACAAGGAACACATACTAATGGGTTTTTAGGTAAATATCAATAGAACTCATCAAAATGAAGTCACAAACCAAGTTTCATCCATATACATTCATAAATAAGCGATATATAACATTTTAATTATTCTCCATAAGAATAACATGGGAACCGAGTACCTAGGTTTGCTGCCACGGGAACCATACGAGAAAAATGTTTTGTGCAAACCAACAAACCACAACCAGATGAAGACAACGTACTGTGTTTAGCACTTTCAATATCTCAGTAACCAATTGACGTAGATCAATGATCAAAATACCAAATTTTTTATTTTTGAAACCCAATGGTAAAACTTAAAATTTGATTAAAATCAAAACTACATGTGGAAACCCCCAAAAAACTATTTTTTGGGTACAAAACCCCACAAAAAAATCCCTTCGGATGGTGCAATTCGTCTGGTTTTCGAACTCGTTCAAATAAATGGTACTTTACACATTTGTAACAAATTTCATTAAGATCGGACCTTTTTTACTAGAGTTACAAAAGGAGTCAAGAAATAGGGTTATAGAGTCACGAAATAGGACTTTTGTGACGAGTAGTGAACGGTACTTTTAATCACGATGCAAATAACCACCCTAACCATTAAACAAAATTATCTGATATTAATTTTCCAAAAGTAAACACAACACGGTTTTACAATTCATGTTAGTGTTAAAGTCAGCTGTTTGAACACAGAATCGTCAAAAATAACGAAATCACATTGGTGCTCCTGTTGAGTGAAACGGGAACTTCAATTGTTTAGGACAGGCAATGTCAGGTGATCATTTGTTGTTTTATTGCAATGAAATATATGATTTTCGTAGTTCTCAGCTGCATGGTAATGGGTTATTTTAGAATACAGAGTGATGAAAATATATTATACAACACAAACTTAAGTATTTTGGCTCCAACATTATAATAATCAGTAAACCGATGGAGCAGATCTTTCCAGCCAGTGGTCATCCAACAACTCCACCGCGGGAGTTAATCCTCCTCTGGCCGCAGTGCTGAGTGGCTGTGTCTGGCTGTCATCCCCACAGTGCTGAGTGGCTGTGTCTGGCTGTCATCCTCACAGTGCTGAGTGGCTGTGTCTGGCGGTCATCCCCACAGTGCTGAGTGGCTGTGTCTGGCGGTCATCCTCGCAGCGCTGAGTGCCTGTGTCTGGCTGTCATCCTCTTGATAAATCTTGGTTAGCAGAAGTTAATTAGTATTTGAAATTTGAACATTTTCTAAAACGACCATGTAAAAAATTAAGTTTTTACTCCTCTGTCTAAATGCATAATTCAAAATTGGCATTGACGATCAAAACTATTGTAGTAACCATTTATTATTCTCATAAACATTTGTATTATAAAATATATTAATAAAGGGATACAATTTTAAAATTACATCAGAAGTTTAACAATGAATACTATTTGTTTTGTCTTATACATCTTAGTTTTAGTGCATAATATATTCGAGGAATGAATCATCGATGTTTTAGAACCTGTGATCATTTAAAACTAATTCCTGATTAAGTTTTGTTTGTGGTAGTAACACAATAAATTATAAATGAATCTGAGAAGTAAATTTGGTGTTGCCAAATATCAGACAGTCTTTTTTTAATGAAATTCTCGAAAATGAACAGTTAGTATTAGTTTACAACAGTTAGTGGCCATTTGATAATTTTTTCTTATATATTGACTGTTTTGTGTACACAATAAATCTATAACAACAAATCTACCTTTTATTTTATATTTTTTAGTATATCCTGGGTTGTTGGGCTCAACCCAACGTGGGAAAACTCAAAAATTGAGGAAATGTATGGAATTTTATAATAGAAAAATGCGAATTTCCACAGTGCATGCTTAAAGCCTATTTTTACCATTTTTAGGCTCAAAGTAAAACAGCCACAAAATAGACCAAGTAGGTTTAACAAGAAAGCAAATATGGTTTTTTGCCAAATTTCGTAAACAAATTTAATGTAAATCATTAGTTAAATATGCATGATTTGGCTTAATCACTTTAATTATCCTTTACAGAACCCAAATATTAGACCCTAAAATAATAGGAGAACCAATTTTAGCTTTGAATCGTTGTTATGTCACTTAATAAATATCCATATAATGATTGCATCAAGTCATCAAGTCAATGGCACTAGTCATTAATCGGTATAACAACAGGTACTAAAGCGATATTATTAGTGAATTTCCTTTGGAAAGTGAACTTACATTAGCATGTAAGTTCTATGAACACTGTTTGAAACATTTTACATTAGCATGAACCGCACGGTGAAACTTAAGCCCGGGACCACCATAGAAGTTCCTAACGTGACCCCCTGAACACGTTTTGGGGGGTCGTTCACAATTGTATATACATATATGTATATATATAGACATATATATATATACATATATATCTATATATATATATATGTGTGTGTGTTTGCGCTCTAGCGGTCACAATTTTTGTCTGATTTACTTCAAATTTGGTAGGGACGTTCCTATCTGAAATCAGTTTGACAAGTTCGTTGGGCAAAACAATCGAAAAACTCTAAACCCCTTTTTTGGGAATTAATCTTTCAAATTTCGAGTTTTTGGACCCAAAAAGGGTCATAAAAGCCCCGGATGTAAAATCAATGCATGTAAAAAGATGGAAATTAGTGAGGCGAAAGTTTTAAGCCCTCTCTCGTCATTCTAGCATAAATATTTACCGAGTCATTCAAGAAAATGTGTATCGACTAAACACATTACGTTGTCTTATGGGGGTTTTACACTAGAAAAACCTGTTATTCCTTTGTTAGAGTACTTTTAGCGAATTTCCCCTATCGGGAAGAAGCTATTACCGTAAGTCTCATGGTAAGACTTAAGCCCGAGACCATGATAACTTTTTGTTTTGAGGTCCCCAGATGCCAAAAACACTATTCGTTCAAATTTATATATATGTATATATATGTGTGTCCGTTACCGCGATAACTTGAGTAAAAAATGTCCGATTTCGATGAAATTTGGCTCAAATGTGTAAAGTGATATTCATGACTTTAAGTTCGAAAACCAGAAATATCGGACCACGGGAAGGGGGGTTTATGGGGGTTTTAAATTTTCCAAAAATCGGTTTTTTGCATTTTTCACCCTAAAATTAAAAAAAACTTATTTTGGTTTTGACCATGTTATAGAGCTTAAAAAAACAAATAATATGGTATTTTGAATTATTAACCTAGGTTAAGTGGTTGCGGAGAAAATCCAAAAAACCTGCTCATAAAATCTCCCATGTTAATCTTATGGGAAAAAGGTTTTTGGCTTTTCCTCGGTTCATTTCTATGTAAACTTCACATTTGCTTTTACTAATCAGTTTAGCTCTACAAAACAATCATTTTGGTGTTTAAATTGTGATTCTACGTCCAACCGTTGCCGTGATATTCAAAGTGCTAAACACAGTATGTTGTCCAATGTTATCCTTATGGAGAATATTTAAAATTTGATATCTTGATTATTTATGAACGTATATTGATGAAACTTGGTAGGTGGCTTCACCTAGTACTGGTATATTGATATTTCCACAAAAATTGATTTTTTGTTGATTATCCTCTTAGCAGCAAACCTGCATTCTCATCCCTAATATTCTTATGGAGAATACGGAAAGCTTTATTGAAAGCTTTGTCCCTTAATTATGAACATAAATCATTAAAACTTGGTATATAGCTTCACCTGGTTGAGTTATATTGATAATTGGAAAAAACCCGCATTTTTATCTTCCTCGTTGCAGCAAACCTGCGTTCTCAGCCCTAATGTTATTCTTATAGAGAATAAATAAAATGCTATATATCACTTATTTATTTAAGTATTTTTATGAAAATTGGTAAGTGGCTTTACGTGGTAGTAAGAAATATATTCATTCATAGGAAATTCGCTGAGTACGCAGGTTTGCTGCGACGGGGGTCTTATAATCCCCAGCAACCTCACGCCTACTTTCAAGCCTGTCTGGACCTTCTCCTAACCTTATAATGCGCAAAATTGTATTCCCAGCTTTGCAAGTAAATGAAACCAGGAGTATCAGAACTGCCAAAAAATCAATGTTTTCAGATTTCAATAAAATTTGGACAAATGTATGTTTTTACACTTATTTTGAGGTTTACAAGTTTTTATGTGGAAATTCACTTCCCTCACGTCAGCGTGCTGCGTGCGATCTCGTTACAACTAATATTGTATTACAACTTTAAACAAATAATAAAAGCTAACGGTCACATTTGAAGATAACACAACACTTGTGAAACTGGCGATTAAGGACTTAATGGCGACCTCTTATAACTAGGTCGGAAGGAAACTCAGTTCTAGACAGTCAGCGGTACATCGTTTAACAACGCATAACTCAAAGTAAAACCTTTACTTTACTAGAAATATTGAACAAAAGTAACTTTTAATAAATTTTACTTTATTAAAGATGGAAAAATAATCAAATTTAGCATGGTTCTCATCTACTTCATACACAACACCCAACAAGACAAACATTATTGTAGAGATCACTATACAGGTATACACTTCGGTGACGGTTATTACACAAAATTACTCAATGCGTTATTAATATGACCTGTTATTTAAAGACTCTTTCTTTATATGAAATAACAGATTATTCTATTACGTCAAAAAAATGTGAATAGCCACACAGTGTGTGTGTATCCACTTTATGTAAAACTATGTATTGGCTACGAATTTAGTTGAAAATCAACTGCGCATTTTGTAAGCCACGAGGCACTAAAAGTTGCAAGGAAAGTCCTTGAGTAAATGAGCTAATCTCCGTGTACTCTCCAATGTCAACATAGAACTGGAACAGTAAATTCGATTTTCGTTTTGTTATGATGGACGGAGAAACTTGTAGTGAATGAGCTTTTCTTACAAATTGGGCTTGTAAGTTGGGTTCATGTAAAAACGCACTGGTAAAGAATTCGGCTGTAGCCATCTATACAGATGTAGGGTGTTACAGAAGTCGTGTCGGGTACTTTAGGTATTGTCTCTGCAGGCTTAGTAAACTCGTAAACAATAAGCATCTTTTTTAAATATGCGTAAGTGGTTGTCTGTTCGACGGTATGTGTTGGAAATAACATAATTTTTAATTTAAAATATGTTCAAGATAAAGTATATGGGTTTAAATTATCAATGTAAATAAGTGCAATTTTTTAATGCTAACTTTTATTAATTAAAAATGGTGGTCAGTTTAAATTGTTTAACTAGAATATCTTTGAAACCGTTTATTTGATAAAAATTAACAAGAATAATTTTTTAAATTTTATTTTATTTTATAAAAGATAAATGTCACTCCAATCGGTTGATAAAAAACTAAGTCATTCTCACCTGTGTTATTACTGTAAATAGTATTAATAGACCTAAATCAATCAAACAAATATAATAGCTTAGTTATTATCAACTGATTGGAGTAAAATATATCTTTTATAATGTAAACTTTTTTAACAACTATTTTTGCAAACTTGTTATCAAATAAATGGTTTCAAAGATAATTCGAAAATTTAATCTGGCCGCCATTTTTAATTTTGAGAAGTTAGAATTTCGAAAAAATTACACTTATTTACACTAGTAATTTAAACCCATGTACCGAGTTTCAAAGTACAAAAACGCAAAGTGTAATACTCAAAGTGTAATGTTGTAATCTTAAACGCATTTTAATCTAAAACTTATTCGATTTCAATCACATACAGACGGACAGACGAATAAAAAAACTAAAAATATAAAACTATTATTTATGAGTTTACCAAGTCTCCAGGAACAACACGCATAAGTATCCGACACGAATTCTGAAATACCCACAAAATAGACACTTAAGAAATTAAAACCATTATGTTGCAATATTTCGAGATATTCTCTTTATAAAGCACAAACATTTAATTGAAAAACGAAAATAATAGATCAGATGTTGTTTACGAATTTGGTTAAGAATAGCTGATGTGAAGTAAAACTATTTTGATACTATAGAAAGATTAATGATTTATGTGAACACCTCCAAAAATTAAATTAAATTTTATTTTTTGTCATCTTAGTTAAAATAAATTACAAGAATGTAACCGAGCCTTTAGTATTTTATTTTTATAAACTGGACATACTTTTCTAGCAATTTAAAGGTAAAAATAAGTACTAAATGTGTTAAAAAGTCCGAATTAATAATTGTTTATTCAAATATATATTAGGACGATCTGGAAATACACCTTGTGAATAAATTAAAAAAATAATACCATCCATCTTTCCTTTTGGATTTCACCAATTTATTATTTAAATTATTTTAAGGAGATTTGTAAAAATTGTAATAATAAATAGTATGGGGCCAGCAATGAATGATGAATGAAAGAAAAAAGCAACACGCTTGCGTGTTGCTATGTTAACCAGATAAGGTCAATAGAAAAATGTTGGAAGGAAAGAATAAACCCTGCAGCTAACATTGTCCACTGGTTTGTTCAGTCTTAACGACAAGCAGAGGGAATGCTGGGAGATTGGACAAAGAAGACTTTTTTAACGATGTAAAAGTAACAAACATTCAATTTTTTAACTAATTCCCCTGTTTAACTAGATTCGAAACATAAAAATATTGAATATTGATAAACAAAAATTTTGTAGGAAAATTGTGTATGGGTAGGATGATGAATTAAATATTTAATGAATAAACGTTACATTATAATCGGAAGTATTTATTCAACTCTTAGTACGCATTTTATCACAATTTAAAATTTGATGAATTTTTGCTGCTTTACACGCTTTGTTTGTAGTACTAAAAATCAGATATTAAATATATTAGTAGTGTGCATTTGGGGCTGCTGGGGCGGAAGTGACGTCACATCCGGTGAGTGACCGGATGCGCTGAGTGAAAAAATACGTCATCTGAGGCTGAGCCAGTGACGTAGGCGGTTTTGTGACGAAATGAGTAAAAGTTCAAAGTTCAAGGTCACGGTGAGGTTTTTTTAAAAAAATCTACCTCGCACTCGTAAAACGATTGTGATTCGATAGTTAATCGATAATAAATATCGAATGAAAATTATCGAATGAAACAATCGAATGATACGAGTGCGAGGTAGTACTATTACAAATATTACTTTATTTACAATAATTCATGTTTACAATAGTTCCCCGTTGTTCGTTGTCATCGATGTTGTTGATCCGGACGAGTTGCGGCCATCACTTCGCTTTCTGAAGAAAGACGGTAGATACTTCGATCCCTGCGCAGAGTCCATGTTGTGTTTTTGACACCTATCTGTTCTGTTAGGTGTTTGCATTTCATTGCTGTCAGGAGGAAAGAATACGTGACGGCAATGAAATAGAAACATCTATCAGACCTTGAGTGAAATGATATTGTTATTTTGTGAAGAGCGTCTCGGAGAGCTCGATGTTCACCGGTCGAGAGCCGGAGGTGTACTGACTATTCGCTAGCTAGCGTTTTTGGTATCAAACAAAATGGTGGGGTAAAAGTGTAGTAGAACGAAGCAGATGGTGGACAGCAGATGGGCGGCGGCAGGTGGCAGGCGGCAGGTGGCAAGTGTGCGGCAGATGGTAGTCCCCCACTACACCAGTCCCCCACTACACCAGTCTCCCCACCAAGTTTTACATCGCACAATAACTAGTTTACATGTGTTAGTTAGGGTTTAGCTCTTAGACTGTCAAGACCTTACCTCCGTAACTAAAAACCTCAATAATGTTTGCGCTTCAACGCTGTATAAGTATAACAGCTACTATGATCTAAACCGGTGCATGTATTCATATGGTTCTTTTTGCGTAGCAAACAACTGGTTAAAAGTGTTTCAACCTCAATTATTCTTCGACGAAACCGCTCATTGTCCACTAAAAGTGTAGACCTTCTGTCTTCATCGTCAGGGAAGTAGAAAGTAGTGTCAAGGGGACTACTGAAGGTCACCTTCCTCATGTTCCTGTAAAACTGCGACATTTTTCAGACCGTCTAGGTAGATGTTCATACGACAAGAGCTGGAAGAATAATGATGTAGCGTTATCGTGTATAATAGGCATCTACCCCCACCACAACGTTACCTTGTCCTTCAAACCATCGTTTTTACGCCACGGATGCTATACTGTTGGTTAGATTTAAATTTAAATTGCACCTACTTGTTCGCCTTGTCAAGCTGCGTAATTGAAGTACCCACATGTTAGACCTTGAACCAAAAACAAAGAAGTTATTTAGGTTTGTCCTTGAAAATAGTTGTTTTTTCGCTGTTGCTGCTATACCCTTTGTTGGATCTGAATTCTGTTTGCACCAACTTGTTCGTCTGATCAATCCGCGTAATTTGAGTACCCACATGACATACTTTGCACAAACTGTGTACCCCCCCCCCACCCCCCCCCCTTTTTTGGGTCATGTTCAAGGTCAAGGTCAAGGTCAAGGACCTTGGGACTTAGAAATTTTCACAAAGTGGGCTGCACACAAACATAAGACTAATAGTCTCCTGCCTATGTACAGGCCAAGTCCCTAACTTGAAATGCTTAGGGTGGTCCTGAAAAGGACCGTTTGTGTTTGAAGGAGATGGTGGATAAGGAGCGGTGAGCGGTAGTCAGTGTTTATTTTTCCTTTGTAACCCACTTTACTTGTCCCTTCTGCCGTACTAAAATCAAGTCGCACTTGGTCTCAGGAGGTGGCAGAGTGGACCTTGGAAGGTGGACCTTGACGTAACGGCCGCCGCCAAAGAGGTGTTGGAGTAGGTACTCATCATCGCTGATCTTCCCCACAAGTAGATACTCCACGTTTAATTTCAACTGCGCAAACTTGACGGCGACAGACTCCAGCGGCGTTACCAACTCGGTAAGTTTCACCGTAGCCGTCCTCTTCATTATCTCCTCAACAGTTGGTGGCGGCGATGAAGGTCGAAGCGATGAAGGGCGAGGTGATAGCGATGGTGAAGATGCAGTGGACGTCGAAGGCCGTTGGTCGAAGTAAAGTGGGTGGTTTCGAAAATTCTTCCGTATGCAAGATTTAAAAGAACTAGGTCTTTTGAATCCGCTCCTTTTTTCCGAAGACTTCTTCAAAGTCTCCTTCAAACGTTGCAGTTTCTCGGGTGTAATGGGAGAAGACATAGCGCAGAGGTGTATTCAGTTCGCAAGGCAAAGCTGGAATGAGGTACCAGACGGAGCAAAGCGGGTCGCCAAGTGTAACCGTGACATTTCCATATACGGGTAGAAAGCTAAAAACCGGTCTACATCCGGTTCCCCTTCCCCCGTGACGACACAACCTCCCCCCCCCCCTTTTGGGTCATGTTCAAGGTCACCCCCCCCCCCCTTTTTGGGTCATGTTCAAGGTCACCCCCCCCCCTTTTTGGGTCATGCTCAAGGTCACCCCCCCCCCCCGTGACGTAACATCCCCCCCGTGACGTAACATCCCCCCTTCCGCTTCGGTGACGTCACTTTGCCTTTATAAGCGGGAGCAGTCCGCAGTCTCGTCGCAGTAGCTTGCCGCCCGCTGTTTGGGTATACGTCCCAGTGGGTTGCACTCTGCTGCAGCGTAGGTCTGTTAAGTGTGCGTTGGGCCCGACGCGCAATTAAGAGATCCGCGCCCTTGCATGTTTAGTTAGTTTGTTAAGCATGTTAGATAACGCTTGTAGTTTGCTGCTAGGTAATGTAGTTAGTCTAATATATGTTAGTGTTTGGTATCGGTTTGAAGTGTCTTATTTACTAATGAAATATGTACTCCCGGCCCTACAGGTCCCTCAACAACCTTGGTCAAAACTTGGGTTCGCAGCAGCCTGACGCCGGGTGTTTGGGTCTACGTCCCACCGGGTTTCAGTGATACTGTTGACCTTTGCAAAACCGACCTTGGTTGTTCTTGTAAAAGTAACGTTAACTGATTAATTTTGTTTACATAGTTGATGGTAAAGTCTTTATTTTCAAAGTAATGTATCTTGCTTCTCATCCTTTTCCTAACCCCTCTAAGGTATGGCGCGCAAACCGACCTTGTGTCAATACGGCGCGTAAACCGGTTGACATTTCCCATCTTAGCCTGAGAAAACTGTGTAAAATATAAAGTCAGTCTCTTGTTTAAAATCAGTCTCTTGTTTGTTGTCTTTTGTCCCCTTCCCAAATACAGAGCGGGGAATAGAGCAGTATGTTATGCTCTATTCCCCGCTTTGGCTTCATGTTCAGATGACCTTGGGACTTAGAAAATTCACGTACAAAGCGGGGAATAGATCGGTTTGTGGTCCAAGTGAGAATCAATTACTGCTCTATTCCCCGTTTCAATAATATGACCAAACGACCTTGACCCACTTCGGGACTTAGAAAATCCTTGTATTGTAATATATCCCCCCCCCCCTTTGACGTAACATCCCCCCTTCCGCTTTGGTGACGTCACTTTGCCTTTATAAGCGGGAGCAGTCCGCAGTCTCGTCGCAGTAGCTTGCCGCCCGCTGTTTGGGTATACGTCCCAGTGGGTTGCACTCTGCTGCAGCGTAGGTCTGTTAAGTGTGCGTTGGGCCCGACGCGCAATTAAGAGATCCGCGCCCTTGCATGTTTAGTTAGTTTGTTAAGCATGTTAGATAACGCTTGTAGTTTGCTGCTAGGTAATGTAGTTAGTCTAATATATGTTAATGTTTGGTATCGGTTTGAAGTGTCTTATTTACTAATGAAATATGTACTCCCGGCCCTACAGGTCCCTCAACAACCTTGGTCAAAACTTGGGTTCGCAGCAGCCTGACGCCGGGTGTTTGGGTCTACGTCCCACCGGGTTTCAGTGATACTGTTGACCTTTGCAAAACCAACCTTGGTTGTTCTTGTAAAAGTAACGTTAACTGATTAATTTTTGTTTACATAGTTGCTGGCAAAGTCTTTATTTTCAAAGTAATGTATCTTGCTTCTCATCCTTTTCCTAACCCCTCTAAGGTATGGCGCGCAAACCGACCTTGTGTCAATACGGCGCGTAAACCGGTTGACATTACCCATCTTAGCCTGAGAAAACCTTGTAAAATATAAAGTCAGTCTCTTGTTTAAAATCAGTCTCTTGTTTGTTGTCTTTTGTCCCCTTCCCAAATACAGAGCGGGGAATAGAGCAGTATGTTATGCTCTATTCCCCGCTTTGGCTTCATGTTCAGATGACCTTGGGACTTAGAAAATTCACGTACAAAGCGGGGAATAGATCGGTTTGTGGTCCAAGTGAGAATCACTTACTGCTCTATTTCCCGTTTTAATAATATGATCAAACGACCTTGACCCACTTCGGGACTTAGAAAATCCCCGTATTGTAATATATATTTACTCGTTACAACATTATTACCCCCACCGTATAACACTTGCACTCCCCACCACTATCAGTATGTATAAAAGAGGGTCCCCCAGCACTAGTAAAATCATTCTTCCTCTTGTGCTGTTATACCTCACACCATGGCACACATTAGGAAGCAGACACAACCTCTCAAATTGAAACCTTCTGCTTCGTCTTCGCCCGCCTCTACCACTCCGTCTTCTGCGGTTCCATCCATCCTTCGGACAGCCCTGATGTTAGCTAACATCGTCCCGGAGAACTGTCCACCACTACCTGCTGCGTCAACGACTTACACAAGTCCTTCACCTCTTCCGTCAACTTCTCGTGCTGTTTCTCCAAGTCCTTTGTCAACGTCTCGTGCTGTTTCTCCAAGTCCTTCTACATCTTCAAGTTGTTCTACATGTTCATCAAAGTCTTCCAAATCGTCTGCTTCTTCATCCTCATCAACATCAAGTTCGAGACCAAGCCAACCAGCCACCCAATCATCTTCTCCAACCAGACCTTCAGTAATCTGCACATATACTTCATCTCCTTCAGAGAAATTTAAACAACTTAAATCTGTACAAAGGATGTGCATGCTTCCTGCACAACAATGTAATTATATATTCAAAAAAGGTGCTAAGAAAGGTGAACGCTGTGTTAAACGTTGTATTTTAAATGAAGAAACGTGCAGTCTTCATTTAAAATTAAACCATGGCGCATCTCCTTCTTCACCACGTGCAACAGTGGTGCCAATTAAAATTCGAATTAACAGGCTTTGTAAAAACAAACGCTACTTCTTTGTTAAAATAAAGGACTTTGCAAAGGTGTT
This sequence comes from Allygus modestus, assembly GCA_963675035.1. NCBI lineage: Eukaryota > Metazoa > Arthropoda > Insecta > Hemiptera > Cicadellidae > Allygus > Allygus modestus. The sequence goes on along the minus strand of OY776114.1, from coordinate 78,967,537 downwards.
GGTTCAATGTGAAGGTAAACTGTATTATGTAGAGTTACCTAGAGCCATGGACCTCCACGTCAAAAAACCTACCCACAAGGACTATTTAATTCGAAATGATACAGGTATCACTGTGTGGAAATCATTAAAATAATAATATAAATAAAAAGACCAAAAGTTTATTCCAAATTAAATAAAGCATTTTTTCCAAATTAAAAAAAAAAGTGTGGACAACCTATTTACAATTTGTAGCATATGCTGCAGAGTGTAAATAAGTTGTCCACACTTTTTTTTGCAATGTTACAACGACCTTGACCTAGATAACGGACTTGGATAATTTACACTAAGTCAAAGATAAACTTAAAAGGAAAAAGGAGAAATATTATACTAAAGTCATTATTCAACAGTAAAGAGGGGAGGGGGTAAGCGGGTATTTAAGCGAGCGATTCGGAATATAATTATTAGTTGTATCATCATGAGCGTCAACAGCAACACATGGGGAAAGGAAATTAACGAAGAGGAGTTGTACGCAATTGCTGAGGCTGCAGAAATGACTGAAGTTTTTAAGATTAATAAGGTTGCGGAGAATGATGCTCAGTCACATCCGCAACAAACTACATCATCGATGCAGTCTACAACGCAGCAACCAAGACCCTATCATGTTATCCTGGAGGAGTATAATGAGGCGATGAGGTACGCCTTTACTAAGTGGTGTGGTCAACCGCGTTCTCCTGAACAATGGGAGGAGCATGATGCAGACTTTCGCCTGGTTGCAGACTTAGAACTTGAGCTTCAAAGAACAAAGGCTGCTCAATAGTGAGAAGAGTTATTGTTTACTTTAAAATACAGAGCGGGGAATAGATCAGTTTGCGGTCCAAGTGAGAACCACTTACTGCTCTATTCCCCGTTTTGGCAACTTGTTTAGATGACCTTGGGACTTAGACAATTTTCGTTTGGTAAAAAACAACATTGAAATATATGTTGTTTTTCAACATATATCCCCCCCCCCCACTTCCATTGGGTATAAAAGAGACACCTTATCGATGGTAAAATTAGTCTGCTGCTTGTATTCGCCCACCTCAGACACCATGGAGCACATCACTGTTTCATCTTCTGCTGCCCCATCGATACTTGTCCAGGCTATGATTCTATCCAACATTTTTCCAGAGACTAGTAATACTTCGCCAAACTTAAACTCGAGATCTTTCAAAACCGAGAGAAACAATGCTAGTTCTCGGAAAATGAGAACAAAGATCGCTGACCGTTATAAAGTATTAAGAAGCATATTACCATCCTCCAATCCGTATGATTCTAAATTAACCACTATACAAAAGACAATAAAATACATTGCAAACCTACAATCGCAGCTTCAAGAACCGTCCTCAATTCACAAAGAAGTTTTACACAACCCTCCACCTTTTGAATCCGTTTTTCTTAAAGAGGATGAGTTAGCGGACCAACATTTTTTCGCTGAAGAACCTTCAGCTTACAAACAAATCTTCCTTATGGATGAAGATCAGGACGAGTAACTATCTTAAAACTAAAGTCCTTTGAAATACAAAGCGGGGAATAGATCAGTTTGAGGTCAAAGTGAGAACCTCTTACTGCTCTATTCCCCGTTTTGGCAATATGTTCAGACGACCTTGACCCACTCACAGACTTAGAAAATCTGCGGATAGGATAGAAAAATAAAACTGTTAAATAAAACTTTCCTTCTCTACTACCTACCCCCACTCTACTACCTACCCCCCACTCTACTACCTACCCCCACTCTAATGGTATAGGTAAGCGGGGTATTTAAGCGGCCGCTCCAGAACTTAGTAATTAGTCAGCTATGGACAGTCAAGCTGGATCATCCAACTTACATAGAGAGCCTAGAAATGTTCGAGAGCAGAAAAGGGTGCTAAAAGTAAATAAAGCATACAAGATACTACAATCAAAATTACCATTTGCTAGTCCAAAAATGTCAAGATTATCAATTATACAACACGCGACAAAATACATTAAAACTTTACAAATGGAGTTGGAAAAACCATTGACTTCGCCTCAACTGCCTGATCAACCAATCTCCAACTCAACTCTTAAAGAAGTTTTTCTTGATGATGGTGATGTTGCAATAGAAAAAATTCTTAATGAAATTGTAACATTCGAAATTGATCAATTTGTTTCAACTGACTAAAGATGGTTTGGAAATACTGAACGGAAGAATACAGAACGGGGAATAGATCAGTTTGCGGTCAAAGTAAGAACCACTTACTGCTCTATTCCCCGTTCTGGCAACTGGTGTAAATGACCTTGGGACTTAGAAAATATTCGTTTGATAAAAAATAATGAAAGATCTTCTTATTTCTTACAACAACAACAATATCCTTTCCTAACCCCCACCACCACCTAAACTAAGTATAAAGGAGGTTCTCCATCGTTGGTAAAAATTAGTACTCTGCTGAAAATGAGTGCATCCACTCCTTCTATCTCTGCAGCAACTATAATAGTTAGCAGACGGGTCGAAAACATTGATCAGTTGCTTGCTGTAAGGAGATTACTGCTACGGTATCTTGATATAGAGGTTAGTTGTCAATTGTACATGTGGAGACCAACAAGTGAAGTTTACAGTAGCGAAAATGAAGCATTTGAAACAAACTATAGTAGAAAGTTATATAAAATCTTTGGCAATATGGTAAGGTTAGTCGATAATGGATGGAAGATTAACATAACATTTTATATTGTTCCAAACCTGTAACTAAAGCAAAAAAAAAAACAAAAAAAAACGATGGGTATATAAGCCCGATGTTGCAGAGACAATTATCACTTTGGTTCTGAATTGCATCAAGAGAGCACCTACCATGGTATACCTCCACTATATTGACTCTACTGCTAAAGCGGATACTTTTATCCAGCGTGTTTACCAACTGTTAACGGAGTACCAACATGTTCAGGTCAAAGGATTGGGTATTCGTGGATCAGAAGAAGTAAAAATAGATGTAAAACCAATCCCTTTGAAGAAAAAAATTGACCAATTATTACGAGAAAGCTACATCCTGTGCCTTTATTACACAACCTCATAAACTACATAAAAGGCCAAAGGGGGGGGGGGAATACAGAACGGGGAATAGATCAGTTTGAGGTTTGAATAAGAATCTCTTACTGCTCTATTCCCCGTTCTGGTAATAGGATAAGGTGACCTTGACCCACTTACAGGACTTAATCATTTGTGTTACAATAATACCTCTTCCCTATCACTTTTCCCTACCACTTGCACTTTCAACACTTACCCCCACCACCACCAAAATCAGGTATAAAAGGTGGTTTCGTATTAGTGGTAAAACCAGTCTGCTACTTGGAATCATGTCGCCCAGAGATAACATTTTCCCTTCTAAGAAGACTATACTGGAATTGATTCAAAATATTCCAGTAAATATAAACGAAGATGAAGACGAAGACGATTCAGAGATGGAAGATGAACTATTTAGTGATCTTGAACTACTGAGTGAGTTTGCTAGCAGTGAACCATATCTTGGAGAGATGGAGCTGTTGGAGCTGTTGACTGACGACGACGACGACGATGATAATGAACCAGAATGTCATCATCAGTTGCTCTGTTTGGAGGAAATGGACCTTGTTGATAGTGAAACCCCTCCAAGCAGTATTAATATCGATGATGTAGTTCTAGATCCAATCACAGGGAACTTTTGTGTTCGTCGTCGCTTATTTAGTGATATGAGCTCATCATCATCATCATTATCATCAGAAGAATCTGAATAAGTCTTTGTTGTCTTCAAATAGTTTACTTTAAATACAAAGCGGGGAATAGATCAGTTTGTGGTTATAGTGAGAATCACTTACTGCTCTATTCCCCGTTTTGGTAATATCGTTGTATGACCTTGACCCATTTACAAGATTGAAAAAGTGGGGTAACTTATACATTTAATGGTGGGGGAACGTCTATTTAAAGACGATGCAACAGTGTATATTTATCATATCGGCATGATGAACCCACCAGGAAACTCCGTTTGCTACAGCTTTCCCCTCATCGATATCGATGATGTGATAAAACTTACATCAATATCAAAACGGTTTGAACTCGAAAGGCGACTCATAAAAGTCGACGTAATTCCACAAGATCTTCGTTCGGCAATGTTGACCATCGAATATGTTAAAGATGAATCTACAACTGAAGATCCCTATTGTTTTATGAAATTTTTAGTTGATCGAGATGCAATGTGTACAATCCGACTTCACATCCGAGTTTAAAATCTATCAAATGTTCCTGTTGGAGAAAATTGTCTTAGTTAAATACAGAGCGGGGAATAGATCAGTTTATGGTTTGATATGAAATCATTTACTGCTCTATTCCCCGTTTTGGCAAATATGTTCAATGACCTTGACCTAAATACAGAACTTTGTACCCTTCAGCTACAATAGTAAATATAAAATGCAAAAAAATAGTAAACTTAACGTAATACGTACCCCCACCACTTTTGCTAGGGTATAAATAGAGGGGTATTTGCAGTGTTTTTCATTATTGTTTTGACCCTTGCGGAGATCGCACCTACATTATGCATCGCTGCGATATTTGCAAGTCTTCATTTAAGGATGAATTTATTTTAATGATTCATAAAGAATTAAAACATAACAACAACCAAGATGAAAAGTATGAAGAAGAAGAATTGAAAGAAATAGATCGAATGTTAGCTCAACACCAACATTCCAGACCAAGTGTTATTCAATATGCATCATCAACATCGACTTCTACGCCTGCTATGTCTACACTTCACCGTCCTTCAACATCAACACCATCAACATCGACTTCAACGCCTGCTATGTCTACACTTCACCGACCTTCAACATCAACAGCTGTAGATGTGGAACTACACGCTCAAGCACTACCCGGTAAGGTAGTAACACATTTTAAAATTGACAACGTAAAATTACAACTTGAAAACTTTCTACATAACGCCAAAGAATTAGTAACCAAAACATTAAAGAATGAACAAAAAAGATTAAATTTTATCAAATTTGGACTGTTGCTAGATGCTATATTCACTAACATACAAAACGAAACATCACCAAGAGGTTTTATGACAAAAAACCGAACCATCATGGCTGCGTCAGATATTGAAAAGATTGTAACAGAATGTTTTGAGGAACTTTTGACAAAAATACAAGAGCATGAAGGAAGAGGATCTGGATGGACTTTATTAAGTATAACAAGTCTGGATGTTAGAGTTCATAAACACGGTTATGGAATGAGAGGAAGTAGTTACATTCCTCTTCCGAAAAAAGTAAGTGATACCAAATCCTGTATTAATGTGCAAAATGAAGATAACGAATGTTTTAAATATGCTATGTTGGTAAAATATGTAAACAAAGACCACCAAAAAAGACCAAGTCAAAAATATGAAGAAGTTCAACATAAGTATAATTTCCAGGGAATGACTTACCCTGTTGCAATTACTGATATATCAAAATTTGAAAAGCAAAATCCGTCGGCTTCAGTCAACATATTTGGTTTGGATTCGTCAAATAATGTGTATCCCTTGCGCATAACATCGAATGAGCGCAACAATCATACTGACCTGTTATTAATCAATAAAGGAGAGATATCCCATTACGTGTATATAAAAGATTTTGAAGGGCTTGTATGTAAACAGTTAACAAAACATAAAAGTAAAATCACAACATGTAAGAGATGCTTTTGCCACGTGAGCAAACCATTAAGAAGAGGAGGTTCAGAATGGTTATTAGAACATCAAAGGTTATGTAGTGGGAATTATGAGGTTAGAATTAAATTACCTCATCCTAGCAGAGCATACGTACAATTTGACAAAGTAAATCAACAATACCCTATTCCATTTGTTGTGTACGCGGATTTCGAAGCATCTTTACTTCCAATTGAACAACAAGAAGAGGATATTACAAAAAGAAGCAAATATCAAAAACACGCACCAAACAGTTACTGTATACTAACAAAATCCACGCTGTCTGAAGAACATCTTCAAGAATTTGGACTATCATCTGCTCCGAAGATTTATCGCGGTGAACAAGCAGCGAAACACTTTGTAGACGATTTGTATTATATTGCCTCTAAGGTGGAAGAACTCTACAAAATGAAAATACCGATGCTGCCTATGGAAGAACATCAACTTCAACATCACAATCTGGCAACAACATGTTATCTGTGTAATAACATATTTACACCAGATAACGTTAAAGTTCGTGATCACGACCATCTTACAGGAGTCTACAGAGGTGCAGCCTGTAACGCTTGCAATTTGAATTACAAACTTCCATCTTTTATACCCGTTGTTCTACATAACCTTAGTGGATATGACTCTCACTTTATAATTCCCGAATTGGGAAGAGATGATGGGGCGATAGATGTTTTGGCAACAACAATGGAAAAATTTATAAGCTTCTCTAAAAAGGTTGGCAAAATAAAACTTAGGTTTATTGATTCGTTTAAATTTATGCCTTCTAGCCTAATGAAATTAACTGAGAATTTAAAAAAAGAAGATCTGATAGAAACAAGCAAAATTGTAGCCAGTAATAAAATGGATCTGGTTCTTCGAAAAGGGGTCTTCCCCTACGATTACATCGATGGACTGCATAGATTTAATGAAACATCACTTCCTCCACCAGAACAATTTAACAACAAACTTAATGATTCGGAAATTTCACTTGAAGATTATCAACATGCATGTCGAGTATGGAACGAGTTGGATATGAAGACCTTAGGAGAATACTCAGACTTTTATGTAAAACTTGACGTGACTCTTCTCTGCGATGTTATGGAAGAATTCCGAAGAACCTGTTTTGCAGCATACGGTTTGGACCCTCTACATTCGTATACATCTCCAGGACTAGCTTGGCAAGCAATGTTGAAAGAAACAAAATGCAAACTCCAGCTGTTAACAGATATAGATATGGTTTTAATGGTTGAGTCGGGTGTTAGAGGTGGATTAACTCAAAGCGTGACAAGACATGTTAAAGCCAACAACAAATATCTACCAGACCATGATCAAGAGAAACCTTCAACGTACTTGGGATATTTCGACGCAAATAATCTGTATGGATGGGCCATGTCGAACCCACTTCCATTTGACAACTTTAAATGGGTTGATCCCGATTGTATTGGGGATATATCACAAATTCCAAAACATGGAGATACCGGATATATTTTGGATTGCGACTTTGAATATCCAGAACATTTACACGATCTTCATTATGACCTTCCACTCCTTGCAAGAACAGAAATTTCACCAACTGGAAAACACCCCAAATTAATGATGACCCTTAACAATAAACAACGATACGTAGCTCACTATTGCGTTGTTCAACAAGCTATCGAATTAGGTTTACGTCTTACTAAAATTAATAGAGCCGTGGAATTTTCCCAATCGTGCTGGTTGAAACCGTACATAGACTCGAACACTACCAGAAGAGCAGCCGCTACATCAGCCTTTCAAAAAGACTTTTTTAAATTAATGAACAATGCGATATTCGGTAAAACATTAGAAAACAAAAGAAGACATAAAAACGTTAAACTTGTTACAGATCCGAACAAACTACAGAAACTCGTACAACAGCCTAACTTTAATACATCTATAATTATTAATGAAAATCTTGTAGCTGTATCTATGAAGAAAACAAGTGTGAAGATGGATCGTCCTTTGTATATAGGAATGTCAATCCTGGATATCTCCAAGACTCATATGTACGATTTTCATTACAAAAAGATGGTCACCTTTTATGGACGGGAAAACATCGGCATCTCCTACATGGATACAGACGCTTTTATATATTGGATAATTACTAACGATATGTATGAAGATCTTCGGACATTTGATTACAAAAACGACTTTGACTTTTCCGACTATCCAAAAGATCATCCAAACTACGACAATGACAGAAACAAAAAAGTGCTTGGCAAATTTAAAGATGAAGCCAATGGTGTTATACTTCAAGAAATTGTTGCACTAATGTCAAAATTATATTCTTTACAACTAAATGAAAACCAAGTCATTAAGAAAGCTAAAGGAGTAAAAAGTTTGTATTTAAAGAAGAATGTGCATTTTAATCACTATAAGAAATGTTTATTTGAAGATCAAGATATAATAGCAAAATTTAACACAATCAGAAGTTTCAACCATCAGCTGTACAGCGTGACTGAAGTAAAAAAAGCTCTTTCTTCAAATGATGATAAACGACACATCCTTGCAGACAATATCCACACTCTACCATTCGGCCACTATTCCCTCAACCCTATTGACGAGTAACCCTTTCATCGTCCTACATCCCTTTTCCTTTTCCTTTCCGTATAAAAGGGGGAACACAGCAGTATTTTGCTGTGTTCCCCCTTTTATACATTAGTTTGGAATGACCTTGGCCTATATAAGCAGATTTATACAAAAGAATATTTAATACCATATCAGCTGTCTTCGTGAAACCATCATGTCAGACCTGAAGGAGAAGATTATTAATGAACTACACAAACCTGCAAGAATAAAGTTTCCAAGAAGAAATACTGTTATAAAAGGGATAAATGATCTATATCAAGCGGATTTAATTGAAATGCGACCGCATAGCAGAATAAACAAAGGATTTAAATATATACTCACAATTATTAATTGTTTTACAAAAGTTGCAGACGCTTTGCCTCTAAAGGACAAGACTGGTAAAAGCGTAACAGAAGCCATGGAAATAGCCATAAAAAGAGATAAAAACAAAATTAAACATTTACAAACTGATGATGGAACAGAATACTTTAATACAAACTTTGCACAGTTAATGAATAAATATAAAATAAATCATTATTCTACAAATTCAGAGAAAAAAGCAGCTATTGTAGAAAGATTCAATAGAACCTTAAAAGGAGCACTCTATAAACAATTTTCAAAAAGAGGTTCTTACGTATGGTATGATGTTTTACCACAATTAATAAATGATTATAACAACAGGTTTCATAGAACTATTGGTATGAAACCTAACAAAGTAAATAGAAGAAATGCAAAAGATGTATTGAAACGCATAAAGAAAAATACAAAGCCTAAAGTAGAAAAAATGCAGCCAAGAAAATTTAATGTAAGTGATAAAGTACGGATTAGTAAATATAAGGGAGTGTTTACCAAGAAATACCTTCCCAATTGGACGAATGAAGTTTTTACAGTGTATAAAGTGCAACCGACTGTACCTGAAACGTATATCTTAAAAGATAACAAAGGAGATTTGTTGCAAGGTGCATTTTATGGACATGAAATGTTAAAGTCAACAGTAGGTGATGTATATCTTGTTGAAAAAGTGTTACAAAGAAAAAAGGACGCAGTTAAAGTGCGGTGGTTAGGGTTTAACAAAACTGAGGATTCATGGATACCTATAAAGGACTTGGTGTAATGCAAGCAACTCATTTCATCGTTAACCTTTGAGCAGGATGGAGATTATTCACCATAAAGATCGATTCAATATTAATAACATAGATGATTTAACTGTGGATAACGTTAATATCAACAATGGTAAACACGGTAGTTTATTTCCAAACACTGTTCGATGTATAGTAAGTGGCCCCTCAAACTGTGGAAAGACCAATGTTGTCTTTAATTTGATCACTAATCCGCAGGGATTAAGGTTTAATAACCTATATATTTTTTCAAAGTCCCTACAACAACCAAAGTATCAATTGCTGGATAAAATCCTATCTGATGTGTCCGATGTTAATTTTTACAAATTTAACGCTAGTGATAGCATTATGCAACCAAACGAAGCGAAACCGTATTCTGTATTTATATTTGACGATGTATCTTGTGAAAATCAGGATACTATTAGAAACTACTTTGCCATGGGAAGACATAATAACATCGATAGCATATATATAGGACAAACTTATAGCAAAATCCCAAAACAACTTATCAGAGATAATGCAAATGTTTTAATTGTATTTAAACAAGATGATACTAACCTAAAACATACATATAACGATCATGTAAATGCTGATATGGCATTTGAAAAGTTTAAAGAGCTTTGCGGAAAAGCATGGGCGGAAAAGTATGGATTTCTGGTTATTATGAAAGATCAAGCTATAAAAGACGGCCGTTATAGAATAGGTTTTGATAAATTTGTTTTACTACACTGATTAGCGGTATTACTGTACAAGTCGTCAAGGTGTGAAGATGGTTAACCAGGAAAAGCTACTAAAAGAAATAAAATCACTTAGTGATTCTATTAGACAAAAAAACCGAGCTTTAAAATCAGGTATAAATGAAAGAGAGCAATTTTTAGAAACAACATTTAAACCTGTTACTGAACCTTTAAAGCGATTAGCACAAAATATGGAAAAACCTTCAATTCGCTTCGAAGGAGACAAAATGCTACCAATTTCCAAATATGAAGAAGAATTTCAGAATGATGAAAGTTTTGACCAGTTACAAACATCTGAAGAAAGCGACGAGTATGAAGAAAGCGGAGATATAGGAGATTTAAGGGAAAAGAACATTGCAGGAGATACAAGTACAGAAGATACAAGTGCGGAAGATACAAGAGCAGAAGAAGAGGATATCAACCCATCCAACTTAAGCAAATTAGGCACAGATATTATGTTTAAAGGAACACTTGGAAGAAAATATACATTAAAAATGTTACATGGCACACATGCTAATCGAAATTATCATACATATGGAGCTAGAATAGAGGATAAAGGATTAATGATTGGAGATAGAAAGTTAGATATAAACGAAAATGATGATATAGTTATTGGTGATAAGAAATATAAAGGTACAACAGGTTTGTTTGAACTCATCTTTAAAAATAATCCTGGTAAATATACTAAAAAGGATTTACAATTGTTTAAAAATATACTAGAGTATACAAATGCACATAGAAAAAAATATTCCAAAGACCTACCTATTTATAGAAACAGGTCAATAAAATACACAAACATTATATCTAGTCTTTTCCCCTCGAAATCAAATAAAGCTTCAATTAAAAGAAGAGCTTTATCTTCTGCTGAATTAAATGTTTTGCATAAAAAAAGAAAAACAACTGATCCTACTACATCTGGAAGGGGATTATTAAAAAATTTGTATAAAACCAATATAATATATTACAACGATATAAATAAGTTAGTTGATCGAATGAGGTTATTACATGAAGCTATGGAAGCCGGGCACACTGGTTTAGAAAACGAATGGGTAGCTTTGGTTGATGAACTGCGAAAACGAGAAATAATTGTTCAGTAGACGTATATATAGTAAGAACCTAAACGATAGCGATTCAGTTACATCATGAGTGTGGACAAGTTTGGACGGTATTCCGAGTTTGGAGTAAAATCTGGATATAGTGAAAAAAGAACTGGGTTTCCGTTAACACCTGATGGTAATTATAATTTTGAAGGAAAAGTAATTCAAAATGTTGGTGATCCGCTTTTGTCTTCTGATGCGGTTACGGTACAATACATGGATAAAAGAACCCCGATTGTACACGAAGACCATTGGGGGTTTTCCGGTAAAAGGTTAAGCAATATAAAACATCCCATTTATGATGGTGAAGCAGTAAATTTAGCGACTTTAAAATTGTTAACGATTTACAAAAAGAATGAAACTGATACAAGCTATGATGTAAAAAAATTAAAATTGTCAAATGTAGGTGATTGTGAGCAGGATGGAGACGCTGTAAATAAGAAAATATTTGATATAGTACACAAGAAATGGACTACAGAATATGAAAAACATATGGAAAGGTTTGGTGCAGCTTTATTTAATTATATCCATCGGGCTTCAGGAAGAGCTGTAGCTTCAGATGTTGACAGCCACAATTATTTAGACTGGAAAAAGATACACAATCCAGAAAAACCTAATCAATTAGATAAACCGTCTGAGCCTTCTAAAGTCAAGACATTAGGAAAGGGGGATAAAGTGAATGTGATTAATGAACCAACAGAAAACGATGAAGATTACATAAGAGAAAAAAGAATTTAAATACCCATGATAAGGGATAAAGCATCAGTCATATTCGAGAGATGATACAGAGAGGATGATGGAATCCAATATTACTGCGTGGAGCTTAATATCTCAAGAGCCGAGATTTCCCCAAGGAGTGCTGACAGATGGTTTTGTTCAACGGTTTGATAGATATATGGATTGGGAACAACTTTCCATACACTACCTCTTCACAATGACTATGTTAAGAATTTATTTTCACAGAGTTAACTGGATTCATATTTTACAAAGACAACAGTTTTCAGAAGACTTCCTTGTAGAGATGACATCAAATTTTAATAACTGTTGGGAAGTAATAAGTAAATATCAAAATCTCTCTGAAAATTACATTGACAATTTTAAAGATAAACTAGACTGGAATGTGTTATTTAATTATCAACGATTAAGTGGCAAGTTTCTAAGGGAACATGACAATTATTTAGATTTTATTCATTTTACCGAAAACAACGATACCATCACCAGCGGAGAAACATTTGAAACATCTTCAATTACACCTTATTTCTATTTTTACTACTTTTATTTATTATGTCTACATTTAATTAATTAATCCATTTCTATATAATAAATGGATTTTAAACAGTATATATAATACAAGAAGCCAAGACTAATATTACATTCATTGTAAAACATTTATAGAGTGCACCTACTGATTGTAAGTTTGGCTATAAATAGTCATGCCGAGGGCTAAACGCATCAGTCATAATCGAGAGAGATTACAGAGAGGAAGGGGAATAGCATCAACAGCATTTTCTCTATTAAGTAAACCGGTTGGAGCTATAGTTAACAAGGCGATTGATTTATTACCTGTGGAATTACATTTACCTGGAGGATATCAATATTGTGGTCCTGGAACCAAATTAGAGAAACGGCTTGCTAGAGGAGATCCTGGAATAAATAAGCTTGATCAGGCCTGTAAACAGCACGATATAGCGTATTCCAAATTTGGTGATACAAAAAATAGATCAATAGCGGATAGAGCACTTTCTGAGAAAGCTTGGCAAAGAGTAAAATCTAGTGACGCGAGTATAGGTGAAAAAGCAGCGTCTTTAGCAGTAACAGCAGCAATGAAAGCAAAAACTACGTTTGGAGGAGGAAAGAGAAGAAGGCGTGGGAAAAGACCCGCTAAGAAACAAGGAGGTAATATCAGAAGAAAACGTCGATCTACTAGTGGTAAAGGTAAAAAGAAACCAACAATATGGTCAATGATAAAAAAGGGAGGAGGACTATACCTAAGACCGTATCGTGTGTATTAAATAAGAAAGAGCAATTAATAATTAAAAACAAAGAATTAACCAATGAAGAACTGATTACATATGCTTCTTGTTTGAAAATCCCATTTTTTAGAGGAGTATTTATGAAAGATGAATTACCGGTTAAAATGTGGAAAAATGAGACTGGTATAGTAAATTTGGATAATAGTGAAGGATTAGGCACTCATTGGGTGTGTTACAAGAAACTTGGTGAAACGATTTATTATTTCGACAGTTTTGGAAACCTTCCACCACCGAAAGAACTTCAACAATACTTTCGTGCGGCAGAAAATGTTTTTTACAATTATACAAGAAAACAACCTGATGATACATCCATTTGCGGTCATTTATGTTTAGACTTTTTAGCTAAAAGTGTTAGTCAACTTTAAGATGTCTTCGTATACAGTGTCATTAACCGGTAACTCATGTACTTTGCGCAGTATTCTGTTTCCAGCGCTACGTTTGCAAAAAGGAAGACTATGGGAAGCCGCATTATTGGATTTAACAACATATAACTCTATTCCAAACGTTAGTGAAGGAATTAATAACAAAATACATTATTACAAGACAAAAGATAATAAAGGAAAATATTCAGCTTTGGAAGAATTCAGTTTACCAACAGGAGCTTATGAAATTGATAATATAAATGAAGTTATACAAAAACATATGGGAAAAGAAAATATAACGATAAAAGGCAATAACAATACAATGAAAGCCGAAATTACTTCTAAGTATTATATTGATTTTGGCCAAGAACGTTCAATTGGTAGTTTATTGGGGTTTTCTAAGGAAACAAAGGTATTAGAACCTAATACAACTCATTCTGGGAATAGAACTGTGACGATCATCAAAGTAAACAGCATAGACATTACATGTAACATTATACAAGGATCCTACAGAGATGGAGAAAATCGGCATATATTACACACATTCTACCCATCAGTCGCACCGGGTTTCAAGATAGTAGAAAAGCCTCAAAACCTTGTGTACCTACCGTTAAACACCAGTTTCATTTCAGACATCGTGCTGAACATAGTGGATCAAGACGGAAACCTTATTGACTTTCGAGGAGAAGCTATTACTGTAAGAATACATATAAAATCATCCGCTTAGATAATGGGGTTATCATTTAAAAAGAGAGAGCCAACCAGCAAAGAGGTCAGTAGCTCATCAGCTGTAGAAGGATTAACAAGTGACAACATTCGTTTTCTAGAAGAAATTGGATTAAAGGTCATTAACAATGGATATACTGGATATAGCGCAGGGCCCAACATTCGACGAGACCTTATGGGAAAAGGAATATCACACGCACAACCCTTACGCTTCGTCCAAATTAAACAATAACGATGAAATTAGGATTCCTATACAACAACAAGACATTTATACTCTTCCATGCGAAAGTTATTTATATATTGAAGGAAAAGTAACAAAAGCTGACGGTACTGTTGGAACCACTGTTCCGTTCATAAATAATCCTATGGCATTTTTGTTTGACGAGATTAGATATGAAATTTCAGGAGTTACAGTCGATTCAACAAAAAAGGTTGGAATTTCCAGTACATTAAAAGGATTAGCATCTTTAACACCAAATGAGAAGAATCTGTTAGCTGTTGCAGGATGGGTTGCACCAGACAAAAGTATAATTACTCCTGACGCTTCGGGAAACTTTGATTTTTACGTACCTTTAAGATTACTTTTAGGATTTGCTGAAGATTACAGAAGAATAATAATAAATGTAAAACAAGAACTAGTTTTATTAAGGTCATCAAACGATAATGATATTATTAAAGCATCTGCTGGAACAACTGAAGCCAATTTAGACTGGAAACTAACATTAGACAAGATTGTTTGGAGAGTACCACATGTGCGACTAAATGATGAACACAGGATTACATTATTAAGAAAGTTAAAATCAGATCGAGACATTGTAATGCCATTCAGAAGCTGGGAGTTTCATGAATACCCCGTTTTACCTTCAACACAACGGCATACATGGACTGTAAAAACTTCTACTCATTTGGAAAAAGCGAGATATGTAATCTTTGGATTACAAACAAAGAAAAAAAGTATATTAACTGAAAATGCTGGTGAATTTGACCATTGTAAATTAACAAACTGTAAAGTGTTCCTGAATTCACAATTCTTTCCCTACGACAACTTTAATATCTCTTTTGATAAAAAAAGGTACAGTGTTTTATACGATATGTACGCTAGGTTCCAAAATTCATATTACGGCAAAACAAACACACCTCTACTATCTCCCGTACAGTTTGAATCGAAAGCTCCGATTGTTGTAATTGATTGCTCCAAACAAAACGAATCTGTAAAATCGTCTAGTGTTGATATAAAGATAGAAATGGAATTTCAAGAAAACGTACCTGCAAATACATCTGCGTATTGTTTAATTTTGCACGATAAAATTGTTACATACACACCGTTGACTGGTATCGTAAAGACGGTATTGTAAAACGTTGTACCACCACCGGCACCGCCACTGTCGCTAACCTATAAATAGCGGAGCAACAATGCAGGTCTTCAGTTGATCGTCTATCGTCGCATGGGCAACATCTTCTACAAAATGAGTTCTCCATCTGTTGTACAAGGTGATGCAGAAATAGCACCGTTATTGGAACGTGATAATACCAGCGAAGCAGAAATTATCAAGGAAATAACTGCATTTTTAAAGTTTGGTAAAAGAGATAGAGAGGAGGAAAGTAATGCAGACCCATCAAAGGTAGTACCAAAAAGGAAGAAGAAAGTTGAAGAAAATATTCCTCCTCACATTTTAACTGAAGTGTTTTTGCGAATCTTTTACCCCATCTCAGCATGCATCAGTAAAAGTGTATCAGTTGGATTGATAAAGTCATTGGATTATTCCCCTACAGTAATTCTACACCATGGAACAAAAAAGGTTTTATTTTCGCAAAATGCTTGGGAGTCATTTTTGAAACATGTACATTTAATAGAATGTTATTTAACTAACAGTTTGTGTGGAAGAAAAACACATATTCGACTTTTGGATTGTGACAATGAAATCGATATTGTTAAACATCGCGGACAACTACAAGTGCGAATTAGAGACTTGACTCAACATGAAAATAAGATTCTACTGTCACGTGAATAATTCTACGTTTTAAACTACGCAACAGAACCTATTACAAGGTACATGAGACAGTTGGTATTTGCAAGCGCTATTATTAAAGAATATTTGGTCGATACTTTGGAAAAACAACCTGATAGCACCATCGTGTACGGACCTGTGGATACATCTATTTTTAATAGAATACCTCATGAAGTTTGCATGTGGAGAAAGTTAAAGGATTTTGAACCACTTGTAGAAATCGCTACAGAAGCTACAGAAGAAACAACAGAGGAAGAAGAAACGGAGAAAAAAGAAGATGAAGAAAACGAAACACGAGAAGAGGAAGTTAAAAAAGACTAAAGTTTAACTTAGTAAAGAAGAACACACGTGGGGTAGGCCTATTGGGGACGGTGCCCACGTTAAATATACACCAACGCGCCTGCAACTGTACGGCCTGGTATTTAACCTACCGTGGTGTGGAAAACAGTTTAGTTGATCGTTAGGTGTCATGATGAGCGGAGGGGATGAAGAAGTGAGTGTAAAGCCTTGTGTAATAGAATTTCAAGCATTTCGAAATAATGATGATAGGTTTATTATCAAGGAATTAGTAATTTTAGACTTGCTTACATTTGTAGTTTACCCATTCACGTTTGAAGCTCCTTTTTCTTTTAACAACCTTAACGCCAAAGCAAAAAGTACAAACAAATGGATAACAAACTACTTTCATCACATACATTGGTATGAAGGATTTATAAGCTACAGTAATCTGCACAGTATTATGTTTAACTTTTGCAAACAATATTCACATATATACACAAGAGGATTAGAAAAAAGGAACTGGATACAAAAGTACACGCACGGTGATGTTTTCGATATAACTATCGGTAAGGACTTTAACATTAATCTCGGTAATATTTGTGTTGCTGCAAAAGATCCTAAACACGGACAATCAAACTGCGCATTGCACAACGCATATCGTTTGGCTGCTTACTTGGAACAAACGCAGAAATTTGGTGGGGGTAGCAAAGAACCGGAATGTGGTGGGGGTAGCGGGGCCTATAAATACGAGGATCCAACACCGCTCCGGCACGAGTATTATTCGAGACTCCGAAGAGGCAACATCACAGAAGACATCGCAACCACCACTGACGAAGATGGCATCACAACAGTTTCTACAAACACTGGTTGATCAATTCAACACTCATTCAAAATCCGACCTTCTGCTAACTAAAAAGTGTTCAGAATTAAAAGAACAAAAACACTACATTATTCATAACATCAAGAAAGTGGAAACCACACATGGAGAAGCAATTCTAGTTTCATTGAGCGAAGCACCTTTAACTTCAGGAGATGAGCCGAAGTTTCAAGTATTTCTTCCAAAACGATTTGTTCAACTGCTACAGAATGAAGATTTGCGAGATATTCAACCGGGGACGTTGTATTTGGTATCACACGGTGTAAGCGGCAACAACTCAACGGAACTCACTCTGCACATCATGCATCCTTGTACATAATGTCTCTGTTTGTATTTCTCTGTTTGTATTTTATTGTTTGTATTTCTAGTCATAAATGTTAAACTTAAGTTTATTGTATTGTAAAATGTTTGTTTAATAAAGAAAAGAAAAATAAAAAAAATATGAAAAAAAAATAAAGAAAACAGCAACACAGCAGTATATTATTTTATATACTGCTGTGTTGCTTTTTTTTAAAATTCGAATGGGTGACCTTGAACTTTCATTCAGGGTTAACTTATGAAGAGGTATAAAAGAGAGGGAGCAGTGAAGTTAGTCTCAGTCTTGTCTAACACACGCTGCAGCTAACATGTCGGTGCCACCTATGAACAATTTATTTTTCGATAACAATTTGAAGACATATTGTTGCGAGTTACAATGTTTTAAAATACCAGGCGATCAAGTTGACGGGAAAGCTTGTCGTAAGTGCAAGTGTTTTAGCTATTGCATATGTAGATGTAAAACGTATCAAATGAACCGACAAGATAAAATACAAGAATTACGCCGAAGGATTGCATTACTGTGGCGGCGAATGTAGTAGCAACCATCTGCCTCGCACCAGCTGCCACCTGCCGCCTGCCATCTGCCGCCCGCCATCTGCTCCGCCCCACCACACTTTTACCCCCACCATTTTGTTTGATACCAAAACGCTAGCTAGCGAATAGTCAGTACACCTCCGGCTCTCGACTGGTGAACATCGAGTGCTCTTCACAAACGTAAAACATTATATTAAAATGTCCATTAAAATTAGGTGTATTCATTATGACTCTATTCATCTTGCGACTTACCAAGACCTCGAGGTGTTTAGTGAAGAGCTAAGACTTCTTATTGCGTCCGGTTACGATTTATCTTTGGAACTTTACGCATCAAAAAACAACATGGACTCTGCGCAGGGATCGAAGTATCTACCGTCTTTCTTCAGAAAGCGAAGTGATGGCCGCAACTCGTCCGGATCAACAACATCGATGACAACGAACAACGGGGAACTATTGTAAACATGAATTATTGTAAATAAAGTAATATTTGTAATAGTACTACCTCGCACTCGTATCATTCGATTGTTTCATTCGATAATTTTCATTCGATATTTATTATCGATTAACTATCGAATCACAATCGTTTTACGAGTGCGAGGTAGATTTTTTTTAAAAAACCTCACCGTGACCTTGAACTTTGAACTTTTACTCATTTCGTCACAAAACCGCCTACGTCACTGGCTCAGCCTCAGATGACGTATTTTTTCACTCAGCGCATCCGGTCACTCACCGGATGTGACGTCACTTCCGCCCCAGCAGCCCCAAATGCACACTACTTATATTTGACGTCAATAGTTACGAAGTATATATAATAAAAGATATTTTTTATGAGAACTGCTTGAGATGAGAAGATTATCCATAGTTATGAATGTTTCCTTAAATGTTGTAATTGATGAATAATTTCTTTATTAGCATGATACGTGTTGCTACAACTAAGCAATACCGCCTTGTATGTAAGTACAGTATAAGTGTAAATATACTTTATAGTGCTGTAAGAAGTATTCTATTTATCCTGCTTAATTGATGAATGGCGATTAAAATTATTCTTAAGAGATTAATAAAACTCGTAGTACTGCTACTTGTTCCTGCTACTGAGGTGTAATAAGACAACTAATAAAAAGAAATACAAAGGTTTTACCTTTTTAATATTGGGAAATTATTAGTATTACTAGCTGACCCGTTTCAGCTTCGCCCGCGTAAACTGTGATGGTTGTGTGTGCTTCAATCTGTGGTTAGCCCGTGAAATACGAATCAAGATCAGCTGTTTGAATTTTCATCAGCTCAAACCTAAGTGAATGTCCATAAGGAATACTTATGGAATACTTATGTCCATAAGGAATGTAAGGAATGTCCACAGGGGGAATTTCGTAATACCGTTTCTTAGCAAGCACCTAGGGCCTAAGAGGAACCTATATATCAGATTTCAACTCGGTAGGCCTTATATTAAAGGAGATTTCGTGATAGGTCAGTCATTCACTCAGTGGTATTTGGATTTGATATATTAGTATTGTTATATTTGCATAGTTAGAGGGGTTCAATCGTTACAGAACTAACATATATGCAATTTGTAGATTTAAACAAATTGATCTGAAACACAATCCACGGAATACGTTGATTTAATTGCAATTGTAAATAAATGCAGAGCGCATGAAATATCATAGTATACTTTTTAACTATTCGATATTTTTATATTTAATAATATTAAACAAATAGTTTCGGGCAGTAAAGACCAGTTGATTATTCCAATTGGAAAATGTGTAAAGGACAATGTAAAGTAGCACAAGACTTGAGTCAAGAAATACAGACTAGTTCCTACAACTAACTGCCTTGAATGTAAATAAATTAAATTATATTTTATTGTTATATGGAAAATATGTACAAATCTTACGTCCAAGTTTTTCCTCTAGAAACAGGTCCCGTATTACAATTAAAATATATAAATACCCCAGTATTTTTTCGGCCTTTTGTTTGTGTAAATTGGAGGAAAGATCTTTCGATGAATATCTCAGTGTAGTCTCTCCGAAGGACAATGTTTAACTTGAATAATGCATCTCACAATTAATTCAGTTTTTAATTGCAAATTTAAAATATTATGCGTAGACTACAATAATACGGTAGTGTATGTTCGATGGACTGTGTCTATTGTCGTTTTATGATTCCGCCACAAAAACATATTTGTTAATACAATTGTAATGCTCCCGTACACCCTTGCCACACCATGCAATACAGGTGTTTGCAGCATTACATTTCACAACGACCAATATCAAAGTTGAGGTCTTGCAATAATTATAAAAAAATATCCAATCATCACTTATAAGTTCGCCATGTTTTAACAGCAATGTTTAAAAATCATACTCAAATTGGAAATAATAAAAATTTAGTTTTTACTTTAAGTTAAAAGTGCTTTTTCAGTATAATTACCAAATAAATGAACAATATTCCTGAGAACTTCTAAGAGATGTGGAAACAGTGAATATCCACGTGGCGAAACACATGTTGTTGTCGTGTTGACTGGAAATTTAACAAATCGCTTATCTAATTTAAAATTAAAACATTTACCAATATTAATTTTAATGAGACTTTTTCTCAAATGAGCTGTCCATTAAAACCATCCAACAGCCACGTTGCTTTTGTTTACATATATTGATATATATATATATATATATATATATATATATATATATTCCTTTTTCATAAACTTGAATTTGTTATCTAAGTTTAAAGAATGTCATGTTTAGAATAAACTAATGTAATTTGGTCTGAATAATAACTTGTATTTAACGTAATGTTAAATTGATCACCGTTTACTATGAATCGTCCTGTAAATAAAATGCAATCATGCTTAAATAACAAACAAATGAGAAACCATTAAATTAAAAATATATCACTAAAATAACACGAATTCAATCGGTTTACGAAATAACAAACTACGATCTGTGGCATTTCAACGTTCACGAAGTTTACTAATTAATCAAGTTAAATGCTTTCACAAACTTAAAGCTAAGGTCTAATTTAACTTCAACTCGTCGATAGTTTCTGAACAATACTTCTTGTAGTAGGTTTTAAACTAAAGGCTTAGACAACTTTGGATACATTACGTCATCGCTTATATTTTAAATTACGCAAAACCAAATGGTTAACATAAAATCTAAATTTGATTCTTTTTAGAGATTTATCACAGATGAGATGTTTATAGGCAATAGGTATCAAAACGAGAACCACTAGCTTTGAAAAATACTTCATAATATGCACAGACTTTTCATATAGAAGCGAATTAGTGAAAACATATTGTATGAAAAGATCATTTGAGGTCTCATCTAACTTACAATAAAAACCAAAATTAAACTTATTTTTATCCTATATTTCAACATTTTGTTTGCAAATTTCTTAGTCGTTACGAATAAATAATATTAATAAAATAAACATGGGGTTGAACGTGCTTTATGTTTGCAAAATACAAATTTAAAGTTTTGATCAATCAATTTTAGACACTTCTCTCTATTAGCCATCGGATTTTTTACGTAATTTAATGTACTGTTTTAAGAAATGTTGTGATTTACTTATAGATGAATTTTCTTGACATTGACTATATGTTGGCTTTTGCTCATATATTATTTAATGAAGCATTTTTTTAAATAACTAGCAGTTACCCGGCGTGCATTGCTGCGCCCAAAACTTTGAATTTTTTTAATTACAGCTGTTAATTAATTACAGCTGTTAATTTTGTAAACACTAAATTTCTAAAACCTGACACTGCACCCTTGTATGCCCTCTGGGTCGGAGCCCTTTGAACAGATTTGCACCAAACTTCACCCAAACCATCCTTGAATAATGCTTAATAATGCCTAAAAGTTTCATTACAATCTGTCGAGCGGTTTCGGAGTCCATAGGCTACATACATATATACATACATACTTCCTCTTTTATAGATATAGATTATAATGTAAAATCCATTTGATTTGTTTTAATTATATATATTCTACCTTATGATCAGATCAGATTGGTTTCCTTCACTGTTATTTTCTGGTATTTTGGGAAAATTCATGTTGGATAGTTTATGCTGCAGTAGCAGTTACAGTTTTTTACTGTTTCAAAAAATAACTTGTTAGCCCATAACTGTGTTTCATTCGTTATCGGTTATGTAGGAACATTGCTTGCCTTAGTCCTGTTTGCACCACACTTCCTCTCTTAAAATATCAGCTGTAAAACTCTATTCTCCGTTCGCATTTATAATGTAAAATTGTATTTTTCATAACTCGTTTTATAACCTATAATATTTCTGAAAACAAAAGTAAGTAGTAGGACAGTTTTCTAAAATTACCTATAAATTACTACGAACTGTTCCACGTTTTAACAGTCTCAACTAAGAAAAAACATAGTTGTATTTTGATTACTTCATTTTTAATAGTAAGAATTGATTTGATATAAGACTTATGGAATTAATAAAATGCCACGAATCGTATTCATTTTGTGATTAAACGCCAAGAGCAACCGTTCATCTGACAGGAAATAATTAGCCTTCTGTGAGAAATTTATGAAACCAATTTAAAGTTCAATGAAGGGAAAACAGCAGCCTCCTTCGTGGGTCCTTCAGAGATGCAGGGTGATTAATTTCATCATTAAACTAAATTTACAAGCTTTATTAATAAGTAATGCAGTAAACATTCATCAATATACTATACAATATGAGTTCAAATATTTTATAATTATTAAATGCGTTGTAATATGAATTAGCAGTGCAGATGTTTAATCATCCATGGTTTTAACCGCTGAGCTATACTTAATTACTAACGTACTGACAGTCATCTAAAATTGGAGAAACCATGTTTATTATTAATACCTAGTAAATACTATGTTTAAAATTACATCGGCCTTCGGATTACACGATGAATATATTTGAGTTAAACATATTGCTCCAAAAACTAAAAAAGTTACATATTACGTGCGTTTGTTTGATTTCGCTATAATTCACGGAAATTCACCTCGGCTTATTACAAACCTTTCCAAGCTTGATGACTAAATATAGGATTTACACTTTTGAAATGAATAGAATAGAATAGAATAGAATAGAAAATAAAACATTTCAAACTAAAATTTCACAGTAAACCAAATAAATAAACATTATATTTGTTGTTCTCATTCCAAAGTTCAACATTTAAAAATAATAACACTTATAGTCCTGCCAGAACTGACCATCTTTGTTCCTTAATAATATAGTAGAATTAAAAACATATTAATAATACCCCCGTTGCAGCAAACCTTCGTAATCAGCGAATTTAAAATGCATATATATGGGTATCACTACTACCTAGAGCCACTTACCAAGTTTCACAAAAGTACATTCATTAATAAGTGATATGTAGCATTTTATTTATTCTCCATAAGAATAACATTATAATTGAGTACGCAAGTTTGCTGCAACAAGGAAGATAAGAAATGTTTTTTTTTTGCAGTTGTAAATATAACTCAACCAGGTGAAGGTACATAACAAGTTTTATTAATTTAGGTTCATAACTAAATATAAAACTTTACTTACTCTACTAATGAATAACATGGGGACCGAGTATGCAGGTTTGCTACTACCGGAAAAAATCAACATAAACAATTTTTTTGGTGCTAATATCAATATACCAGTACTACGTGAAGCCACATACCAAGTTTCATCAATATACATACATAAATGATCGAAATATAACATTTGATTTATTCTCCATAAGGATAACATTGGACAACGTACTGTGTTTAGCACTTTGAATATCACTGCAACGGTTGGACGTAAAACAACAATTAATTAAAACGCCAAAATGATTGTTTTGTAGAGCTAAACTGATTGGTAGAAAGAAATGTGGAGTTTTTAGTGAAATTATCTGAGGAAAATCTAAAAACCGTATTCCCGTAGGATTAACATGGAAAATTTTATGGACACATGTTTTGACTTTTCCCCACAACCACTAAACCTAGGTTAATGATTCATAATATTAAATTGTTTGTTTATTTAAGCTCTATAAAATGGATGTAACCAAAATCTAGTGATTTTAAATTTGTAGGATAAAAAGTTCATAATACTGATTTTTGGAAAATTTTAAACCCTCATAATAACCCCTTTCCATAGACCGATCGATCTGGTTTTCAAACTTAAAGTCATAAATGTTACTCTCCATATTTGTGCCAAATTTAATCAAAATCGGGCGCTTCTTTCAAAAGTTATTGTGGTAACGGACAAATATATATATATATATATATATATATATATATATATATATATATAATATATAAATTTGAATGAATAGTGTTTTTGGCATCTGGGGACCTCAAAACAAAAAGTTATCATGGTCTCGGGCTTAAGTCTTACCATGCCACCTACGGCAATAGCTTCTTCCCTATAGGGGAAATTCGCTAAAAACACAATACCACTTACATTCTGAGAAAAATAGGGCCTCTAAAGGCTAAGCCTGTTTTAGAGGTTCCAATAAAAAAGGTTTAATAAAACAAAATACACTCAAAGAAAAATTAACTGAGTACGCTAAAATCAGCGTACATGTAGATGTATTTTATTTACATCTAAATACTTTTCAAAATCATCATATATATTACATTAGAATATGTCAAAAACAAAAGATGAACCATAACTAAAATATACTTTCTTGTAGAAAGACAAACAATAACTGAAAAAGGGTTTTATATGCTGTGATTCTATGATAAATCTCCCAAAAAATGTAATTGGGGTAATTCCATCAATCAAAATATTTAATTTTTAGTTCAATATTTTCACAATAGCCAATTTTTTATCTGACCATGAAAATCTTAATGTTTTTAGCTTTTTTTTATATGATCAGGTATCAAATTGAATACTCTTGGACTAACAAACGAAAATGTTTTAGTACAAAAGGTATAATTGGGTTTTGAAACAAGGCTGTGATGGTGGGTTGTTAATTTGCTTCGGTAAGAGTCAGTATTTTAGGGGAGATTTTCACTTTTATCAACAAGATTTTTATGAGCTTACCGGGTGATTCAAAAAGAACTCCCTATTTTTGAGAACAGTGTTAATGGTCAAACATACAAAATCTTACATTCATGATTACATAGTGTGAAAGAGAATATCTTTAAGTTTTGGTTTTGTCCTAGTAAACTTCGATGAGCGCACCATTATTTGCTCTAGACAGATCAACGCGATTTTCTACTTCTCGCCAGGTATTCGCCAAAATTTCAGGTGTGACTGATGAAACTGTTTCCGATGATTCTTTGTCCTGGCCACCTCGAAGCCCAGATTTAATCCCACTAGACTTTTTCTTTTAGGATCATGTACAGAATGTGGTATATGTTGAAAATATCCGTAAAATTGACCATTTACAACAAAGGATCATCGGAGCAATTGCGTCACCTGCAATGTTCGCGAATGCCTGGCGAGAAGTGGAACATCGTATTGATCACGATCGTGGGGTGTGCACGTCAAAGTTTACTAGGACAAAAATAAAACTTGAAGCTATTCTCTTTCACACTATGTATTCATAAATGGAAGATTTTGTACGTTTCACCATTCGAATTGTTAGGGAGTTATTTTTCAAATACCAGGGTAAATATAAACAGATACCTTAAGGAAATAATTTGAAATGATAAAAACCAAGGTCTTGAACTGTATCTTTGGCTTCTCCTAACTATTAATCTAACAAAATGTTTTTGCTCTACATAAATTGCTTCTAAATTTGAAAGCTAATTTCCACCGTAGCAAATAAACCCATATTGCAGTCTACTTTCAACTAAGGAAAAGTACAGGGAACGTAATACATTTTCTGGACACATATCTCTTAAAAAATAAAAATACCTCAAACCACCATTTAAAGTTGGTTTTAATTTTGGCATTTGAATTTTCCAGTTTACTTCCTTATCAAGACAAATTCCCAAATACTTATTAGAATCCACTTTCTGATTTTTTCGCAATCAAATGAACAAGGAGCCTGTTTTATGAGACAATTAACAAATCTGTAATATATGGGACCTGAAAATTGGACATATTTTCTTGAAATTAATACATTTGGTTTTCTCAGTGCTTTTAAGTATGTGATTCTTGGCAAACGAGAATTTTTGTCTCAGTAAATCTGTATTTATGTCACTTCTAATTGCCTCCAAGTTGTTGCCTACATAACAAAGAGCAGTGTCATCAGCAAATGAAGTGAATGTTTAAAGTAGCTATGAAATCTTAGCACGAATTTGGATCTTAGACATTTATTTGGTTCCCAAGAATTCCCAATACCACGCTGCAATCAAAATAATATGCAAAACTTGGGAAGAGTTACCTATCCCACCGTAATAATGTAAAATACTATTTTGTAAAACAAGGTAAAATCTACAACCGGAAGTTATCTACATTTTGTATTTATACGTTTGTCATTGAATCGGAATATCAAGTTAATTTGGGATTAATTAAAGTGAGCTTGCGTAAGACACACAAGTGTTATATAATGTTATCAAAGCGACGCCTAATCGACCGTTAGGCAAGTGAGGGTTGGCACGCGAGGAGGTGGCGAGGCGAGGTGTAGAGCGTGTCCGTCCTGTCTCAGCAACAATAGAGCTGCGTGGCGAGGTCAATTGGTTTTCAATTTAAAATAGTTATGAGTTCATTTATAAGGAGTTATGCAGTAACCAGTAATATTAAAATTGATTTACTGTTCATTGATAAGTTTAAATTCAAATTTTGTATTTTGGAAAAATATATTAAAATAAGTGTTAAAAATCTTGTTAAAGGAAAAACACACAAAAATAGAAGTTGGCTTCATGAGGAAGGCTTATTAGGTACGAAGTATAGCAATTCTCCATGTTTATTTCGAATTTAAAAAATCTGGATGAAAGGTTAACTTTTTATGGCACAAAACATTCTTATCATGTCCACAATTTTTCTATATGGCGTCGAAAGCACATCTGGCCCAAAGTAGAATAATTGTTATTTGAATCAGATCTTAGTGCACATTTCCACCATAAATATTTCTACTTGCGTTTGTTGCTTTTTAAACTCTATTTTCACTGGCCTCCTACGGTTATGATACCATATGTTTTTCAGCTTTGAGGCATGCAATACATGTAATACCATTTCATTCCTCTGAAAGGATCAATTTGTTACACGGGTCTTCTAAATTGGTTTCAGTCGTTGGCATAATGGTGAAGGTGGCGGTCTTTGAAAAGGCAAACCCCCCATTCAATAACTAATGGAACAGCTTTATGGAAATCATGTCAATAGTAATTTTGCGTAGTAATTTTTTATATTTGTTTTGTTGTAAACTTTAAGGCCATCCTTTTAATTTATTCATGAATAATTATGTTGATTGAAGAACCGCTTAGTTCAGTCTGTGTATGTAATTTTGTTCTAACCTTAAACAAAACACATTTGAATTTGTTGGGATGATATTTGTTATTTTTTAATATACTGTGGGATGTTATAGAATACATTTAACAACACTTAACAAATACTTACAATTATACAGTATTTTATATTTGACGGTAAATATACATAACATATGGTAATACCCCCTTAGCAGAAAACCTGCGTACTCAGCGAATTTCCAATGCATATATATGTATCTTAATACCACATAAAGCCACATACCAAGTTTCATCAATATACATTCATAAATAAACGATTTATGACATTTTAATTATTCTCCATAAGAATAACATGGCGGCTGAGTATGCAGGTTTGCTGAAGGAAGGAAAAAATGGGGTTTTATACAAATATCAATATAACTCATTTAGGTAAAGCCACATCCCAAATTTCATTAATTTATTTTCATAATTAAGGGAGATAACACGTTACTTATTCTCCATAAGAATAACATGGGCTGAGTACGCAGGTTTGCTGCTACGGGAGCCTTTGGCAAAAAATTGTTTTTCTTTGAGCAAATATCAATGGTCCACAACCAGATGAGCCGTATACCAAGTTTTGTCAGTATACGTTCATAAATAAGCGAGATATAAAATTTTTCTTTTCCTCCATAAGAATAACATTAGACAACGTACTGTGTTTAGCACTTTCAATATCTCGGTAACAAATTGACGTAGAGAAATGATCAAAATACCAAATTGTGTGTTTTTTAAGCTGAATCCAATGGTAAAAACTAAAATTTGACTATTTCCAAAATTATATGTAAAAAATCCAAAAAAAAAATTTTTGGGGTACAAAACCCCCCCAAAATACCCCTTTGGATAAAGCGATCTGGCTGGTTTTCGAACTTAAAGTCATAAATGTTGCTTTACACGTTTATACCAAATTTCATCAAAATCGGATAATTTTTACGAGAGTTATCGTGCTCACGGACACACACATATATATATATACAGTTTCGAACGAATGGTGTTTTTGGGGTCTGGGGACCTCAAAACGAAAAGTTATCATGGTCCCGGGCCTATGTCTTACCATGCTGACTACGGTAATAGCTTCTTCCCTATAGGGAAAATTCGATAAAAGGCAATCAGTTTCGACCAGACGCACCGGTACAGTCTTCATTATGCCCAATTACCTCATTGTTAACTCATAGAGGCATATTTGAAATTTCATCTACTTAGAACCAAAGTAAAGCTAAGAGAGTGTAAAACATACTATTGTCTTGCTTGAAAACAAAATCTTGTCTAAGAATAAACAAAGCTAACACTATTTAGGCCTAAGGTTGTTTGAACTTACGCTTCGAATTGTATTATTATCAACAAGCTCAACATCTTCAACCCGAATCAATATCCGGCTTACGTAACGAGTTTCACCGTCACAATGCCAATTCCTTCAAAATTTTGTTTACATAAATATTTAGCTCAGAATTAGTTACTTTTAAGATCAATAACATAGATTAGAATTAAAAGCTAAATAAATCTCGTTTATTTGGAAACTATTTTGGACCGAAGGAAATATGTATGCAAAGTATACTCCGAGCAGAAAAAAAACTGCACTAGGTTGCTTAAACAATAGTGGTCCAAAGATATTAAACCATACACGCTTAAGGTAAATATAAAAACTTACAAAACTACTGCCTCATACCATAAAGAAAGCGTTAGTAAAACATAGTTAAACATTGTTATTGAAAGACATTTAAAATATATAACTAAATCGATTGCTTTCAAGTACTAGCCCAATCATTTTTTAACCTTTTCCACTCAACACATAGTTTTTAAGGTCAAATAAAAGTAACCAATTTGCTCACTACACACAAACATGTATAAGAGTGGTATCGAAATAACGCCTCTTAATGAGGAAAAATAACACGGAAAAAATTGCCTCACCTTCAATTGTCATTAGTAACCTTAAAAAAAATTAATATGTTCCGAAAAACTGGTAGCCAGATATACAATTTAACCATGAAATACCAGATTTGGTTTAGTAAATTTTCATTGTAAGTACATCCAATTTAATGTATTAACTTGTTTAATGAGGGAGAGACACACATCATGTCAGATGTTTGTAATAATGTCAACTGAAAATTCCTGGAAGTTTACCTCGACCTTTGTCACTTAAGTTTAATTTGAATTCCTGTCCACATTTACCAGAATTTACGATCTATGTTATGTCGCAAAAAACAAAATAAATAAAGATTTTGATAACGTTTTAATATTATTCTCGAAAAAACAAGAGTAAATAATGCCGATAACAATTAACAGTCTAAACTATTAAAGAGGTAAAATAGTTTTTTTATTTAAATATGCATTCAATTGTATCCATATCAGACTAAGTTATTTTCTTTGGGGAATAGGTTCACCTAATATACCTAATACACCTAATATTATTACAGCAAAACTATAATAATAAATATATTAATAAAAAACTATAATAAAAAATATATTACAGCAAAACATTAGAAGTCTCGTGAAAAATATTGATAATATATAAATACTCGTACACTTAAATACAGGGTGTCTCACGTAAGATGTCTCAAACCGATTGCAGACGAATCACTTGACCTAGAAGGATGAAATACAATTATTTCCCACTAAATCGACCCCAAGGACTAACGTAAAAATAGTTTTAACTTGTTTAAAATACAGAGTGTACCAAAAACCGAGGGTCACTAGTTCGAATCTCGGGATTTTAAAATCTAAACATAGGTCATGTTATACATCATTTCAAAACCCTTTAACAGACGAACATTTTGGTGAAAACAGAACTCACTTAACTCTAACCGTTTAAAAGTGGCGGCCATTTTTGCGAAACATATTAACATTTACGGAATACCCTGTATCTCCTAAACCACAATACATAATCTTATTCTGTTTCAAATTTCTTTCTTGCATTAAACTTAGCTTTACCCTGATATGCTATATGAAAGTGTTTAAAACATAGTAAAAAATAATACAAAATAATTTTGTGAAGATGTTTATATGCCCAAAATTTCAAGTCAAATAGTAATGTATATCAAAAAGTAAATGTCTTAGAAATCCTAACAAATTTCTAATTTACATCAACCTCGTATCTCTCTTCGTTTTTTAGCAATCAACAAAAATCGTCATTTCCCCACATAAAATACATGTTAATTCTAGATAACTCATTTATAAAAGAGATCTCAGAGTATTTGTAAGTGTTATGTAGAAATAACATGTATTTTATATGGAGAAATGATGATTTTTGTTGATTGCTAAAAACCAAGAGAGATACGAGGTTGATGTAAATTTTAAAGTTGTTAGAATTTCTAAGACCTTTAAAAATGGTACACTATTTGATATACATGTACTATTTGACTTATTTGAATTTTGGGCATATAAACATTTTCAAACAAATAATTTTGTATTATTTGTTGCTATGTTTTAAACATTATCATATAGTATATCAGGGTAAAGCTGAGTTTAATACGAGAAATAAATTTGAATCAGAATAAAATTATATATTGTGGTTTACCAGATACAGGGTATTTCGTAAATGTTAATATATTTCGCAAAAATGGCCGCCATTTTTAAACGGTTAAAGATAAGTGAGTTCTATTTTCACCAAAATGTTCGTCTGTTAAAGGGTTTTAAAATGGTGTATAACATGACCTATATTTAGATTTGAAAATCCTGAGATTCCCCTGAGACCCTCAGTTTTTGGTACACTCTGTATTTTAAACAAGTTAAAACTATTTTTACGTTAGTCCTTGGGGTCGATTTAGTGGGAAAGAATTGTATTTCATCCTTCTAGGTCAAGTGGTTTGTCTGCAATCGGTTTGAGACAACTTACGTGAGACACCCTGTATATTAATGCATACATTCAGACTTTGCTCATTAGAGAGTGCTTGGTTAAACAACTAATCAATTAACTAGATTGTATTGAAACATGAGCTATTCGGTCTAAGCATGGTAAACATTACGTTGTAACCATGGAATATATATCTATGTGAAACACAATTTAAAACCTGGCACATTGAACACAATTGAAATAAGGCACAACCACACGTATTGCAATAATATCCCAATATGCACTCATGCAAGAGAGTTTTATTGATTTTAATCAGATACGCTTGATTAATTTTCTCGTTAAGAATGATTATAACTATAATAAATGTTATGCAGAAAATTCTCACTTTTTATTTGTTTTACATACTATATCATATTTTTCTAAGCAAATTGATTCAATTAAGACACATTTTATTTTTGATTTTACAATATATTAAATGTATAGTGTATGTATGATTAGGTTGATTAAGCCTCCTTAACAGAGCATAATATACTATTTCAGATTTTTTTTTTATTTCCGTAATTATAAGTTAACTTGCAGTAGCATTTTGCAACTATTATTTTGTAAAATTAGTTAAAATTGTGGAAATTTTAAAATACATGAGCTGCTGAAGAGAAAAAAATAAATGTTAAAAATACTTATCAGTAGTCGAGGCGCAGTAGTGTGACTAAGCGTTAGGGAGGTAGGTCGGCGGGGACGCAGTACAGTCAAATGCGTTCCGATGGCGTAGATAATTTTCAGAATGTTTATTGTGATAAGGTTTTGAACAAATTAGAGCTCGGTGGAGTATTTTTGGCAGGAAATGGTAACTTAAATATATTACAGCAAACCATTAGAAGTCTCGTGAAAAATATTGATGATTTTTTTATTAATTTAGCAGCTATGAAAATTCAATTTGACTTGATTGTGCTGACGGAGACCTGGCAATGCGACAACATTGTGTTCGCTCCACTCGAGGGATTCGATCTGATGGCGAATAATCAAAAAAAGAATCGTAATGACGGAACTGTTATTTACGTAAAAAAGACGCTATCGGTCGAGCCCCGCGAGGTGGCGCTAGGTGACGTTTACAGACTGACCTTGAACTGGACTATGGGCGGCAGACGGTTTCACTTGATTGCTCTTTACAGAACACGCGACAGTGATATAGATTTTTTTGGACCAACTTGAACGTTACTATGAAAATTTCACAAAAACACAACTTACATCTTAATGACATTAACTTAGTGACATTAACTTAAACATACTAAAGACTGGGAGGCATGAAGAGCGATACTTAACAATTTTAACAGAGAAGGGATTTGTGTGCTGTGTTGACAAGCCTACTCGTGTGACTGGTGATAGCATGTCCTGCATCGATCATTTTTTTCTTTATCATAATAATTATGAAAATGTGCGGGCTGCTGTTGTGCATAGTCACACAACTGATCATTACTGCACTGCACTACAGATTGAGTTGGATTTAAAATACAATTCTGCTCAAGTGACTGGCGAACAAAAATACATAGACAAAAATGCTTTCAGATCACTTTTAACGGAACAGGATTGGCAGATAGTTTTATGCACTCTTGAGGTTAATGAAAGTTCATCTATTTTTCACAATACAATAAAATGCCTCCTAAGTAAATCTTCCAAGCCACATATTCGTAGCAATAGATCGAACAAAATCAAACTCTGGATTTCCACCGGTCTTATTAAGTCGATTAGAAAGAGGGATAAATTAAGTAAACTTATAATTAAACAATATTTTAATATAGATTTAATACAATATTTTAAAGTGTATAGGAACCGACTAAATTATTTAGTAAAAGCTGAGAAAAAAAAATACTATAGGCAAAAATTAAATAAATGCAATGATAATCCACGAAAACTTTGAAGAATTCCTAATGAATTATTAGGGAGAGGCAAAACTAAAGAACAATTTCCAATTGAAAAATACATGCACAGGGTTTCTTCGGATTTGAATGCAAATAGACTGGAGGAGGTAGCTGATGATTTTAACGCTTATTTTCAACTGTTGGACACAATCTTGCAAGTTCAATCGATTCCGGCGGACCACCTTTGGTCAATGACGATGATTTTGCGACCGACACTGCATTACAATTAACCTCAATTACTGAACCTGACACATTAACAGTTTGCACGGTGGATCTGCTCCCGGGTGTGATGGGTTTCCTGAATCCCTTCTTAAAGAAATTGCCGAGTTACCATTAAAACCTCTTTTACACATTGTTAACATAAGTATTTTATCAGGAATATTTCCAAATGTTTTCAAAATAGCTAAAGTTTTTCCGTTATATAAGTCTTCCGACATTACCGAAAAAGAAAATTTTAGAACAATATCTCTTCTTAGAGTCATCTCGAAGGTAGTTGAAAAAATTGTAAAAGATCAGCTTGTTGAATATTTAGATAATAATTCCATATTAACAAACTGTCAATATGGTTTTAGGACTGATAAGAATATTTATAATGCTTTGTTTAATTTGAATAAATATATTAATAGTAGTATAAATAACAATAGACGCTGCCTTTTAACATTTTTAGATTTGGCTGAAGTTTTCGATTCCTTAGACAGAAAAAAATTAGTGCGTGATTGGATTAATCATACAAAATTGGCAATCGGAGCACATTTTCTCAGCAAAAAATAAAGCCGCGTCACGTTTTAAAGGCCCGAACGACAACCGGAACATACTTTTACGAATACAACCGGCGATTCAACCCCGTTCTATCGCTAATGAACGCCTATTTTTCCGCGTCATGTCAGTTGAGTTGGGTAAAAACAGGAATTTAGTTGCATTTAATGACCCAAAAACGACGATCAGCAACGTTTCTTATTGGCTGAAAATAACAACCAAAACGTGTTTTATTGGCTGGAAATGACAACCGAGCCGTATTAACGAGATTGGCCGACGATTTTCGCCGAAATTCCCGTATATTCCTTGCATTTTCCTAG
The DNA here is from genome assembly GCA_963675035.1 of Allygus modestus. Taxonomy (NCBI): domain Eukaryota; kingdom Metazoa; phylum Arthropoda; class Insecta; order Hemiptera; family Cicadellidae; genus Allygus; species Allygus modestus. The sequence goes on along the minus strand of OY776114.1, from coordinate 78,933,059 downwards.
CAAAAGATGTTCCGAATAATTATCAGATTTTCCTGGAAATAACAGTCTGTGGACACCCTGTAGTACAGTTTTACAGGCATTTAAGTCTGACTGACGACACATGCAGGGCAGACGTAGTGTGCTGGTGCCAGGGTTCGCGCGCAACTCCAACCTTTTGCCTTGGGGGGTGGGAGAGGGGGATTTCCCTCATTTCCCCCTCATGGATCCGCGCCTGCTGCGACAGGGGTATTTTCAATAGTTTATACGATCTTAAAAGTAAAGTTTTTATGAGCTGGTATGTTTATATTATAGATCGGTATTCTACATGTATAATAAACGCCGGCTGGTTCGGCCAATTTTGTAATCCGGCCGAGGGCCCGGTCCCGAAGTGGCCGGACTAGAGGGAGTCTACTGTATTGGAACGTAATTTACTCATCAATATATTTCAAAGCATGGTTCATACATCATGGCTATAGACATTATATTGATTTTGTGGGTTTACCGGGAAAGCGCCAACACTACTCCAGGTAGCCATGGAGCCCGGGTAATTGGGCGGAAGTTGGAATGTAAAGAAATAATAAACGCTCTACGGATTCTAATGATCATTTGGGTTCTAAACTCGTTGGACCTTAAGCGGACCACAAACGCCTGTGAAAGTTTTCAAAGCAAGTTTAAAAAATCGTTCCGCTTCCCCACCTGAACATTTTCATCGTTCGCGACACCCTGAAGAACAACGCAACTTCAACATAACAAAAATGTCAGTTCAATGTAGGTTCCAGATAGATACCAACATTGGTATATGAATACCGGCAAACCAGAGGACCTACGCAACGAAGGTAGAAAACCCTGGTTCATCAACAGTTCGTTGATAGACAACTTTTGCAGCTAACAACGAGGAATTTGAAGTACAGGCAAATTTGCATTATGCCTTTATAAAAGTAAAGATAACCCGATAATTAAGGGAGAAACTAAATTAAGTACGAGAATATAGGTTTTACATGTGAATTAGAACTGTACACCACTATTTGCTCACTGTTGTCGTACTTTGACCGTAAATTATAACCTTGGGCCTACTAGAAGAAGTTAATAAAGTGTTGCCAAATCGCTCTGGTCTAATAAAACATATGGTAAAGTATATCTGTCGTCTGTTTTGAAATCCATTCCTATCATACACAACACACAAAAAAAAACAAGCAGACGGAATCACTGTTTATGAAATTCGTATGGCAACAGTGTTGGACGAAAGGGGGTGAGGGGGGAATCATATGGGCAATCAACCATCGGACCATTTTCATGCGGTCTAGCCTAAATTGTCTAATTTTAATGTAAAGGGTTTTATTGGACGCAAAAAGAAATGGGCTTTAAAAATACCATACCTTAAAAAATAAACCTACACAATAGATAATACAAATCCTTATGTTAATCGGCAAGTACTTCTTATTACAAATCCAACTACACCTTATTTAATAAAATCAGCCTATAAATAAATAAGTTGTTGTGATTTTAAAGTTTATCATTTTTAACTCAGAATTACCGGTAGGGCTACGCTTAAAAGTGATAATAAAGGTAACCCCTTAAATATGTGAATACGTTAATACATATCAATTGTTATGTTACAAAAATTAGTTTTAATTTTTGTATTTTTTAAATTTGGAATTAATAATCGTACCGTAGTTTTAATATCCTTAATGTCATAGAAACGGTTACAATCCATTTTTACCTGCATGAACTATACGGACAAAAATAAAGAACAGTAAAATTATTTATAAATAATTATTTATAAATTTATGGTTCGGAAAAAATAAAAATAAAACTAAATAAAACTCATTAACCTAAATTTATTGGGAAAACTAAATAATTAAACATAAATCTTATATATATTGCATTTTCAAACATATGTTTCTTAGTCTTCACCTGTTAATTATGAACATAATGTTGTATTGAGAATGAATCATGAAATTCCTAGAGAACTGTTATGATTGAAAGACGCATGCGTCTGTCAGCTTCAGACCGTAGACCAACTCGGCGAGGCGTCGCGCCGCGGCCGGTGGCGGTGACAAAACGTTGTGTTGTGGTCTTCGGTGCCCTCAGCCAGCGAGCCAGCCCGTCAGCCCGCGCAGTGTGTGTGTTGGGAGCTGGGAGATGGGAGATCAAGAGGGGGCAGCGGAGGGGCTGATGGGATGGGTGAGCGGTCGAAGGGGGGAGGGGAAGGATAGCGACGGCAGCGCGGCGACGTAGACGTTCCGAACTAGCTCTGCCGTCGCCTTGGACGTACAAGCAGACCGTGTACGCTTGTCCCATTAAGATGGGTGATCTACTAAGGGGTATGCTTAATCTATGGTTAAACTATCTTTATCTGTGATAAATGGAAGGCCTACTCACATTGCTGAATAACTGGGACCGGTTTCGACCCTACTGGGTTATAATTTATCCGGACGTAAAATTGTCCTTTGGAGGAGGGCATAAAAATACTTTATAACAACAAATTAAAGGAATGCGAACGGGCGAATATAATTCAACTCACTCACACATACGACCATGGTAACTAGAAAAAAAAAGGTATCCGGTCATATGACCATACGGAGACCTTTTAACGGTACGGGAAGTACGATATGTGACTGAAACTATACAGCAACGCGATGTCAGAATCATTCGAGAGTTAAAGCTACTCTGTTCTCTTAATTTAATTTTATCACTAGTAATCCGCAGGCAAATACAAATCATGTTATATATTAGTGTAAATAGTGAACTGACTTAGTATTGTGCACCTTATTTTGATTTTATTGTAAAAACCAATTTTAATCTTAACAGCAAAAAAATGCTAATTTTATTTGAGATAAATAAGTTTTGATTTAAGCTAAGGAAATGGCCGATATCGTCTACAACAAAGTACAGTGAGATTGAAAATACGGCGACATAAAACTTAATATCATATAAGGCACAAACCCGGCCGGTTGTATTCCGGTCTTTGTTACAGTTTTGGCTAAATATTGAACTAAAAAAATATTTAAATGAAAGGCAAAATCTGAAGATTTAAGAATTTAGGCTTTGAAATTGAAATAAGGAGGGGCATTTCAGACAGTATAACTGCTAGGAGTGGCGTCAGGATTATTTTCCAACAATTACGAGAGAGATGAAAGACGAAAGGGCGGAAACCTTGAGCAGCCCTGAAGACTTCCTCCCCAACCCACTCCATGCTTTGTGTAAGCCAGACAAGAACGTTTAACCTACTTTGAATGGTTGAGTGCCACTCAATCGTAAGATCAAAAGGAAAAATCTTTTTATTTGTAAATAAGATTACAGCCAGATAACATGCTTTTAGGAGTCCCTAAATTCAAAAGCGGGTACTCTAGGTGAAAAATATCGTTTTTCATAAATTTTTCTTTGCATTATAGAAAAATATATACGATATGTGGACATTATTCTTAAGAAATGTTCGTGGTTTGGACATCCCATTTTATCTTTAACGACTCAAGCTAAATAACTTAAACATTTTTGGGCGTAAAAATAAATTTTTGAAGCACGTATCAACAAGGCAACTATCTAATTAAACACAACTATCACACTAACAATTAGCTATTTCATTTTATTATTTAGTTAGCAATAAAATTACAAATATAGAATTTCTTTGTGTTTTAAAACATATTCCATAATCGTATTTCCTCCATAAGCCAACAGCTGGACGAAGGGCACACAAGTAAAACTGAACATAAAATTAAAGGTTTCCGTTCCTACAAAAAACTGTAAATACGACTTCAAACGGAGAACAGAGTCCAAAATGGATGCAGATAAACAAATAGTCAGTTAACAAATGTTTAAAATCCCTCACCTCCGAGCTGATTGTTTTTAAGCTCGATCTGTCCACTACTGACATTTAACACCATGTAGGATATTTCCCATGCTGACTTTCTAAATAGATGTTTAGATTTTCTTATTACAGACGTCCGTCTAACTTAAGCATTCAAAAAGACTTGTTAAATACTTATTTTTAAAGTAATTTTACAGAGTTTTCACAGCTCTGGCCAAGTAGCAACCGGAGCCTTCGAAAGGCTAGTTCATTAACCTGTAAAAACCGAAATGTTTAAAATGATAGTTGATCTGGAATCCCTGTGGATTTGTCTTGAGACCAGTAACATATTATTATTGATATAACTAGAATTAGAGGGTGTTTGTAACATTAAAATTAATTAAAATTGTATACTTTATAACAAATTTACATGTTAAACGAGTTTCAACGTGTTAAACCTTTACAGTTATTGTACAAAAATATATGCTATTATATAACGGTAAGGTGTTTCTAGCAGTGTAATAAAGGTTATTCCTGATAGAACATGGAAAGTCCAACACAGGCTAAATGGGATTAGGAAATTATAATATTCAGTACAAACCCCATAAATATCTGTAATTTTTAAAATTACAATTCTAAATTTAATTTATTTACTGTAAAATTAAACAAAAAACTAATTGTCATAATTGATTATACGTTTTTAAGTTAATTTATGTTATATTTGCTATTCGTCATCTACACTTGCAATGTTTTCAGTTAAGGGAATATTTTATTGTTCACTTAATCTAATAACACGCATCAATGCTACTTCAAAACATTTATTTCTTGGTTTCTTATATTTTTTAACAAAAAATGTGAAATGTCAAAACTGTAGTTTAAATTTGACAGGGGGTGTCAAATGGATAAATTTTAGTTTTGAATCACTTTTATTTGTAAAGATGAGTGAAGATGTGAACAATCATTGTTTATAACAAAATACGTTAAAAAATGTCAAGAAGGGATTCAGCGTCTTAGTCATTACGTTAATTCAATAAATTGTTATCAACTACGAGCCAAGTTTGTAAGTGACAGGAATTCATGGTTATAAACATTTTTCATAACGTCAGCTCCTAATAAAGTTTTTCAGAATCCAACCGCAGACTTCGCTTAAACATTTCAGTTGATAAAGGTGAAATAGTTAAAATACCATTTATAATTGATTTTATGATAACCAAAAATGGATTATTAGTAACTAGCTGGCCCGGCATACGTTGTCCTGTCCTAATGGCATTGAATTTGTTTTATGTCAAATACTAGTTCATTTTCAATATGAGCTCTTTCGCTTCGCTCACTCGCCTCCCGGATAAGCTCGTTCGCTTCGCTCAAACGCCTATCGAAAAAAGAGTTTGAGTTGCCATTCAAGTACTTTTTTTATTTCCATTACGAGAGTTGTCATTCGAGTAGGTTTTTTATTTCCATAACGAACATTTATTTATGCCTTTCAAGTATGTTTAGATATACTCCTAATAAACACATGTTCCCATAAGGAATAACAAGTAAACTTTAAAAGTTTTTACAAAAACAGCTGTTTTATCGAAACATTATCTGTTTATTAATTAAAAGCAGAAAACTATAAACACATGTACCTATAAGGAATAACATGTAAACTTTAAAAGCCAACGGGGCAGAGCCCTTCACATTTTTCAGAGTAAAAAGTATTCTATTTGTTAATCCAGGTAATAAAATATCCGTGTGCAAAATTTAATTTAAATCCGTTCAGCCATTCTTGAGTTATAAAATTTGTTAACTAACACCACTTTGTTTTATATATTAAGATAATACTCATTTCACTTTCAAGTTGTTTGATGTGTTGAATAACTAGGTGTACGCTTATTCCTCTCGTATAAGGATAATCGAAACACATGATCAAACTTAAATCGAGTCTCATAAAAAATTCAAGATCTGATTTGAGTAACATCATCAGAACACATTCCGGTATCATTTAACTACCACCAGAATCCGGGGTTTAAGTCTATATAGCTAGTCTATAGTGATATCACTTCTCCCCCAGAGAACATTTATCGCGGTAGCTCAGTGAGTATCGCAGTAGCTCTCAGAGCTAATGGTCTCAATTTCGGATCCCGTCGCAGATCAAACTTTTTATCCGTAGAAAAATAATCATACATTTATCACTTGTTTTTATCAAAGGAAGTTTTGTATAAATCTGTAAATTTATTATTTTAAAAATAAATTGTAGGTTTCAGGCATGGTTTGTTGTTAGGATTGGCGTGGGTGCGTTATCGTAGTACAAACGGAGTATTTTGGGCTAGGCTGTGACTTTAGCAGTGTGATTATTTTAACTTTTAAGAGAACAGTGAGTTTCCTAAATGAACTAATGTTACAATTTCTATAGGCCTAGTCAAAATCTCCTTAAGGATTAACAATAAGTCGTCAGGTCTAGTTATCTAGATGACAAAATGAGATTTCAATATATTGTTTCAAAAGCCTAGGCTATCATGAAATTAAATCTTATTTCATGCTAATGAAATGTCATGATAACCCATGAATCTTAAACATGGGTTAGTCCAAGACCGTACATGAAACTTCTAAAGTGGCAAGAAGCCTAAGTGAATAGGCCTACATTTCATAGCCATCCAAGTTTCATCCAAGTTTATGAAGCAAACAGCTCACTGTAATCCAAACCTAGGATATAACAAATCATTTCAGATAACCTGTAAAAAAGGATTAGTTTGGTTAGAATAGTTTAAAGCTTTTCTTTTGGTTCGCTACAACAGTTCTGGTAACATGTTTAAAGTATTTTACAACAGTTGTATTACCAGTTTAATGTCGGCTTACTTTTTTGTAATCCAACCCTATGAAAAAATGAAGGCTGAAGGCTGTGTCAAATCATTCAAGATAACCTTCCGAAAAATGCTGTTTGGTTAGAATATTCTATAGCTTTTACTGTGGTTGGCTACAAAATTACTGGTAATGTATTTTAGGTAATGTAGAAAATTTGTATTATTAACTTAGTGAAAATATAACCTAGCAAATAATTGTCCTAAAAAATAAATTTAAGTGTGGCTGCTTACTGTGACTAACTTGATCAAAGCTTTCTAGACAAAGTGAGGCTTTGTACTTTTTACACATGACAGTCCCAATATTACAAATTGTCTAGACAATGTAATAAAACAAACTATTTGATATGTGAAGTTAATATCTCAGTATCTACAGTCATCTATTTTGAAAATTTATTTTGAGTTTTTCGATCTGCCACACGCGTCGTCTGCCACTGTTACTATCCGCCACCGACGACTGACGATATTTACACAGCCTAGGCATACTAAGGGAATATTAACTGTATGGATATTTTTTAATAACGTACACTTAATAATTTTATCAAATAAGAAATATGCTCACAACTTAAAAATATACTTTTATTATTTCTTTTGTAAAAAACCTTTTGTTTTCCAGTAGAACAAAGTATACTCTAGTAAACTAATTATTGTTACTCTGTTGTTTAAACATAGGCATCGGCTAAATTCGAAGGATTCAAGTACCACTGAAATGGCTTCCAATGTTATTCTTATGGAGAAAAAATAAATTTGGTTTTAAGATCATTTTATTAATACTGAGCGAAATTTTCTGAATAACGATCTCGACCGAGATTTTGACCTGTTAAGTTTATCTGGAAAATTTTAAGTTTAACTGTGGAGGCGTTCTCGATTTATTTTGGTCACAGACACGCCAGTTGAGTTGATTCTCTTACCAGTCTAAGCCGTAAAGTTATGTATAAGGATAAAGTTCACTTCGTTCGATTATCCAATTATAATAAAGTTAAAACGAGTACGCAATAATTATTTATTTATTTACATGCTCCAAAACAGTTTCAAACCAATTACATTGAAGCAGTTCGCTTAAATTTAATGTCCATTCTTGGAGATCTTGACTTCACTTTACTTACACGAGTATAATTACCATATAATGAATACTAAAAACTCTGTATAAAAAAACAAAGAGCAATAAATAAATGAATTACAAAAGAACAATTTTACAAAGAAATTCCAAAGTGTACTAAGATCTAAGACCCAATGCATATATATGCAATTATTGACAAATATTTATGGAACTATTTGGAAACAAGTCATTAGTAAAATTGATAAATATATTTGGTAAAACACTTCATTTTTATAAGATGTCTTTTCTTGTTTTAAGAACCTATCCTTTGTTTTCAGAGGGAGGTTCAAAGCCGTATAAGAAGATAAAAATGCTTTGTCGCTTACTGAAGGCTTCTTTAAAAACCTTCCTCTACTTCCTTTTTGCATGAAGCCTTTGTTTGATTAATTAGTAGTATTTAGGATTTTTAATCCACAAAACCAGTTAAATAGTTCCTACTTGTTGTGAGTAATTAAATGTATATGTTTTAGTAGACATATTACAAAGATTTATGACCAATCTTAAACTATTTAAATGCAAAATAATATCACTAAACAATCAAGCGTTCTCAAGCTGCTAAGAAATCTTATTTTAGGGATGCATAAAACTAAATAAAAACTCTGAAGGCTGGTAAAATATTAATTTTGATTTTTAAATATGAGTTTGGGGGAACGTAAAATAATTTATCTGTACTCACTTTTGAAAAGTTACATACGCATTATTATTACGTGTAAAATATTTGACATTTCACGACATCTATATACTCTACAGTTTTAAAGGATGATATATTGTATTTTGTAAACCCTGTGAATAAAATTCAAACATTAGATAAATCCGCCAGATGAATCATAATAAAATAATGACGAGAGTATTTTTCTGTGATTCGTCTGGCGGATGAATGCATTCGCTTTATAATGTTTGACTTTTATTATTTTATTTTAGTTTCATTAATTTTTGGGGGATTAACGATATAATACCCAAAATATTATTACTAAAGTTTTCAAATTTAAATTTCGGCTTAAACAATACTTATTTGATTTATAACACACTTTTAAATTAATTAAAATTTTGAATTCTAAGCAGAGAGAAAGAGAGAAACGGTGAAACGATAAAGTATTGCTAACGTTGCTCTGCGTTCTGCATAATGAATTTAAAATAACTAATGTCGAAAACAAACATTGTTACTTGCATAAACGATAACACAGCACAGCACGGTGCTTACAGAATGTTATCAGATACTCAAACACTGTAGAAGAGACTATCAGAGAGCATAACAACTAACATTAAACAACCATTGGAGATCATTTGCACCACTATCATGGCCTCCGCCCCGTACACGAGATGTGGCAACGTTTATACGCCATGCTTAACATAAGTGATTTGAAATAATACTGTTTTCTTTTATTAGGTTTTATGTATACAAAAATATAAAACCTTGTAGTGTATTTGGTAATTATTGATTCTCCGTGATGTAAAATACTGATACAAAAGTACAAGGGAAATTTAGATTTAACAGTAATCTGTATTAGTTTTAAATCAAGTTAATATTTTTTAAACATACACAATTTTTAAATGTTCCCACCACTTCCACTTCATTTACAACATCTGTTTGTTCGCCACTTAGAAAAGAAAATAACATGCAAATTGTGTTTTAAAATTAATTAACTAAACGACATAAACCTAATTTACAAGGGTTTACAACGTTGAGTGTATTTTATTTTTACAAAGAGTTTTAACACAGAAACACTGTTGATTAAGGTAGTTCATTTATGTATTGACTTACAAAATAACGAGTCTGTTTATATATTTGCAATCGCTTATGACGACATTATTTTTTATCTTGACGATTAATAAATAATACAACCTGGTCATAAGTCTCAATTACAACTGTCTCATTTTTCAAAATTAAATATTTAACTATACATAAAAACTTATAGTGTATGAGTAAGACAACTGTGGATATTATCTTAAAAACTGGATTTTTTGGAATATCTCAGGTATGAGTTTTAGTTTGTAAATGCTTTTACAGTATTTTCAATTCCTCTAGTATTTATTCCTTTTCTGTAGATGTGAAATTACAGGCTAGTTTATGTGCAGCCAATATAACGGCACACTGCTGAGCTGAAGGTTCTTTAAATCATCTCGAATAAAGGCAAAGCGGTATCTTAGGCAGTGTTTATTAAAGAACGATGTAATGTGTATACTGCGATTTAAAGCACCTGAACTAGAGACGTGCAACTACCTGTATTAACGGTTATAAAGAACGGATCAAGGGGTAGTTCCTGATGTTAGATGTTCAGAGCGCCATACCATCGTTTATCTTAAGCTTCCCGCCATTCGAGGGTGTATTAAATAAAGCACATTTTATAATGAAAGTTATATTAGTTATTATCCTAATGTTGGCAAAATCATTGTAAAATATTTTTTTCTACACCGATAAAAAATAAGTTACATGAAATTATCCTATATTAATTTTTATTACGACCAAAGGCTTAGACAAGCATAATAAAATTACGTTTAAAAACTAATTTCAGCTTTTCAGAAAAGTTCAGGGCTTCACAGATGCATTTACTGGGTTAAGTTTTCTCTGGGGAAATTACTGGTTTTAAACACATAATTCATTCTACTCTCTACCGTTCAGCTTGTGCAGATCGTAAAAATATAACACGTATGATCGTGTAATTTAATGTTAGGTTGTACGCCATACGTACTAATTTATCTGCGGACGATCGTTGTAAATTTCAGTCGACTATATATTTGGTAATAGAAGCTAGTGTTAAATATTACACAAAATAAAAAAATCTTTCAATATGAATTACCCTTTAAGAAACTGGATCCTGCTATAGGTCACCGAGCTATTAATTAATGATTCTGGCTAAGGAATCAGTTGGTCTTAGTCAGTAACAAGGCTACACAAGACATCACATTCATTCTACACTAATCTTTCATTCATATTCGCGTTAAATTCGCTCTAGTTGTGACGGCGTCTTACCCAGAGGTTAAGTGTTTATTCTAAACCGATGTAAAATAATAATAGTTAATTTTTATGTACAGTGAAAGAAAAGGCTATCATATTTAATCACATATCATTTATGAAACAATTTACCTGTTTTCAGTATCGTGACCATGAAAATAATAACTTTTTATAAACTCTCTGTGACCAATACAATGTAAAGCACTTGGTTCAAACATGGTTAATAATGCATTAAAATGTAAATAATAACCTTTTCTGATAATAGGCAGTGTTAAACTCATTTTATCAAAAAGTAACAAACCTAATGTGATTTTAGTAAGTTTTATTAATCGTCATTATTGTTTAGTAAAACCAGATTGGCATCGTAATGGCCGATACCGTGACAGTTTTTTTCAGTAACGCAATCTAGTAGACAACGCAACAACTAGCGTCCGTATACGATGCTGCCACCAAGGAGTGACAGTAACGCATTGCTTCCGCTTTAAACGATACGTTTTTACTGGGTCTTCTCAGCCCTTACAAAATGAACAACATTATTACTTTTTTTTTAATAACTGTCTTTATTATCTAATCCTATGACAAAGGTTTACTTGCGTGCTTGCTTGCACAATGATTTCGAAAACGGTATAACAAATTTCTAGAATAAACGCAATGAAAATCACGAATGATAATAAGAATAACTAGGAGTACGCTCTTATATCGCGTATAAGGATTGAGTGATCGCATAAAATACCAAAAAAATGGTTCAATTGACAATATACCTCATGGGCCCTCCATTATAACTGCAGCTTGACAATGACACACACAATCCAGAACATGACAAACAATGAGGCCTGAAATCTGTCAATCAGTCAGACAAAGTGCATATGAAGTAGTTACTCACCCCTCAGTCTCACTGAGGGCTGTATCATCTAGGCCCTCATAATAATATTAGCTGAAGATTTTGATAAAATATAATATGTTTTCGGCAATAAAGGTCCCCAATCAGTGAGAGCACGTGGTGTAAAAGTAGTTATTTACTTTGGTTCCACTGGAGGACCCATCAGGATATTTATTTTATTGTAGCTTAATATTGCTGTAAAAATCTATAAGTATAAGTACAGAACTTTATGAACAATACGTTTTAAAATCAGTCAATTGGTTTTGAATGCCAAAATATTTTAAACTCTAATCCAGAGGTTTTAATGTAACACATTAACCTTACTGGGGGGAGGGGGGCTGTGCCCCCCAGGCCTCCCATTGTTATTGTAGCTTGATACGTTGTTCAAATACATAGGCAACCTATAAATGCAGAACTTAAAAAACAATAAGGCTTAAATCATTCCATTTTTTTTTTAAGAAGAATAAATTGCCTCATTTTAAAAAGAAAAGAAAAGTAGTATCTTATGTTAAATATAATCTAGGAAGAAATTAAAACTCTTTGACCCACTTCTTAGAATCCACGAGTCATTGTGTCAAGGTCCAAGATTTTGTATACATCTTAATATATAAATACCCCCGTAGCAGCAAACCTGCGTACTCAGCAAATTTCCAATGCATAAATATGCATATATATGTATCTTAATGCCACATAAAGCCACATATCAAGTTTCATCAATATACTTTCATAAATAAACAATGTATGACATTTTAATTATTCTCCATAAGAATAACATGGCAGCTGAGTGTGCAGGTTTGCTGAAGCAAGGAACTCTAACAATGGGGTTTTACACAAATATCAATATAACTCAAGTAGGTAAATTTTTTTGTGCAAAAAATAATGAACCACAACCAGATGAAGCCATATACCAAATTTCATCAGTTTATGTTCATAAGTAAGCGAGATATACAATTTTTATTTTTCTCCATAAGAATAATATTAGACAACCTACTGTGTTTAGCACTTTCAATATCTCAGTAACCAATTGACGTAGAGCAATGATCAAAATACCAAATTGTCTGTTTTGTATGCTGAATTCAATGGTACAAATTATAATTTGATTTAAATAAAATGAGATGTGGAAACCCGAAAAAACCCATTTTTGGTGAACAAAACCCCCCGAAAACCCCCTTCAAATGGTGCGATTCATATGGTTTTCGAACTCGTTCAAATAAATGGTGCTTTACACATTTGCACTAAATTTCATTAAGATCAGACCTTTTTTACGAGAGTTATCGTGCTTACGGTCACTTATATATATAAATTGGAACGAGTGGTGTTTTTGGCATCTGGGGACCTCAAAATGAAAAGTTATCAAGGTCTCGGGCTTAAGGCTTACCATGAGACCTACGGTAATAGCTTCTTCCCCATAGGGGAAATTCGCTAAAAGAAAAATTGTATATCTCGCTTATTTATGAACATAAACTGACACAATTTGGTATATGGCTTCATCTGGTTGTGGTTTATTGTTGATTCCACAAAAAACAATTTTTCACCAATGGTTCCTGTAGCAGCAAACCTAAGTACTTGGTCCCCATGTTATTATTATGGAAAATAATTCAAATGTTATATATCGCTTATTTATGAATGTATATGGATGAAACTTGGTATGTGGCTTCGCTAAGATGAATTCTATTGATATTTGCATAAAAACCCATTATTTTGTGTACCTTGTTGCAGCAAATCTGCGTACTAATCCCCAATGTTATTTTTATAGAGAATAATTAATATATAACATTACACAACGTACTGTGTTTAGCACTTTCAATATCTCAGTAACCAATTGACGTAGGGCAATGATCAAAAGACCATATAATGTGTTTTTTAAGCTGAATCCAATGGTGAAAACTAAAATTTGTCTTTTAAAAAAATTAAATGTGCAAATTTCTAAAAACCCATTTTAGTGGTCCAAAACCCCCCAAAATACCCCTTCGGATAGATTGATCTGTCTGGTTTTCGAACTTAAGTCATAAAGTTTGCTTTAGACATGTATACCAAATTTCATCAAAATCGTACAATTCTTACGAGAGTTATCGTGCTCATTTGTCATTCATTCCTTTGTAATATATATATATATATATATATATATATATATATATATATATATATATATATATATATATATATATATACAGTAGAACCTCGCTAATTCGAATTTCAGGGGAAAGACAATATATTTTGAATCATGGGAAGTTTGAAATAAAGAGGGTTTGAATTATAGAGGTCATAATAAATAAAATTTGAATTATGGAGGTCCCTGTTTTAAGTGTAGAGAGATTGAATTATAGAGGTCAAAATAAAATTCAAACTATAGAGGTCCAAGTTATTTTTTAAAAGCTAGACAGAATAGTGTAGTTCAAACACATCTCTTGAACAAAATACTCAACAGGCGTGTTTTTTGTCCTGAATTCGAATTACAGAGGCTAACGGTAACGCAGTTCGAATTGTAGAGGTTGACTTCGAATTTTGGAGGTAACAGTTCGAATTACGGCAACAAAATTTTAATTGTAGAGGCTCGAGTATATACAAATTCAAATTTTAGAAGCTGCATTAAGCGTAAAAATCACTTTGAATTATCTGTATATTATTTTTCAAATTGTAGAGGTTTTCTGAGGGGATCAGACAGACATTACTAATTATAGAGGTTTTTGAATTATCGATGTTCGAATTAGCGAGGTTCTATTGTAGTTTTGAACGAATGGCATTTTTGGGGTCCGGGGACCTCAAAAGGAAAAGTTAACTTAGTCCCGGGCCTAGTTCTTACCATGCCGACTACGGTAATAGCTTCTACCCTATAGGGGAAATTCGCTAAAAACAAATTTGAAAATTTAAAAAATAAAATTGGTTTTATGGAGTTTCAAATCAAAACAAAAGAATCATAACAGCTGTTTATGATAAATAAGTGAACTGTCAAAGTATATAGTGAACTCGCTTTGCTCGCTGGGGGCTCCGCCCCCAGACCCCCGCTTGGGGTCGCTCCAGTTGTCATTATTGGTCAATGACCCTTCAAGTATTTTTTACATAGTATACTATTTAGATTCATTATGGTTAAATCCACTCTAGATGTTTTCATTGTTCAATAGTTCTATAATTTGTTTATACTCTACCATGTGAAAGTTGCTTTGACAGTTTACTGGATATTTGTTTACAGCTGTTACGATTTATTTTGTTTTTATTTGAAACTCCATAAGCCCAATGTTAAAATATCCAATTTTCAAGATCAAAATTAGTGGTTTTAAAATTTAAAATTGTATATTTTGGCAATTTTACCGGGGGTTTCAAGGTACAAGCTACCTGCTTGCTAAATATCACGTTTCTAGTTCGTCTGGAAATGGTCTAGAATTCTTATGTCTGGTGTGTTACACATGGGGCTGTATATATATTAGACTATTATTGTAGTTTAAGTATTAACATGTGATTACCTCAAAGCAGTGACTAAAATTAGCTAAAATCATAAAATGAAGATTATATTAGACTGGCAATGTCATATCCAAAATTAATCAAAGGGACATTGAGCTATAATAACAACTGCAGTGACCTTAAATATCTCCAGAAAAGAGACAAATGAGCTAAGAAAATCTACTCATAAGTTGCGGGATGTGATGAAATATTAAGTCATCTAAACAAACTGACAGACCTTCCCCGAGCAAAGCCCGGCCTTCGGGTACTACTTGAACAACAACAACATGAGTATTACTTTGAACATTAACTCACAGATTATAAACTGCTGTTATTTACTTTGTTTAGATTTTAAACTGTATAAGCCCAATGTTAATTTTTTTAACTTTTAAAATTAGTTTTTTCTAATTACCGTATTTGATTTGTCCTGGGGATGAGACCTGTCTAGAACATATTTTAAAGTAGTTTGATGTGTTTTCAGAGAAGTACAAGTATTAATGAAATAGGCTATGATTCAATGAAATGATCATTTTTCAAGTTTTTAATTTGTTTATAGGATTGATTATACTGGTAGGCTATTTAAATTATATACTTACTCATTTTACGTTAGTTATTTTTACATTTAAAAACATGCAAGGGGGCCATACACATATATTACATAACACACTTAAGGGGTGGGAGGGGGTATGGCGTAGCGTTATGTAGGGGAGGGGTTATGTAACTCACACATATCAACCCTAAGAGCTGGCGCACTCCCACATCTATTGATAATGTTATAAAACTTTCACAATTAAAAGCTTATCTAATTGATATCTTAATCAAGGTTACAGTTAGTTAGTTCCGTCATACTATTTTACTAACAGTAAAACTAAATACCCCCGTAGCAGCAAACCTGCGTACTCAGCGAACTTCCAATGCATATATATGTATCTTAATACCACATAAAGCCACATACCAAGTTTCATTAATATACATTCATAAATAAACGATTTATGACATTTTAATTATTCTCCATAAGAATAACATGGCAGCTGAGTATGCAGGTTTGCTGAAGCAAGGAACACAAAAAATGGGGTTTTATACAAATATCAATATAACTCATGTAGGTAAAGCCACATACCAAATTTCATTAATTTATTTTCATAATGAAGGCAGATAACACGTTACTTATTCTCCATAAGAATAACATGGGGCTGAGTACGCAGGTTTGCTGCTACGGGAGCCTTGGGTAAAAAATTGTCTTTTTGAGCAAATATCAATGGTCCACAACCAGATGAAGCCGTATACCAAGTTTCGTCAGTATACGTTCATAAATAAGCGAGATATAAAATTTTTATTTTTCTCCATAAGAATAACATTAGACAACGTACTGTGTTTAGCACTTTCAATATATCGGTAACCAATTGACGTAGAGAAATGATCAAAATACCAAATTGTGTGTCTTTTTAAGCTGAATCCAATGGGGAAAAATAAAATTTGACTATTTCCAAAATTATATGTAAAAAATTCGAAAAACCCATTTTTGGGGTACAAAACCCCCCCAAAATACCCCTTCGGATGGAGCGATCTGTCTAGTTTTCAAACTTAAAGTCATAAATGTTGCTTTACACGTTTATACCAAATTTCATCAAAATCGGATAATTTTTACGAGAGTTATCGTGCTCACGGACACACACACACATATATATATATATATAGATATATAGATATATATATACAGTTTCGAACGAATGGTGTTATTGGGGTCTGGGGACCTCAAAACGAAAAGTTATCATGGTCCCGGGCCTAGGTCTTACCATGCCGACTACGGTAATAGCTTCTTCCCTATAGGGGAAATTCGCTAAAACGAGTTCGCACGCAGCACGCTGAGGTGAGGGATGTGAATTTCCATATAAAAACTTTTAAAACTCAAAATCAGTGTAAACACAGACATTTATTTCAATTTTTATTGAAATCTGAAAATGTTGATTTTTTGCCTGTTCTGATGCTCCTGGTTATATTTACCTGCAATGCTGGGAATACGATTTTGCACATTATAAGGTTAGGAGAGGATCCAGTCAGGCTTGAAAGTAGTGTGAGGTTGTTGGGGATGAGAAAAGTACACCAACAAATGAATAACAGGCTTTTCTAATGCAAAACCCTCTTAAGACAACGTACTGTGTTTAGTCGATACACATTTACTTTAATAACTCCGTAAATATTTATGCTAGAATGACGAGAGAGGGCTTAAAACTTTCGCCTCATTAATTCCCATATTTATACATGCATTAAATTTACATCCGGGGCTTTTCTCCCCGGAAACTCAAAATTCAAAAGATTAATCGCCAAAAAAGGGGTTTAGAGTTTTTCGATTGTTTTTCCCAATGAACTTGTCCAACTAATTATAGAAAGAAACGTCCCTACCAAATTTGAAGTAAATCGGACCAAAAATGTGACCGCTAGAGTGCAAACGTATATATATACATATATATATAAATATAAAATTTTGAACGACCCCCCAAAACGTGTTCAGGGGGTCACGTTAGGAACTTCTATGGTGGTCCCGGGCTTAAGTTTCACCGTGCGGGTCATGCTAATAGTTCACTTTCCATAGGAAATTCACTAATAAATACATAGCGTATTTTGAGTAAGTTTGCTTTAAACCTATGTTTTTTGTTGTTTTAGAGCGTAAAATCATGACTTGATACAGTACTGCGCAGTGCTACCCACATCTTTAGTTTTTTAAGTTGTTTTGTGTAAGCCACAAAACAAATCACTGCCTGCAGCAATGGTTTTTTATTAAAATGGAAACTACAGCAAGGCTATCATTGACAATTCAAATTCAAGATCTTTTAAGAGGGGGTACCAGTTAATCCATGTATATTCCTAAACCCATAAGAGCAATGATTCTTTCAAGTTCCATCCAGCCTCAATGGGTGGTCGGATGTTGTTGATTTATAGATTTTTTTCAGGAGGAAAAAAAATAACAAAGCGATTTCAGTGAGCAAAGTTTCAAATTTATTTTTTATTTCTATTTTTCTATCGAATTTTAAAATGCAAATCGAAAATGTTGTCACTGAAATTGCTAGATAACCACTAGCACATCATTTTTTCTAAATTTTAAAAATATATATTCACAAATAACACAGGACGGATTTTGAAAGTATTGGCCTTATGGGGGAAGCAGTTAGAAATGCAAAAAGTTTTGAGACTTTTCCATTCTAAAAACGCCACATGCATGACCCAGAGGGGAGCGCAGAATTGGACACGTCAGGAAGTGTTGCAGCGACGACTCCAAGCAGTCCTAAAGATTTGGTGGAGTGGTACATTCATGGAGTTCATACCTCTGCCGCCACCATTACTTTACTATTAGACCACGCCCTTTGACTAAGGTTGCTCCCTCCCCATCAGTGATGCCAACAGACATATAAGAAAATTGTCGTATACTCATAAAATATGACCATTTTAAACCATAACCTTGCCATTCTTTGGACGCTTTGAACATAATTTTACGTTCTTACGTAACTAATTAAGTAATTCAAAGAGTACATTTAAATTTTTTTCATGACCTTCTAAACTGAAAAGCATTGATTGAATAAAAGTTGAACATAACTTATTGAATTATAAATGAAAAGTAAACAATAACAGTTTTATGCAGGACTAAAAACTTATGTAGCGCGCTGCGGCGGTTGGGTTACATTAGGTTACTCTAATTTTACGTCCATAACACATAATTTATAAGGGACCCATAATTTTAAACTGTATGCTGGAAGTTAGCGGACCTGCTGTTAATATGTGCAGAGTGAGAACAACCCCCCCCCCCCTCAGCTGCAGGGTGGGGGGCTGTGACAATTCTCCTGCCAAACATTTCTACTGCGCGTAGTCGTCGCTGCGACAGTTTTTGACTGAGGACTTTCCATTGTCTCACCTAGAGCATGACTTCCATTGTATTACATGTACCTAGTTGCATTAGTGATAGCACCTAGTTAATTTCACTTGAAAACAGGAATGAAGTCCAGCGAGAAATGTAGGCCTAAATGAAAAAGCTACTTACAGGCTCTAAGTGCTCAACTGAATCGTTTTTATGTGAGATTTAATATTTAAGAATACATTTTTAACAAATTTGGTGTGCAATACAGTCACATATCACGATAGGCTATGGCAATATGATGTGTATCGCGTCACCTTATACTGTATCATTTTAGGTGCACCGTATAATTTGAATTTAACTTATTTCCTCATATAAGGGACTTAAAAGACCCTTTATTTGAAGCGGCAAAGATAGCCTGGCTATAGTTTTCATTATAAAAAATGCCTGAATTACTTTCTTTGAAAACTTTGTAAAACAAACTTTTTTTGATTAAAAGTCCAGCAAACTGTTTGCTGTGTGTGTGTGTCCGTGAGCACGATAACTCTCGTAAAAAATATCCGATTTTGATGAAATTTGGTTTAAACGTGTAAAGCAACATTTATGACTTTAATATCGAAAACCAGCCAGATCGCTCCATTGGAAAGGGGTATTTTATGGGGGTTTTGTACCCCAAAAAATGTGTTTTTTGAATTGTTTACATATAATTTTCTAAATCGTCAAATTTTA
Organism: Allygus modestus; assembly: GCA_963675035.1. NCBI lineage: Eukaryota > Metazoa > Arthropoda > Insecta > Hemiptera > Cicadellidae > Allygus > Allygus modestus. The sequence goes on along the minus strand of OY776114.1, from coordinate 78,913,510 downwards.
GTTTTTCCCATTGGATTCAGCTTAAAAAAATACACAATTTGGTATTTTGATCATTTCTCTACGTCAATTGGTTACCGATAGATTGAAAGTGCTAAACACAGTACGTCGTCTAATGTTATTATTATGGAGGAAAAGAAAATTGTTATATATCGCTTATTTGTGAACGTATACTGACGAAACTTGGTATACAGCTTCATCTCTTTGGGGTCTATTGATATTTGCTAAAAAAAAAATATTTTTTGCCAACGGCTCCCCTAGCAGCAAACCTGCGTACTCAGCCCCCATGTTATTCTTATGGAGATCAATTAAATGCTCTGTCTCCCTTAATTATGAACATAAATGAATAAAAACTGGTATACGACTTCTCCTAGGTGAGTTATATTGATATTAGCATAAAACCCCATTTTTTGTATTCCTTGTTGCAGCACACCTGCGTACTCAGCCCCATTGTTATTCTTATGGAGTATAATTAAAATTGGATATATCGCTTATTTGTGAATATATTGTTATGAAACTTGGTAAGTGGCTTTATATAGTATTAGGACACTTATATCTCCATTGAAAATTCGCTGAGTATGCAGGTTTGCTGCGACCTGGGTATTTAGTATGTGGTTCTAAAAATCATGGCAACCCTATCACATGCCAAACATATTACAAGCCATCTTGTAAAACTGCGTGTTTCGATCTGTAAAAATGGTGTGATCCTTTGAAATAAATAAATCCCAATCATATAAAATTAAATTAGGTATTTTCCCCCTCCGTTAACTTGTGTTCAAAATATTCAGCTCTTTTTAGCGAATTTCCCCAATAGGGAAGAAGCTATTACCGTAGTCGGCATGGTAAGACCTAGGTCCGGGACCATGATAACATGATAACACAACGTTTCAACAGTGACGCGATACCACTTCAGCCACATCGCGAAATGTGACCATATTGCACATCACTACTCCATATTCTTCTCAAGTGGCATACCTATTTGTTAAAAATGTCATCAGCATATAGGCCTATACATACTATACACCTAAAATCAGTTCAGTTAAGCCTGTAATCAGTGTTTATACTCTATTTTCATTTAATTTAGATTATAAGTGCATTAATAACAACTATCAAAAGAATATTTGTATCATTTCCGTTAATTAACCAGCACAACCTTTTTGGCTTTCCATTTATTTGCTACTGTTCACAACATATTTCTTATTACCAAAGAAAACACCAAACAATTTGTAATAGCCTGTGTCTATTTAGTTATTTTGAAGTTTTAAAAACAATTGGTACTTTGGTATTATACGGATGCCACTATTTTTGGAGGTTAATTTTTACCGGATACAAAGGATAACTACATAATTCGAAAAACGTACTTTTATTGACGTACTGTAAAAATTTTATATCATTCTGATGAGCGGTCTTTGTGTTGTGCCTCCCAAAAGCCAGCGATGTCCGCTAGGATCGTGTTGAATGCGTCGCCGCCGCTAGCAGCCACACCCGATCGCCACATGTACTCCGCAAAATATACAGCGCGCTGTGGCAGTTATGTTAGGATGGGTTATCATAAAAATACGTACGGTTTCCTCTTCATTCCGAGGTAAATCCCACACCAAAAGAACGTCACTCATTATGAAAAAAATGTAACTTAGTGCACGGCAATAAATCACTCATGACACTGACCCAGATACAGGCGGTGACAGCTGATGCGCGCGCTCCGGTCAACGACCTGACCTTGGCCTATTTGGAGGGGGTTTGGCGCCCGGAAGTATGACTCTTCAGGTATCATTCGATTTGTAACGAAACAAGGAAAGTCCTACAATCATTTTTATGATAACCCATCCTAACATAACTGCCGCAGCGCGCTGTATAAGGGTGGCATCCGTATAATACCAAAGTACCAAACAATTTACAGGTATGGTTGGTTGGGGGTGCTTAGACTTATGTTAAATATCTTACCTAACTCAACGTTACTTATCGTAATAAACACACGTCAAACCCACCATCCACGTACCAGAATTTATTTTTTTTGCCTTTTAGGCCTACCCCCAATTAGGTAAGGTTTGGATGTGCTATCAGAACTAAATATGAGTATTCCGGTCAGGCATTTGTTACTTAATTCATAAAAACCCCATTGATTCGGTTTACATTAATTAAGTTTGGTTACGTTTATGTTTAGGTATTGAATAGGGCCTATACACTAAAAAAAAACCTTCCTAGCCTAGGCTACGTTAATTTTATTCGTAAGCGGTACCTAGTGAATTAACAAAATTAGAAACCAAAAAGTTATGGTTTTAAAGGAAAGGATCCGAATATTGGCTTTCATACCTAGCCTAGGCTACGGTACTTTAAATTTTTGTCATCAGTGGTACCTAGTGAATTAACAAAAAGTAGAAACCAAAAAAGTCATGGTTTTAAAGGATAGGATCCGAATAGTTACTTTCATTAGATTGTGAACAATGTAGCCTATTAAAATTTGTCAAACAGCCAAAATTACCCGTCACGAATAAACACACCAGATTGGAGAGAGGATTCTCTTGACTAATGCAGGGTGATCGAAACTTTAAAATTCCAGGAGAACGAAAGGGTACACTTTCATAAGCAGAACAATAAACCAAAGCCGAAAAAGTTTTTCGATACCTATATCGATTAGATCGATAGTAAAATATTTTATCGTTTGTATGTTAGTTACTACGTAATGTTTGTTTTTTAGTTTTTTTGTCAAATAAACTTAAAATAAAAATGAAATAAATGTTACCCTACCAGTATTAACAAAATGATTTATTTACAAAACATAAAACTACAAAACGTAACAAATTTAAAAGGTTTCCAGGATACAGCTTTCTGATATACCGTACCGAGAATACATATTTAAGTATTAATGGAATCAATGTTTCTTATCTGGACAAATTTCAAGACAAAATCGTTCACATCTTTGAGACTGAACACAACCGAAACCAAAACCAAATAACCTAAATAATAGCTAAACCGTAACGAACAATTTCATTCAGTTTTTTATATTATCGCTTCATATCATTCATTCATCATTTATGAAAGTGTAGGTACCCAAAAGGAAAGTTTCTGATAAACACTAACCTTATTTGTGAATTCTACAGTAAAAAATCTTTCAGAAAAAATAAAACAGGCAACGTATAAGTTATTGGTCCAATACTTTCTATTTCAACCAATTATGAATAAGTATGCAACAGTTCAGGATAAGATAACGAAGTTTAAATAATTATAGAGCTCTTGTTAAAAAAGTGAAGCCTCATTGGAGGACATTTTTGTAAACAAAACATCTAGCCAAAGAGTAATAAAGACTAACATAAGTTGTGAAGAGGGTATTTAATTGGTTAACTTATTTGTTGCCATGGAGACCGGAGGTTATAAAGGGTCAAAATGGCGGTCAGCATGTAAGCAGAGTTTTTTATCCCAGACGAGACCTCTATAGACACCCTCGTTGGATAAGATAGGATTTGTTATTTCAAAATAACGTAACATAACCTAACCTAACTGCCGCAGCACGCTGTACAAGATGGGTCGTAAAAAACAAACGATACCATTTCACCATCGGAGGTCAGTCTTACCACTCTTGGAAAAAAATCAATGAGTTATAAAATATAGACAAAATAGCTAGGATACACTGAAAAATACCTGAAACTCATTCTGATGTAATATAAAAATAAAATTACGCCCCTGTATAGTCCCGACACAGACTTGCTAGCTACGTTGAGAAATATAATCGCTATTGGCTAAATACAACGGCTAATTCATGTACTTCAAAACTTGCAGTTAAATTAAAACATGTCAATATTAGCAAAATGTGTACGTACCACTAACTGTTTGTACATTGTCTTCAGTTGTTCAATTGATAAGTTAATCATCAAAAGTCCACATTTCTGATCCCATTCATGGCCATGACACCTCTAGCTTCCACATACAAAAACCCTCAAGTGTGAGGCCTTCATAGGCGCAAGGTCCTTGTGTGGGTGCACCTGTCGCGCCGCCCTAAGGACGGCACTGGGTGCTTATCACATTAAGTAGATACCTTGGGTTAGGTAAGGTTTATATGACGGTTTGGTCTGTTGGATTCATTTAAGTATGTTTGGCCATTCAAAGTAGGCCTACAGTTTGCCTCAGCAAACTTAATTTTCTCACGAAAAGTAAATGGACATTTAGTAACTCGCAAATATAAATATAAGCTAGGCCTATCATAACATTCCCACTGTATAGACTACCAAGACAGACTTATGGTTAGAATAGACTTACAGCAAGGCTAAAATTTAAATAGTATGATGATTGACCAACTTGGGATGGTTGAGAAACTACAGTATCATTGGCCTACCTAAATTAGTCAAAAGGATACTGTCTGTTTTGGCGATTAAAACTTTGTAGACAGTATTTAAAGTTTATTAATAACATAAAAAGTTCGTTTTTAGTCACACCTTGTGCTATAATCATCCATGTTATGGCTACGACTGAGTATTATTACAAAACCTGAGTATTATTCGAACACAAACTATCTACAAAAGAACACAGACAAAACCTCCAAAATGTATGTTTGTGTTTAGTACTGATGTATAATGTTGGCATTCTCGCCGAAAACACTTTTAATCGTATTAAATCCAACTTGAACCAAAGTGCTTCACATAGGTTATGTGTATGGAACTCGCAAGGAAATAAGATTTACATTTGATTATTGCTACGGTATAACATTAATGAAATTATTATTGAACTCAAAAGAATGACACGTTTTGAATTTCTAACAGAAAGGTGTCTAGGTAGGTAGAACCACTAAGTTTTAGAACAAATTAAATAAATAAACCGCTCTGACCTGAACACAAACTTCAATCAACAAAATTACAGCAGCTGAGCTGATGTATTTTGACAGTTCAAACTTCAAACAACACGGTACTACAAAGCTCAAAATATGTACTGAAATAATGTTCAATGAAAAAACTGATAATTATTAAAATGTAATAATAATTCGCCAATTATAGTTTATTTAAAGCATTAAACCGTAAAAACGTTATCCTAAAAATTTCATGACAATCCATCAAACCGTTAAAATGTAGATAGCGTCACACTACTTCGAATTCCAAACTGAGTATAAGGATATCGTTTCACTCAATCCAATAAGAATATTTATTCTGTGACAATGTTTAACAATACCACTGTGATGTCTTGATAGTACGTGATCGAATCCCCACCTTACATAATTTTAAGCCAGACATGCACTACACGGTTCACGGCAAGTAACGATTAATGAAATGAAAGAAGATACTTCTTTATTGAGGCAAAACGTAGGACCACAAGGTCCTTTCTTATAGTTAACCTCTAATTGACTAAAATAATTTCTTAAACGTATATACAAATTGCTGTTGAAAGAAAAAAACAATGAACTACAGAGACTTAATGAATTAAAAAAGGGAAATTGCATACTTAATTTACATTCTTAACAAAAATAATAATAAATAAACTAAATACATGTGAGGCGAAGTCAACGAAAAGGGTCACAGAATCGGCCATTACGATGCAAAAAACTAATGTAATAAGTAGGATTACTGACTTTTATAATAATATAACCGGTAATATAAATTTTTTATTTTATTAGTAAGCCATTAATTGATGAGAACATTTAGATTGATTTTAAGTGATTAATTAGAACTATACTTGTTACTGTTGTATATTTAAGAGTTTATTATGCCATACAGAATGATTCTACAATTGTGTTCCTTTGTTCACATTTGCCTATATATGTTTTAAAGGTATTTTTATAAGGTGTTATACACATAACTGATTTATTTAAACAGAGATTTGTCCATATTTGCCTCTCAGTTTTAAAAAGTAGGATACAACTAATATTTAATATTTACTTGCAGATAAAATATATATTTACGAGTATCGTAAATTAAATTTGTATACCAGTAATAACACAACACAGTAAGTAATACATTTTGTAAGCTCCTCTCTTGAAAAATAATCTTGCCCTACATTTAAAATTTAAAATCCAATATGTTTTAAATATGGTACTAGAGTTTCACATGTTTTATTTTTTATTTTGCTGAATAATTCACACTTTTAATTTAAATAATTAAAAAGAGCTATAGTTGCATTTTTTATGATATATCATTATATTGAAAACTTTTGTTTATGTTAAGTAGATTGAGACAAGTTATCCAAATAAATAATGCGATTCCAACGCCATAAAACTCAAACTGTTTTCTTTTAGCGAATTTACCCTATAGGGAAGAAGCTATTACCGTAGGTGGCATGGTAAGACTTAAGCCCGAGACCATGATAACTTTTTGTTTTGAGGTCCCCAGATGCCAAAAACACTATTCGTTCAAATTTATATATATATATATAATGTGTGTGTGTGTGTGTGTGTGTGTGTGTCCGTTACCGCGATAACTTTTGAAAGAAACGCCCGATTTTGATGAAATTTGGCACAAATGTGTAGAGTAACATTTATGGCTTTAAGTTCGAAAACCAGATTGATCGGACTATGGGAAGGGGTTTTATGGGGGTTTTAAATTTTCCAAAAATCAGTTTTTAGAATTTTTCCCCCTAAAATTTTAAAAACACTCAATTTTGGTTATAGCCATTTTATAGAGCTTAAAAAAAAACAAATAATTTAGCATTTTGAATCATTAACCTAGATTTAGTGGTTGTAGAGAAAAGTAAAAAAAAAACGCGTCCATAAAATTGTCCATGTTAATCTTATGGGAAAAAGGTTTTTGGATTTTCCTCAGATAATTTTACTGAAAACTTGACATTTGCTGATATCAATCAGTTCAGCTTTACAAAACAATCATTTTGGTGTTTTAAGTGTTGTTCTACGTCCAACCGTTGCATAGATATTCAAAGTGCCAAACACAGTACGTTGTCCAATGTTATCCTTATGGAGAATAAATAAAATTTTATATCTCGATTATTTATGAATGTATATTGTTGAAACTTGGTATCTGGCTTCTCGTAGTGCTGGTATATTGATATTTCTACACTAAATGAATTTTTTGTTGATTATCCCCGTTGCAGCAAACATGCATACTCGGCCCCCATATTATTCATATGGAGAATAAGTCAAGTCTTATATTTCCCTTAGTTACGAACCTAAATTAATAAAACTTGGTATGTAGCTTCACCTGGTTGAGTTATATTGATAATTGCAAAAATACACATTTTTATCTTCCTCGTTGCAGCAAACCTGTGTACTCAGCTCTAATGTTATTCTTATGGAGAATAAATAAAATGCTATATATCACTTATTTATAAATGGATTTCTGTGAAACTTGGTAAGTAGCTCTATGTAGTAGTGAGACACATATATATGCATTGGAAATTCGCTGAGTACGCAGGTTTGCTGCGACGGAGGTATTTATAGATCGTAATTGTATCGTTCACATTCATTACGAAATGTAGGAAGCTTGGCTAAATGATTTATTCGTATATTATTTATTATTATTATTATTTATTTATTTTTTTTATCATTGATAGTTCTTTAAAAGAATGAAATTATCTTCATAAGGATAATAGGAATTAGGATAAAAATACCTATAGATCATTTATATATGAATACCGATGATATGCTGATATATAACATCGGTAATGGGAAGTGGAATTACTATAACAAATATAACTAGAAAGTTGGGGTTAAGAATACTGTCGATGAAACTGCTAAATAAGTTGTACTAAAACAATCTCATTCTATCACCCGATAGAGTAATTTGAATACGATAAAACCAAATTAAAAGTTGTAATGGTCACTATGAATTAGCCAATTAAACAGGTAGTGTTTACAGAAATATCCAGTTTGGTAATCGTGGTGTTAACTTTACTTATTTCAAATAGGATTGGAAGTAAACATATTGCGTTTTGCTGATATATATCGGTCGGCCGGTCGGCAAGACAGTCAGATCGATGGCCATTCGTCACGCGGCATCGCCAGCTGCGCCTCATCTATTAGCCTCCTAATTTAGTCTTTCCCCTTATTACACACTAGGGGGTGAAACTTGACACGACCCGTATGCCGAGCAACTTGGTTATATTCAAATAAAAATCTTAGTTGACTTAATTGGCTTTAATTTCATGTTTTAATTATCACAAATATTTGTCAGAGCCAACAATAGTATTTAATAAATTGTTATTTAGCTTTACAGAATGTCTATATGATTCATTGTCATTCGTTTGTTAATTTCATAGAAACAATTTAAATGAAGCCTGATTTTTAACTTCGATTATTATCTTACGCCAGAAAATGTTGAAATAAAATTAATGTATAGACTTAGTTGAACCGGGTTGCCCTTATTTTGGAAGGTGTCTGGGGTGTGTATACCTTGGGTATAGGTATAACTGAAATGTGACTTAATAGAATGGTATGGAATTAAATGCTGAATAAATAGGGAACATAAACTGAATGTAAGTTTGATATGGACAACTAGAGAGAGAGGATAAAGACTATCTGGTTTGGTGACTGGGTTGGTATTACCGGTCACCAATATGTATTGAACTAATGTGAAGAACTAGTGAACGCGATGCTGGATTTTACCCAAAGAAAAAGTTCGGTCTGCCAGATAAAAACTCTGAGATTAGTCTTTACATATTGACAAATACTTATAATCTGAATCTATTGAAATAAATATTTCTGAGGTTCCTAAAAATACTTAATTAATTCTACAAAATGCTCACAAGCTAACCAATCTAAACCTAAATACTACACTTCAATACCAAAGGTAAATAACGTCCTGAAAGCCGGAAGCACTTATGGTGTGGGGTAACCCACATTAAAGTATAAATTTTCTATTTCATAAGTATATCTATCCACCCTTAGCCTGACTTCAGCTAGCTTCCCCCAACTAATTTAACCCTAAGAAGTTTTAGCTGTTTATTTATTGGAGCCAACAATGGTTTCTTAATAAATATTTAGCTTTACAATACTATAAAATTCATTCTCATTAGTTTGTATTTTTAACGAGAGAATTTAAAAGAGGTTTGATTCTTTACTTCGAAAATTTATCTCCCTAACCCTGAAAATGTTGAAGTCAAATCCTAAATAAATAAATGTATACACTTTGTCCAGAGGTTTATACACTTTCCAAGTATTGGCACCATAACAAAAAAATCCAGACGCTTTAACCACATGCTAATTTATTCTATAAAACTAAGCTGCCCTGATGATGTTTACAGAAAACATTTTTCCAATAGTTGAGATTTGTCAAGTTCATCATGTTTTCAGAAGATATACTTAATCTATGTACGTATTTCAGTAACTAAGTGATAATGATATTGAAGCTTATAACGGAGTTGTTATAAATAGTAGAATAAGTATCAAAAGCTTGCACTTTGTCAACGGACCTTGATTTGAATTTTACCTACGCCGACCTTAAAATTGAACAGGTTTTGTTTTATCATTATGACTTTTAAATCAAATCAAATCCACTTAGATACAGGAATTAATATAAAAATTACGGGTATTTATTACAAATAGTCCCGCATGGGCTACAAGTGGGCCTGTGCACGGGACGAGTTCTACTACTATACTAAAAATAAACCTAATGAAACAAATCAATATAGACAAAAAATCACTTAGTTAATTTCGAAAAGAGCAAATTGCACAGCTAAAGTAATAAATAAATAAAATGAAATAATATTGTTTAGTATAGTTTTGAGAGTATTATCTGGCTCAGCCTACCATAATATACAATAACATAAAAACACAATCAGCATGAAAAATAAAATAATAAATAAGTTTCGCATTTAGACTTTGGACTTTAGAACTTAGCATAATGTTATGTAATAAGAAAAAATATATATATAGACAGTACGTTTTAGAAATGATAAAAACTACTATTAAGCGGCTAATATAAGGCAAATTAGTTGAGTTGAACTGTTTTAGTAATAAGTATTCGTTTTGAGGTATTCGAATGTACATAACGGATATTTGAATAGGATATTCGAGATTTACGTAACGATGTATAAAATACTTGACGACTGTGGGTATCGCAAGTGTCAGAAGTTGGTCCATCTGTGGTTGTGGTAAAAGGGGGGCTCTTAATAAGAGAGTTACAGCTGTCAGAGCACTTCCTTACATGTGTCCAGCTTCTCAAGTGTTTCAAGGTGTTTCTCGAGGTATCATTATTAATTACAGTGGCACACATCCATTGGAAATTAACTATTGTACTTTGCTCGTCACCAAAATATGCTTTCTTTTATTAAGATGAATTGGATTTATTTTACCTTTGGCGGAACCTGTTACGATGGAATATAAAATCAAATCAAATCCATTTATTTACAGAAATTAAGATATAAATTAGAGGTATTTTGGAATATAATATATATTTAGTACTACGAGTGTGGATTTATATTTTTTAGATTGGTAGCTTTTAAGTCCAATACCGTATGCGATGTAATTGAAAACGGCTTTCAGCCTTAAAATACATTTACACTTACACTGATTTTACATTAACGGATGTAAAAATAACATGAAAGGTGGTAAAAGACTATCGATTGCGATCGGTCATACCGTTCATCATCAAATCCAATGAGAGAATGATAATAATAATTAGGTATTTAGCAGTCCGTAGACCATTATGTTATGTCCTACCGTAAGCTACGGATACAAGTTTATTATTAATATTAACTTTATTATCAACTCCAGCCTTCCAACTTTTCTAAAAACAAGCAATTCTCCCTGTGCATTTCCTTTCTTACAATTCTTGAGGATATTTTATATAATCCTGTCGTTTTATTCTATATTCCCTGTGACCAAATTCTAAAAGGAGTTCCACGACCCTACATTCACATTCCCACATTTGATCTTTTTCAATTACATTCAAGACCTAACTCAACAAACCGTTTTAAAATACACAAAGGCTCTAATCTTTACATCGAGACCTCGACTCAAGGCTTAACGTATTTTACATAACTGTAATAATTATTTACAAAGTAAACCCTTTTATTTACACATAAAAACTCTTTTTCGTGTTTGTAATATATTTTTATTAATTATATATTTGCAGGAATAAAGTATTGAGACGTGACACTAATTTTGGTTTTAGTAATTTGATCGTCACATATTGTTTAAATCACGGTGAAAGAGAAATAAGACTATAATAAAATAAATCACCTTTGAAGTTTTAAAAGTATTGTATGTGACACATTTTTTTACGGAAAATTCAATACAAAATAGGTAGATTTTGGATTTGTTGTACTCCTTTACGTGTAAGAGACAGATTTCAAAGAATACCTTTAGTTTAGTTTCATAAAATATTTCGATTTAATTTATTGTAATTTACGGGAATAAAAAATATTTATTTTCGCTGAGCACAGTTTGGTAAATCTTAAGAAAATGAATCTCCTATAGCAGTTTTGTTTACACTGTGATTGTACTGGGACGATATACAAAAGGATATAAAGGATGAAATACAAAGGGCGATCTGAAATTGGGATTTGCTTCAGCGTTATGTTCAACAAACACATACAAGAAATAATTTGTACTCGTGGAAGGTCTGTTGAAATGGACAATCTAATTTCGTCGCCCAATTTTGCCAGTGAGTGGCTGCTAATCAATTACGTCATACGAAACGCAATTTCCCCCACTCCAGTTATTTTCATTATCCAGAATGTCAACATCTCATGGCATTTGTTCATTAATCTATTATTTTAAGTAAATTTACGATTGTTTAACAAATGCTCGTTTGAATAAGATTAAAATACCAAAGATTTTCATTTACCTTTTGAACTAATTATTTCAGCTTTTTAAATAAAAATAGTCTTATTTCTGCTTATATTTCCATATGCAACATTTCATTACAAAAAATTACTTGCCATTATTATTTTTACCAAAAGAACTATTTTAATATGGCATTTAAAAATAACTACGAATAGTCTTAAAGTTCCGACCTAGTTTTTTACAAAATAAAAACATCGTAAATAAATAAGATTATTGATCTATCTAGAATATACTACATATGATAAACAGGCATGTCGTTTAGTAATTTTCTAACATTTTCGAAGATTTTATTTGTAACTTTAAGCAAGACATTTTGATTGATTTAATTCCGATAAGTGTGATTATTAAAATCAAGGATTAATTAATTCCTTCTAAACCTTTAGACGATAAATAAAAACAAATATTTTATTAATATTTAGGTTAGGCCTACTCTAAAATTAAGGTTTGAGCTGTTAAAAGGAGAAAATGTAATAATATGGGAAAGCCAAATGTTATTATGACGTAAAATAAGCTTTATCATTCATTGTTCTTTAATATTACCACAATACAGAGAGATATTTTAAAGACTGTTGGGTAATGTAAATACGGTTTGATTGATACCGCTCTTCAAATGTTTATCAAAGGAAATAAATAAAACGAATAATTTGATCCTTCCTTTTATCTTTTTGGCTGAAGGAAAATAATTCTAAACATACAATTAAAGGTTTTCACTAACCAATAACCAAAATTGTATACTTATTTATTGTTATGTTATGGTTTTATAGCCTAGATAGTACTTTTAATCCAAGATGACATAATTATTTTAGGTTAATTTACTAAAATAATTGGTGCAAATACAAATGTTTAAAGTAAAATATAGATTTGTTAAAAAAATGGAAATGGGCGATATTTTCCTAAGGTAAGAAATATAACTAAATATAGATCTGAAATCTAACGGAGCAAAACAAACTAACATTGACCCAATTTAAGAAATTCCAAGTAAAACTAACTGGTATGCTTTAACAAAATTTAATTAAACTGGAATACTCATCAAGGGAAATATGATGCAATACTTTGGTATTATGTTATGTTAACCACTTTCTTTCCCAATAATCATATTTTTACAGCAAAAATATAATAATGTCCATCACAACTTCTCACATAACAAGAGATTATGTTTAATATCACTCTACAAGTATTTCACTACATAAAACCTTATTCTGAATGTTTGTTAATCTGCCTATCTATAACATTTTATTTGGCCGAAAGTTTCTTAAAGAATTAATTCCAATGCCTTACTCAAACCTCATTAGCTTAAGAGATTGAACTAACGTAAATTCTAATTATTATTATTATAGTTGTCGAATAGTTGTTTCTATCAAACTTGGACTGGACGATGGAGATCATAGTAGAATACTTTCTGAATTAAAAAAGTTACAAGTGTTAGTACCCACAACTACCCCGTATACTGCAATTACGACAAGGAACGCACGAAGAAATGAGCTAAGGCGCGTATCAAGAATGGCAAAAAGGATCTTACCATTAAGTTATAAACGGCGAGCCTTCAATTGTGCAATCCTTTTCAAAGGCTTCTAATCTCCAACGTCCAGAGAGATAAAACATAAATTATCAGATCGCAACGACCTGAGGACTAAAACACTTCTGACCTTCAGAAGTTCAGAGATGATGTTTTTTACTAGCCTATATATTTTTTCTTTGTAAAATCTAATCTATCAGCAGGCGGTTCTGAGTTTGGTTTCATCCTAGGTGTTAATCTCTATACGCTATATTGTTCAGGTAGTCGTTGTCAGAATGGAAAACTTGCAGCTTAGTCAGTTAAAATTATTGTCCAGTCAGATCAATTTAACAGCACCGTTCAACTGCTGAAGGGCTGTAGTGATCGAAACTTGTTTTGCTTGACATATCTACATAAAGACTTATATGGATGTTAATGTCAAGTACTAAACTGCTTTAAACATATTTTTGAAAATCATACACGATCTTCAATATAATATCATGAGAAATGCATGTACAAGTTTTGCATATTTATTTTAAAACATTATAAAGTTTTAAACTGTTTGTAGTGTTCATATTTAAATTACAAGGTTAAGAGTAAAAAAGAGTTATATTGGTTATATTGTACGAGTTAACAAATTTATAAATCACTAAATTTCACAGATAACAAATCACCAATACCAATTATCAAATAAATATTTAGCCTTGTCAATGATAAAAAAACTATAACTTTTTTTCCTGTCTGGTTGATTCTGAGGAATATTTCGTAGCTGACGTTACAAAGTTTCAAGCTGCGACATGGAGATGGAGATTGAAGGTGATTTGGCTTGTTTGGACCGACGGATTTAAAGGGGCTTTGAAATTTGTTGGAGCTTATGACCAAACAAAGGATCAACATATATGCATTTATTGATGTTGTGTGAGAATTGGTGGTTGTCTTAAAACTGATCAGAGATTGTGCCAGTTTAGGGGCAGTTTACACTGTTTTTAAAATACAACTTTATTGAGACTGAAACAAATAACAAATGAGACCGAGTTGGTTGTTTGAAAATAACCTCGTACAGTGTGTCTGTTTAGGTGCAACTTATCATATATTAAACTAAAATTAGATTATTATGACCTAAATTACAATAGATGTAAGGATAATGTGTATGGGTATATATCAGCCATACTAAGAAAATCTCGTTAGAAAAAAAACAGTATAATAAAAAACTTATAAATTAAAATATAAATGTGCAAGAACTCGTAATATTTAACCATTTGGCATCTCATTAGCATTACGGTTGGTCTTAGGCAAGGGGAAACTGGTCAAATTTTAGCCAATAGAGGTTATTTCGACCTGTTATTTTATGATGTACTAATAAAATGAGGTCAAAATACAAATAAATAAATAAACACAATTTAACGTATATTTTACTCAAGGAAAACTATAAAATATCAATCATGTATTTTGTGTAATTTGTTTTGCTAAATAGCTAAATAGGTTAAACTAATATGATAAATACTGAGAACTTTTAAAATAGTAGCCTAATTTAACCCTCCATAACTTAGTCTAGGTTGTTTATAAATGAAATGCGTAGACTAAAAAACTACTGGAGAAACAAGATTAAAAAACCTGCAATTACATGTGAAATTTAGTTTTAAACTCTGTTTTATTTGATTCAAAACTAAAACTCAAGTTCTGTTAGTCAGCTGTTGTTCAAGAATAGTATTTGTATTTGCTGCTCAACCTGTTACAATAATGTGTCTGGAGCCGTGACCACAGAATATTCAAGAGGTGTCACACACAACACTGCATGTCGACCTATCCCTGGCTGGTATTGGCTGTTCAGAGAAAATCATACTTAAGTAAATTTCAAATAACTTTCTTACGCTTATGAATTAATGCGTTAAAGTAAATCTTTTATGATTATAATTACAGTTTTCTATCACAAATCATGCAGGTGAATCGATAATATTTTTGATAAATAATTTTGAGTTTTAAGTTTTTTATTAATATTTGAGCTCTTTAGCAATATTGTTTGTTGATTGATACCAATGTTGTATAACATCAACCATTTGTAGAAAGGGTACTTTTTCACTTTTTCCTGAACCAATTTTGAATTATAAATTGATCATGAAATCAAAGGTTTCTTTAATATCGGTAATATTTTACAATTGCACAATCCGTTATCATTTGGGAATAGCACACTTTAGACAATTATCCACCTTTTAAAACATGTGATTAAACTTGATTTAATTTTTTATTGCTAGCCTCCGGATTACCAAGAAATACTAATAGTGGTTTAAATACCTGCTTATTGGTACTAAGCCAAATTGTTGCAATGACAATTAGATTCAACTTCTTACGAAGTCATTATCAGGCCGTCCAAGAAGCCGGTGGAGGTAGAGTCCAGACTCTAGATAATTGGCCGTATATGTTTCGTGTTAGTGTAATGTTTGTGTCCGTCGTGTCTATTATATGTACTTAAATGTTCCCATTTTGTATTAATTTGACTTTGTTTAATGAAGATAACTACATCCTTGGACGGCCTGATGATGACTTCGTAAGTAGTTAAACTAGTTGCCATTGCAACAATTTGGATTACCAGTAAGCAGGTATTTAAACCACTATTAGTAAACTTGATCATGTTTTTGGAATTTATATACAGGAAATGTTATAGCCTTAGCCTTTGTATATTCTGATAGATATTGCAGTTGAAGGTGTATTGTTAATTAAGATTATCCCAAGCGAGAAAGCTTTCAAGAGCCTATCAATAAGGCGGTGAAGTGGAAACCTCTTGCAAGGTGGCGTGACTGCAACAATCGACAATAACCTGATGAAAACAATAACCTGCTTTTGATTCTCGAGGTGGTTTTTATGGTTAATTGAGAGATTACGTTTTTATAATGATTTATTTTGCTGAATAGGTTTTCTATTTTCTATGGACAAAATAGAAAAAACTCGTTCTTTAACATAATAGTTACAATGTTTTGCAAAGTGTACCATTTTATAGGCTTAAGTCCTAGTGAAGATCTTTAAGTATCCTTATGTTCAGTTGCGACGAGGATCGAGACTTGCCTAAGAAGTGTAAGTTAAACTTACAGCAGGATAAACGTTTGTTCACTTTGATCATGTTAACTATTTCCGAACCGATTATTTTCGTTCAATAGTTTTGGATTGATGGCGGATGGTTTCATTGGTGGAACCTTTCCTAATGATGGTACAACTTGATACTCCCCTGCCCTCTCTCTAAGTGAAGGGTAAATCTGTTTCGCTCATTTGACATTTCATGCTTGGTGAGTTAAGCTAATTTACATTAATAGTGTGTCATTATTAGACGCACTATTCAAAATCAGACATTAATTATTAATTTTTTAGATTAATTCTTCTGCTATTACTTTGTACCTTCACAAGTTACGTTTTCAACTAGAGTCTTTTTTAATTTGACTGAATTCACAGTTGTACTTTAGTATCACTGATTCATTGTAGTGACTGTTACTGTTTCAACAAGTTAAGTCACAGTCACACGCAATAACGTGTTTTTAAGAGTATCAGCTATATTATATTAGAATGTAGACTGTTTCCAACCGTCTCGTACCTTGTGGTATCAAAAATGTAAAAATATACTTTGAAAATTAATATGATTTAATGATAATGATAATATTTAGCATCTTAAACGAGAATATTACACTTTCACTAACGAGGATTTAAAAGACGTTGAAGCGTTGAATAATCGTCGAGACTAATCTTACGGGTAACGACCGACAGCTTCCACCTAATTCTCGGAGTTTTGCTTTGTTATTTAGTTTTTGAAACACAACTGATCTATAAGTCCCTATCTACTGCCACTTCTTGCATTTCCTGATACCCTTAAAATTATGCTTTCATGATATACCAATTAAAACTGATTTACAAATAGTTCAATATATAAGTAGCGGCATTATAAACGACATCTCATTGCTTGTATTTAGAATAAGAATAATGTTTATTTCCAAAAGAAGTTACAACACAATACACAACCGTTTTATAATACATTTTGTGTACATCACTCAATGCCTATACATGAATGTATAATCATTTGGTTGAGAATAAATATTATTTTCTTTAAAAATATTATACAAGATACCAAACAATACATAATAAACATAGCCAATCAAACATTTCTTTTCCTCATTGACATGAAGATAGCAATTAACAATACAATAACAATACAGATTAACAATACAGTAATTTTAATGAAAAATAACGCACATTTTAAAATTCCAATTAAGGACTAAAGGAAATACAAAATTTGATGTCCAAACAAAGAAGTGAGTTAAAAATGAAAAACAACTAACCGGTCATGCAAAGTAACAATAACAATACATATTAAAACCAGGCGATGTCCTTAAAACTAATAATATATATTTGAAAGATTCAGAATCTTCAATTAAATATTTAACAACGATTTTGACATTCCTGTCACATTTAAACATGCAATGCTTCTTATGAAAATAAAAAAAACCTCCAAAGGAAAACCTGTGTTGAGGCTCTTCTTGGAGACTGGGTGAGCAATTGATTATTATTTTATAATTATTTCTATTATTTATAAAATGATTTCGTAATAATCGTATTTTTAAGTGTGCCTTGAAACTGATAAAAAAGATGATAACATAGTTAGATTTTTACGAGAGTACTAAAGGAAAACAAGTAAAAGAAAAAAAAAACTCTTCACTGATTTAACTCAGTACGCAAGCACCCACTAATATTTCATACAATTGTGTTATTTTAACAATTATTCTATATTATTTACCTCAGCAATGCGATTTCTCAGAAATTTAAAGTATGCTGAGAGTGAAAAAAACTGCTTATCCCAAACTGTTAGTATGTTAAAAAGTTTTGAAGCAAGGTAAGTGTAGGACTTCATAAAGGATTTCTTAAAAGGTCTTGGAACTAATAGCAAGGTATTCCTTAGCCTATTGGAATACGCGTATGGGGGGAATTGGTGACTTAAAACAAACAATGATCTTAACGGTAAAATGTCAAGCTGTTTAAAAAGTGGAGTAACACCATTCTGTTTTTCCGTAACACCCTAATGATCTTTTCTGGTGTTTTATTGCTATTGGCTTAAGCGTTGTTACACAGGTCCCCCCCCCAACATGGGATGCTACATGAAGCCAAGAATGAACCAATGAAAAATATGACAGCAAAATTTCTACAGGGCATAAATATCTTAAATAATAAAACTTACGAAGTGTCCATACTAACTCACTCTGCAACTTTGAATGTGATATTTCCAAGTTAGATTGCTGTCAAAAATAATACCCAAGTATTTAATTGTGGAGTTATTCTTAATGAGAAGACATTGACTGCAAGCAGTGTTGCTACTGGATTGGATGCAGGAAGAACAAAAATATTTTAGGTTGAAGTCAAGTCAAAATCAAGTTGAAAACCGTGTATGTCGTCTTGTCACTCAATAACATTTTGCTTTTGTGAACCAAAAGTTTAATTTATTTAGATCTTTTTGCATGGACGTTTGAGTATCGGGTAAGTATATGAAACGTACGTTAGGGCCGTATCATCAGCAAAGGCCGTTAATTTACCCTAAAAAATGCTACATAAATCGTTTATGTAAACCAGGAAGAGAAGTACACCCAAAACGGAACCTTGCGGAACTCCTGAGTAATAGTTAAAGGAGGGCTTAGTATGTTATTAATTTTAACTGCCGAGTTCTTTTTGCTAGATAGCTTGCAAACCGTTTATAAACAACTCCTCCAACTCCTGTATGATGTAGTTTATTTAAGATTATTTCATGATCAACACAGTGATAAGCCTTAGTAATATCTATAAACAACTCTGCTACTTTTTTATTTAGGTTCAAACCATACTGAATTTCACTTGTAACGTTAAGTAATGCGTCTTCTGTGCTTTTACCCTGCATGAACCCAAATTGTCTGGGGTTCAAATATTGAGTTTTATCGAAGTAGGATAACAATCTGGACTTCAGTATTTTCTCTAGTAAATTTGCTATGATTGATAATAATGATATTGGACGGTAGTTATTTGTCAAAGTCTAATCGCCTTTTCAAAAATTGGATTGAAAATAGCCTTTTTTAATGCAGAAGGAAAAACGCCATACTCAGGCTGAGTTTGAATATATGAGCTAATACTGGGGATATAATATTACCAACTGATTTTATAATCTCTGCAGATAGATTATTTACACCTGGAGCTTTGTTGTTTTAGACTATTTATATAAGTTTGTACCTCTTCGGAACACGTAGGGATAAAAAGCATTGAATCTTTTGGTGTTTTAGGCTCAGGGAACCAGTCATAACTACTATTTGTTGGGTTATAACATATTATACCACCTGTTAATCGTTGAATGGTGTTCACAAAATCTTCATTAAGTTTCCGAGCTACTTTCAAGGGCTCTGTTAACAATTCATGATTTATTTCATTTAGGATGAAACTGATTTTGGGTTTGTCTCGAGAATTAGTTCTTGGTAGCGTATTAATTGTCGTCCATTGCTTTGATGCATTTCCAGAATGATTATTAATCAAATTTAAATAGTAGTTTTGTTTGCAAGTTTTTATTTCGCAACTAAGAGCATTTCTATAATTTTTGTATTGATTAACCACTAAAGCATTGTTTGGAAGTTTCTTAGACTTACTGTATAATTTGTTTATTATTTTAATTTTTGTAATCAACTCCTGGCTTACCCATGGTTTTAGTTTTTCCTAACTTGACTTTTGTCTATAGATTTTGAAAGAGCCGTTTGAATAAGATCTTTAAACAGAGAATATGCCAGATCCACATCCTCTAAGTCATATATACTTGACCAGTAAATTTCCTCAACTCTTTTACGCAACGCATTAACATTTTTTCCAAAAACTCTGGTTTCTGAGATATACCTGTACTTGCTTTGAGTGTAAAATCTAAACTACATTTAACAAGTTTATGACCGGTAATATCTAAATAAGATATCACTGCAGCACACTTAATTGCATCTTTACTTCTGAAAAATACATGATCTACTACTGTTTGGCGTTACTCTGGTTGGGACATTGAGGAATCTCTCGAGGCCGTTGGAAAATGTGTAATATTAAAATTGTCTCATATAGCTAATAATATTACATGATTCTATACAATGCACAGTTATTTTACAAACGTTAAGGCATCTCATATTTGAATAACATATTTTCAAGCTAAGGTCAATTTCGGTTAAAATTAACTAGAATTGCCTGTGTGCAGCTTGTGCATTCCATTTTGAGAAGCGAAATTATAAAATTGTTAAGTAGTAAACAAAACAATGACAGTCTGTAGTTATATGCAATCCTTGTAACAGATTTCGATTTAATTTAATTGAATTAAGAAAAAACACAAACCAAATAAAACTCTCATCCATATGAATAACATGGATACTTTATAATATAAGTCCCATAGGGTTACACGAGCTTCAAAACTTTGTAGTGAAAGAGTTTACCTATAAGAATACACAAACAACTTGTTTCAAGCTTTCCTGGAAAGAGGGTATCCCAAAAAACTGTTATCGGAAAAGCTAATAGTTAATAACAGGACCCATCAAAATACACAAGACAAATTTAACAATAACTTTCCAAAGCTAGTCACCCAATACCATCCTGGGCTACCTTTACCTTGAGGCCTAAATCGAAAATCTAAAGCCTTTTTTAATATCTGCACACCTAGACGCGCGTTTTAGAGTATAATATGTGGAGGGTGAATCTTAAAACAAAGAAGTCTTATTGTTTACAAAGTTTGCATGATGAGTATTAATAAAATAGATGTGTACCATAATTAATGGGGTTTTATATCAAGGAGAGATTCCACTACCGGGAAACTTGTTTTATTGAAAATTAAAGACTTTGCGACAGCTTGAACACACAAAAAAACACTTCCATAATGTAACAATAAAAGTTAAGTAGCTTATGGGAAAATAATAATATTAACATTTTTCTTTTCGTAATACTCACAGGTTGAATTGCTTCAAAGCGAAGGACGCAATAGAGGTTCGAAGACTTGCCTCCAGCCATTCTGTTGTTGTGTTGCGCTGACTAGAAACCTTAATACGCTTTTCTCTGCATAAATACTTTTCTGCAGAGAGTCCAATATTTTATTTGTAAAATATTTTTACTCTTTGAGAAAGAGGAGTAATATTTCATGTTAGAAATGTTAATGAGATGCCAATGATAAATAATGCTTGAGGATTATATTTTTACGTCTTACGAATTGACGAATCAAGTAATTTGTTTGGTAAAACAGCGAAATGAGATCTTTTAAACTTATGAGATCTGTTAAAACTTAAGCTGTTATACAGGGTGAGTTTTAAATGACCCCCTTCACTTTGTTCTACATTTGTTAAAATATCATCCCCGGACAACAGCCAATAATTTTTGGGTAGTTAGTACAGTACTATATTTTGACTATGTTAAAATGTCTAGCCACCATCTTGTATCCACCATATTGGATCAAAAACTTGTTTTTCAAATGTTACGGTGGCGTTGTAACTATAATTTTCAACTACTTCAATAGCAGTTCACCTGCTTTTAGCTACCTACTGTTGCTAATTGATTACCGCAAATCATTTACGGAGTATTGCAAACAAATAGTAAATAAGTGAAAGATGTAAATTTAATATTTCTCCATAAGCATTGAATACGTGATCCCCCAAAATCCAATAGGCAAATGTAAACAGAGTTAACAGTCAATTCAAAACGGTTCAATACAGCTAAATTATTCCCGCTGACGAAGAGCCCTATCAGCAAGGATATTATAACTGTGATGTCATGGAGATATAAACCGATATTGTAATTTATTTAAGGGATTGAATCCTTTACTATCACTTTATCTAATAAATATTTGGTGGCGTCAGTCTATTTGTTCGTTATTCAACTTTTCTGATATAAAATCATTTCCCTGATATTAAAACGTCCGCCAAAACCAATCTTATGTTTTTTTATTAATTGATAAATAACGTGGAAGATTTGTGTTTTTGCATAATAATTCATAAAATTTTGACATAATTAATTTCCACCCTATATCAAGGACTTAGAAAAACAAGCAAGTTATATGCACTAAACTTTACTGACGTAACAAGATTTTTTATTTTTTATTTAAATGGTCAATATGCTAAACCTTTAGAGTTTTCAAATGTAATTATTAGTAACATTTTAAACGTTATCCTCACGTCCTATGTCCTACATTTTGGATATGAGTCTACAACTTAGCTAGACACATTTTGATACAGGTAAAACTTAAATGTATTGATTAGCTATCATATCCAAGATTGGGATTTCATTCATTCCACACTCATAACGCATTCATAATTGCGTTAAAATACGTCTTAGTTGCGTTGGCGTCTTAGATAGTGATACATATAAAACACTGTCCTCAGACATAAAACTAAAGGGAAGGAGGGACCTGATGGACTTTAGATGGGAGAGTAGGAGAAACCCGCCAAAACAACTGGCGTCTGGGGAAATATCCTGTCAGCTGAAATTCCTTTCGAAAACAGGGTCATAAAACATCATCGGCCTGTTATTACAACTCAACCTGAATGTTTATGGTATTGTTGATATTACTTATAAATTTAACTATCGAGAAATATTCATGTGATCTTAAAATGTTTGTAAAAATATTACAGCATTATAATTGAATAGGATCCAATAAACTACGTCTCACAAAAATACAAAATATATTTACATAGATTAGAATAAAAATAAATTAAATTTACCCACCAACGGTGAGATTAACAATTATTTATTCCGTTAGGTGTTCAAAAAAATAAAATAAATAACAAAAAGACTATTTGACTTTTTATCAACACAAATAATGGTCAGGGACAAAGTAAAAATACATAAAATTGTCCAAAAAAAGTTTTAAAACAAAATGTAACCTGCATATAATTTAAGTATGAAAACACTTTGAGCAAGTCTAAATTACAAAATTCTAACTCAGAAACCTTAAAGCTGTTTTTAAAGAATAAAGTAGATCCGGAATTTGGTGTGTCGTTGACGACTACCGATGATTCTGTCATAGGGATGATCCCAGTCCTGGCATGTAAATGTCGTCAGTACTGTAACGCTCACCCCTTGCTCTGCTGGAACTCTTCACGCACAGATCTATAGTCTATGTGGACTGGCAAAATAAGGCAAAAAGAGGCTGCCAGCCTTTTTAAAAACAAAATTAAATAAACAAATAAGTCAATTACGTATTCTATTTTTAAATAATTCGTAATAATTTGAAAATACAAACTGTGGAAGGGTATTGTTAAATTTCACATGAGCATCGAAATGATTAGACTAATCTTTTGTAAGTCTACAATGTGGCACTTCAACTTCCCTTTGACCTCTTGGGGAGTAGGCGTAAATTTGGCCTATTAAACTGCACTAATGTTCAACATTAAGTCTTATAGGTACAAATTTGAAACTGTTAAAATGTGTATTTCCTCGAATAAGAACTTGTAATGAGCATCCCATGAAGATTTTGTAAGATGTCTGAAAACTTTTTCCTGAATTTAATCTATATTGTTTTAATCATATGGAAATTTTTCAGATATATACATATCTTATGATTATGTTTTATAAAATCAGAATAATAAATGATGATTATATCCTGATAAAAAACAGCATTTTAACATTTTATTTTTATAAAAATACAAAACGAGAAATTTGTTTGGTCACAAAATCAAGATTCGCAGCAGAGTAAAGTTCACTACCAGTGTTGATTATAAGCAACACTGTAAAAATACAGTAACTCATATGCAACATCTCCTCGAAAGCGTGGGTGCTTTGTATTCCATGTTATATACAACCGTGGATGAATGCATGTATCATAATAATATGCTATGGTTTATATCTTGCATGATAAGAATTTTAAAAAAACATAGGAGCCATAAGCAATAACAAAGTTTTCTTTTGTTATTTATCCATGCATTCAGTGTTTTGTTATTAATTCTATATTTTTCTAGCTTTAACAATAGTTTTATTGCTATACAAAATGTTACTCTAAGTTCTAAGGCTTAACAATTTTGTTATCAAGTTACTTTGACCAATAATGGTTATTACTATTACCGAAACAAACAAATAACGAGATCGCACGAAGCACGCTGACGTGAGGGAAGTGAATTTACGCATTAAAACGTTAAAAATATCAAATAAAGGGTTTAAACCAACACTAGCTACATTTTTTTGAAAATTGACAAATTTTATTTTTTGGCTGTTTTGATGCTCTTGGTTATATTTAAATTAACTAATAGGATGCCAATGTTAGAAGGAGGTATTGTCAGGATAGCAAGTTGGTATGGGGGGTGATAAAACGATATTAAAACATGAAAAACAGCCTTTTCCAGTGTAAAATACTCATAAGACAACGTACTGTATTTTGACAATTAGCATTTCCTTTAATAAATCGGTAAGTACTTGTGCTAGAATGTTGAGGGAGGGCTTATAATCTTTGGCTTTTTTACGTATAATAAGTTAATGTGGAATAAGTGTACATTTGGGGCTTTTCTGACCCAAAAAATAAAAATTTGAAAACTTAAAATCCCTAAAAGGGGGTTAGAGTTTTCCGATTGTTTTGCCCAACAAACTTGTCCAGCTGATTATAAAAAGAAATGTCTCTACGAAATTTAAAGTAAATCTGACAAAAATTGCGACCGCTAGAGTGTGAATACAGTTCAGTGGTAATAATTACTCTCGACAGATATTACACAGCCTTTGGTAGTAATCATGTAGTATATGTCAATCTTATGTCCGTACAAACTAATAATTGCACTATGAAGAATAAAAGTAAAATAAAATATACTCATATCAGAGATATTCATGAGACACAAAAATACACGAGCTAAGGAGATTTTCTGTGAGGGTAAAGTATTGATTATGCATCCTACGGAATTAGATCTATAAGATTACACATCCTCAACCGATAGGATATATGATAAATATTAAAAGTTAATTGGTGTAGTTTTCCAGTCTCGCCTACTACGTAGTAGAGTCGACCTCGGTCTACCAATAGAGAACTGAAGTAAATTGATGAATGGCAGTGAATAAATGAAGTGAGTTAGGTAGCCACATTGTGAGAGACGAGTAGCGAAGTGGTTTATGCATTAATGAATGGAATATACAAGAGATACAACAATAAATTAGTTCTAGGCAATAAATGTTCTTTGCTACTTTGAGCAAAGTCAGAATATTTAATACGATATAAGGATGATTATTCGATATATGGATCATATGGATGATTTAAAAATCGGATGATTATTCACGTATAACTAGCCTTCGATTTAACCACAGTATAATTGCATTATAATTACAATTTTGTAAATTTCTAAGCCCAGTAAACAAAACTTACTAAACATATACTAAACTTCATTATTACCAAATTGTATTTAGTTTATTGTATTCACTGATTTTTTTAAATATTGAAACAGAATTCTACATTTTTCCTGTCTCGCTGTTAAATAATGTCACTGAAATTACGTTAATTGAGAGGGTGGGAAGAGTCACAAATGTGCAGTTGTAACTGCGGGCGCTACACCCGCACAGCCGCATTTGGTAATAGCATTATTAGTAATTATGTATGAGTATGTTGCAAATCAAAAATGAATGTCAAGAGAAAATAGATCAAAAACACCATGCGTTAAATACTGCATATATATGAGTTAGTTATCGCTAAGAATACCATGATAATGATACAAATCATCATAGAATAGAGTGCCTTGTTTTTGATTTGTAATAAAATACAGATATGTATACATGTCTGTAGTAGGCTCAATAACCTTTGTAAAAAGGTTCGATTAAAAAAAGTGGTATAAACAACTAAAGTAACATGTGTGAATTTAAGATGGAAACCCAGACGGATCGCCCTCAAAGGGGACATTTTGGGGGTTTTAACCCCAACAATGCAATTTATGTTTTTTACATATAATGTTGTAAATATCACATTTTGGTTTACACTCTTGGATTCAACTTAAAAAGAAAATACAGTTTAGTACTTTAAATTATTGTGCTCTACGTCAATTGGTAACCAAGATGTTGAAAGTGCTAAACACAGTACGTTTTCCAATGATATCATTTTCGAGATTAGGTCAAATTTTATAGCTCACTTATTTATCAAATGCATCTTGATGGAACTTGGAGAGTGGTTTCATATCATTGTTTTTGATGATAGTTGTACAATAACTCAATTTGGTTGAAGATGGTTCCCTTAGCAGCAAATTTGCGTGCTCAGCACCAATGTTATTCTTATAGAGAACAAGTAAAATGTTATGTCTCCCTTGATTACGAACATAAATTATTAAAATTTGATATGTCGCTTCACCTGGTTGACTAATTTTTATATTTAAATAAAATCCCATATTTTATTAATCGTTACAGCAAACTTGTGTACTCAGTTCTAATGTTATTCTTACGAAGAATAATCAAAATACTATATCTCTCTTATTTATTATTATATTTTGATGAAACCTGGTAAGTGGCTTCAAGAAGTAGTGAGGTACATATAAATGTGTATTTGAAATTTTCTGAGTACTCAGGTTTCCTGTGACGGGGGTATTTAACATAGCACGTTCTACTGTTAAAACAGCTAAATATTTCTTAACTGTTATAATTATAATATGTTACCTAATAATCTGCAAAGCTTCCAATAAATTCCTGTGGTTATTAAAATTATCATTATTGTAAATACATGGTTTGAGATTTTTGAATATACACAAAGGTCTCCTCCTAACCTTGATATTATGATTCTAGAAACAAATTACCTGACCAAACACTAAAATACATAGATTCCAGATTAATTGATATTATTATTTGCAAGGACTACTCCAATTTTCAATTATTATTATACAATTTTTGTTTAATTCATAAGTGTTTGTGTTTTAACGAATTTCCCCTATAGGGAAGAAGCTATTACCGTAGGTCTCATGGTAAGACTTAAGCCCGAGACTATGATAACTTTTCATTTTGAGGTCCCCAGATGCCAAAAACACCATTCGTTCAAATTTTTATATATGTATATATATATTTATATTTTTTTATATTTATATTTTCGTTCTTTAATTTTGTTAGATGTTATAGTTTTTTATTTATACTTATTATACTTTTATTTTATTTTATACACCTGAAGAAGCGAAATGCGAAATATAGTGTAATGTATTGAATTTTTCAGTTCCTTATTGAATTGTAGCTATATACACAATATATATGTGTTATATATGTGCCCGTAAGCACGATAACTCTCGTAAAAAAGGTCCGATCTTAATGAAATTTGGTACAAATGTGTAAAGTACCATTTATTTGAACGAGTTCGAAAACCAGATGAATCGCACCATCCGAAGGGGGGTTTTTGGGGGGTTTTGTACCCCAAAAATGTGTTTTTTGGGGTTTTCACATTTAATTTTAATTTAAATCAAATTTTAATTTATACCATTGAATTCAGCTTAAAAAAACAAACAATTTTGTATTTTGATCATTGCTCTACGTCAATTGGTTATCGAGATATTGAAAGTGCTAAACACAGTACGTTGTCTAATGTTATTCTTATGGAGAAAAAGAAAAATTGTATATCTCGCTTATTTATGAACATAAACTGGCGAAATTTGGTATATGGCTTGATCTGGTTATGGTTTATTGTTTTATGCACAAAAAAACAATTTTTCGCCTATGGCTCCTGTAGCAGCAAACCTAGGTACTTGGTCCCCATGTTATTCTTATGGAAAATACTTAAAATGTTATATATCGCTTATTTTTTAATGTATATGGATGAAACTTGGTATGTGACTTCACTAAGATGAGTTCTATTGATATTTGCATAAAAACCCATTATTTTGTGTGCCTTGTTGCAGCAAACCTGCGTACTCATCCCCAATGTTATTCTTATGGAGGATAATTAATATTTTAAATATCGCTTGTTTGTGAATACATTTCTTATGAATCCTGTTAAGTGTTATAATGTGTTATGTTATATATTCATTGGAAATTCGCTGAGTATGCAGGTTTGCTGCAACGGGGGTATTTTATATTTGTATTTACTATTTCGTGTGTCCAGACACAATAATATTACAACACGATTCTTTGTGTTATATAAAATATTAGACACGTGTTATGTTAACACACTATGTAGTGCTGAACCACTTCATTATACTGATATAATAAAAAGAGCTTTACAATTCAAAGTGGTTTGGAGGGTAACACGTTAAGTTCAAATTACAATTAAAAACATTTAAAACAATGTTATAGTAGCAGTTGAGAAAGACTGCAACCATTAACTTTTGATAGTATCATGAGAGATGGAATCTACATTAAATTGTTGGAACTGTGACAGTTTCTGATTAAAGAATAAATCGGTTACTGAGTAGGGCATTTGTCAATCCTTCTGACAGTGGGTGACAGGGTTTTATTTGCAATTCCTTGTACTGAGAAACTTGCCTTCTTAAACATGATTTATGCATTTGACCGATCAAACTATGACCTTTTAAGTTTCACATTATTACAAATAATATACTAATCTAAAGATTTTTCAAAATAGCAATGGCATTTTAAAATAAAAAAATAAATATTATTTGTATAAGTATTGCATCTTCAAACCGTTTATGCTGAAAATCCATTTTTCTCCAACTTAATTTGTTGATTTATCTTTTACAACAAGCTGGATTTTGGGTTCGTAAGGTTTTATATGAACAAATATAAGCTCGCATATATTTTCTTTAGAAAGGTATATTTTTATTTATAAATTATTTTATAAAAAATACTTCCCGAAATGACATTTTATTCTACTCTTATTCACAGGAAATTTTCTAGAAAAACAAAATTGCTTCAATTAAGTCGTGGTTTATGAAATTAAAATTATCAATCAATTATGCAATCTTTCTCAACTGCTATTATAACATTTTTTTTAAATGTTTTTAATTTTAATTTGAACTTAACATATTACCCTCCAAACCACTTTGCATTGTGAATCCCTGTATATTATATCAGTATAATAAAGTAGTTTATCACTATATAGTGTGTTAACATAACACGTGTCTAATAACTATTACTAAAAGTGTTTTAGTAAAAGAAGTACAGATAACATGATATTTGCAGAGATTTAGCTTTAGTGTATTTAAATCCAACTTACCCAGTTTATTACTTATTATTGGAATGAAAGGAAACCATCTTGTGACTCAAAAGTAGTATTTAAATAAAACTTTAATTACAAAAAAATGTAACTTCTGGCTAAGCTAAAAGTCATCCACCCTTTTAATCGATCTTAGAGTTGCTTTCGAGTCCAGATAATTAACAGTATCTATAAAAAAATTAAAAAACTTGTTTGGCGTAAAAATGTGCTTTGATGGTAGATTAACATAATAGGTTGCTAAATTGGAAAAAATGCGAATTATGTATTTAATATTATTTATGAATGCATACCATACTTTACTTTGTTATATTTAACTTACTTTATATTACTATAACTGTCATAGAAGTAGATTAAGAACTAAGGAAAGTGGGTGTGGAAATAATTAACGTCAGATTGGATTACTTGGTTTATTACATAATACAATAATAAAATATAAAGCCAGTATATCAATGTTTACAACGTTTAAATTTAGTTTTGGGTTTGTATACAATGACATTTAAAAGTAAACACAGATCAATTGAGTGCCTAGGTGGTATACATGATGTTGAATCGGCACTGTTGAATACCATCGGTTTAAATAAACGTTAAGGTGACACATTACTAGACACATACAGCTATGTACAGCACACTCAGTATTGAAGACCATCAAATAACAAACTTAATGTTTTCAAAAATCGGTAAAATCCGGTAAAAACTACTTATACATATTATTATATCTATGGGTTTAAAATTGCTTTAAAATGTATAGGCCTACACTAACGATTTGATAATCTACCAGAAGAGATGAATCGATCGGGGTGTACCAAGCAATCCCGGTCCCGTTCCTCACTAAAGTACGAAATAAAAAAACTTATGTAAAACAGTAAATGCAGAGAGTACAGAGCGACATCTAGGATGACAGCTACAAGCCCGCACAGTGGACGTAAATAAATATAAAAAACTAAACTATTTGATTACTTGTTCGAAACATCTAATGTAAGACATCGAGACTATAGAAAAACGCTAAATCGAATGTTTATGTTTTCCATAGTCTTGCACAAATAAGAAAAAAACATCCCGCTCGAAGGTTGAGGTTATGTCGACACGAAGTAACAATAATACTTGACTTATGAGGTGGCCAACCAACTAGGATCCGAGAGAATGTTGATATTTGCAGAAAGTTGAATGGAATGAAGACATCTACTGTCGGTTGCGTCTTGCACCTGTAACACAACGAATGCATTACCATACATCGTGAATCACACGTTAGAGACCGTGCATGCATCATGTCACGCCTCCCCGGGGGGGAGTGGGTGGGGCACATCGTGACAGACCGTGACACGGGGGAGGGAGGCTCAGGGCTGCGTGACATGTCACGATTAATGGAGTAAAGCCTGCGAAATCATTAGTTACAGTGACGAAATACCGTACGCCACAATCCAATACTTAATAATTAATAAGTTTGACGTGACAGGGGGGAGGGGGGAATAATGAGCAGCGTGGCAGAGCGTGATACGGGGGGGGAGAGGGTCCAAAAGGGCTGAATATAGCGTGACGTAATTTATGCATGGCCCCTTTATCATGAACCAGATGGGGAGGGAGGAATCTCAAAGAATCTTAACTATCAGTAAAATTCCCTATGATTAAGGCAATAACATTACAACTTAAGGGTTTAAAAACTGTCTAATGTACAGGTTCATTAGTGTTCTGGAAATCGGTCTATGCTCAACGTGATACGATTGATGTTAACATAATCCTGTCGTTTTGTTATAGTTAATCAATAATTTTATGTGGACAACGAATGAAATTAAGTTTTGTTGGCTAAATTTTAAAACAGACTCATTTTATAAAATAAAGAAAAAACACGTAAATTGAAAACAGGCTGAAAAGAAAATAAGGAATAATATGAAACTCTGGATGTCAAGAATATATATTTCCCGGGCAAAAACATTTTTTACAGCTTCATGAATGAAAACAAGACATTCAACCTGAGACGTTGCTTACATGAAGCTTGAAATGTCTTGACTGATTTCATTTTCGTATAGTGCCTGTGAGCTAGGCATATTTGTAATATAGTTTAAGGTAATGGCGTTTGGATTTTCGTTAATGATAGTTAAATATTCTTCCCCACGATATTGTGACGATTAAATTATGTATAAAAGGCAAATCTATCGACAAACAAACAACATAGACATTGTTGTTAGTATTCAGATACTATTCATATAATAAAATGATCCATTTGCCACCATCTGGAGACACTTCTAAAAAACCCGGTAATCGGATTTGTAGTTTCTTAAACACGAGCTTAATGGGTCTCCTTAGTGAATAAAATAAACTTCCCTTGGAGCGAAGGCCTTTTAAATATGTTTACAGCTTAAAAACGCATAGCTCTCTTTGTTTATACCATTTTTGTAAGCACAATATGAGCGTTAAAGGGGAGGGGAGTCGTAATACAACTTCAAGAAAGTGTTTCAGTTATCAAGACGTTATGTTATAATTATTGTTTATTTTCTTAGATACGTGTTAATAGAAACTGTTGACACGATCATTTACTACCGAATTTCCTACGGAAAAATGAGCTATTGCCAAGGCCCGAAGGGTGAGACTTAAGGCCAGAGTCACAATAGAGGTTTATAACGTGACCCCTAAAACACGTGTTGGGGTGTATAAAGTATGTATATGTATGTATTAAACACTTTACATACATAAGTATAGAAATTTCAGTCAAAATAACTAGATACCTTCCTTTCTTAAAGTGGGAAAGGTTTTGCGTTATATAATAGGAACACCGTACTTTTATATAAAATTTGTCCGTTTTTGTGTTAAACAAATTGTAAAATATGTCTAACATGTAAAAATAAAGTATGCAAAAATAAACATTTAAAAAAAAAAAAAAACTCTCTCAGCATTACAGTACAAACAAGGAGAATGTAAACACAGTACGTTGACTTATCGGGATTTGACATTGGAAAAAACTGTGTTTTTTTTATTCATTGAAATACTCTAAAATCTTTTACAGTCTTGACTGAACCACGTCCTAACCTCATAATGCGCATTATTTGCATCATGTTATTGTAGATAAATAGACCTATCAGAACGGCTAAAAAATAAATTATTTTCTAATACTTACAAAAATTGGAAAAATTGTCCGCAGACTAATACTGTAATGGCCTAAAGCAGAAGGTTAAACTAGAAAGTCTTCAACTTTTTGATCACACTCCACCCTCTACTATCTCCAATACCATCGGCGAAGGGACCACAAAATTAAACTAAAGTTGTAACTTATCCCACTACCACGAAGGACGTCTGATGGTCTTACCCGTGTTCTTATTGGCTCCCTTGGCCGGCCTGGCTCCCTTACTTTTACACTTCTTGGTGATTTGCCTGGTCTGGTCGCAGGACGAGTCGCTCTTGTCCTTTATCGTGTCAGTGCGCACCATCTCATTCTGGGCACTGCAGCTGCTCCACGTGCCCTTCTCATAGCGGCAGGCTGCGGGCACATACACATCCACCACTTTAGAAGCCATGCACAGGTGCATATCTTGTGATTTGCCGTGGAATTGTGACTTTTCTTAGAACTGTCACTTATTATCATGCTCTTCCGGCATTCTCTTTCAAGGAAGACTCTGATTTTTTTAAATGATTATTTATTTTAAAATTTGTTTTGTTAGGCATGAAACATTTGAACCGGATGTACATTTAATCAACTGGGTTAGCTGGACATTATTCTGGAACCGAAGCTAACTGGATTCATTAGTACATTTATTTTCAAACAATAACTCATCCACAAATAAAACTGTAATTTGAAAGAAGATAAATATAATCAAAAATAGAACGCACTGCGAGGCACTGTAATTGAAAATAAGCCAATGTAAATGATAACATGCGTAAAAAGGTTCACAAACTTTCATAGCTTGAGACGATGTAATTTAAAATTTAATCCGAAATGTATAATGCAATTTACCACGATGCGGGAAATAATTAGGTTATTTTAATAAATAATTTAATAAGAACACATTAACAAAAGTACAGTAATTTTAAACCTAATATTGTAAAGTTACATATGGGAATGAACAAATATTTTCAAGCGCAGTTTAAGTCACGTCAAGAAGTTTTGTAATAACGTATAACTATTTAGACAATCAAATTTTCGATTTTGAAACCATTATTAAGAATTATTTATAAATTTTTAAGGATAAAAATATGCGTGTGTTGTACTTAAGCTAATTGATGTTCCTGGGTTAAATACTATATTTTATTTTTATTTTCATAACAGAAGCCAGGGGATAAGGCTTGATTTGAAATATTCAAATTGAGACGATATTAAAAAAATATATATAATAACTAAATTCACTAAAAATATGTGTTCGTAACCATAATAAATAATCTGTATATATCTTTATACGTTGATCCAAACAAACCTTTTGTGATTTAACCTATGTA
Source organism: Allygus modestus (assembly GCA_963675035.1). NCBI lineage: Eukaryota > Metazoa > Arthropoda > Insecta > Hemiptera > Cicadellidae > Allygus > Allygus modestus. The sequence goes on along the minus strand of OY776114.1, from coordinate 78,879,778 downwards.
AAAACCAATAAATTATTCGTGATGAAAATGCTAAAAGCTTAATCACGAATGAGATTGAAAAACGAGTTTAGTGTTAATGATACACTAACTAAATTATCTAAAAATATATTTTCATAATCATAATCAGTCCATATTAATACGTTGATCCAAAACAAACCTTTTGTGATATAATCAATGTAAAACCAGTAAATTAGTTCGTGATGAAAAGCTTTTACAATTTTGAGAATTATACTAGCAATTTTTAATATTTTGTACATTAATTTAAATAATGAACATACAATCACAAATATTTACCCATGCACACATTTGTTCTGAGGTTTTTTTATGATTTTCACAAAAGGCTAAGAAAGGTAAGTTTGCTAGTCCTAAATAGTATTAAACTGTTGATTTACGTCGTTTACAATAAATTTAAGATTTCACCTTCGACAAAGGTGGGGCTGACATATCGCTAAAGAGTGAATATTTTTCAAGTTAAAACAATAATCAAAATCTTGTACTGCTCATAAGAGCTTTTTACTTGCTTAAATTAAGCATAAATGCTTTGATAAAACAAGTTTATAGCTTTTTTAAATTATGCAAGTTTAACACTCTAGTCAAACTTGAGGTAAATTAACTACATGCACTCCAGATTATTACTATGTTCCATAATATATTAGCAATGTACGTTATTTTGCATAATATGCACAATTTTACACTATTAAAATTTTATGATTTTTACTAACGTATGGGTATATTCCATAAAATAGAAAATTAGGTCCTATTTCATAGTTTCTATAGGATTTAATAAATTTTGAGTGCTAAACTATATAACATAAACAATATACTCCAATGAATGTAAAATAAAGATTCCAACATTTAAAAAGTTTTTAAATAGGCATGGACACAACCAAATATATATCACTCAACTAAAGTTAATCGATATAGGGGAATAAAAAAACCAAGTTCAAATTATTTATTAGTTTTATAAGTTAAATGTAAGTTTGCCAAACGCAGGGAATAAAAAGTTCCCTAAATAAGTCAAGCATTAAATATAAATCAATATAAATAAATATAAAGCAAATAACAAGCAATAAAGCTTTGCAAAAAGGCCATGCCATGCAAAGAAAAATAAATACAGAGTTACTTTGCCACAGGGAGCAGAGATATTCTGTGTTCACCTTTAAGGCTCATTTTCTGTTACACCTTTATTCTCAAATACATTGAAAGATGCGTAATAACGAATACAGTAGACTCTCATAAATCCGGATCGCTTTTTCCGGACTCCCGGTTACAGTCTTTATTACAGTATACTTTATTTGTATTTACAGTGTTATATTAAATCCTTACACATGTACATATATTGCAATGTTTTCTGTTTATACAACAGTTTTATCACATTTTTAAGTAACAAATGTATTCCTCTGATAATCTGACCTTTTTTGTATCCAGACGATACTATTGGTCCCCTTGGTTACTGTATTGACGGTTTACCGTATTACAGAGTGTTTATATCTTTATTCTAGAAGCTCACTGTTGTATTAGCAAATAAACATAGATGTATATTGTCATAATTTTTTACTATAAAGATGGAATTGATGATTCAAGCCCAGTTTTGAGAAATCCGGATTTTTCCAAATTCGGACTGGCCGTCTGTCACAATAGTCCGGATTTCTGAGAGTCTACTGTAATATCAAAATGTAAGATGAAACAGGAATACTTATTGAAACACAAGTGATTAGCGACTATTATATTATATGATTAAAACGTTTGGAACGACTTTCTAAACTAATAAACACCACAGATAGGATCTTATTGCCTTGCAATTCTCTAAACTACTCTCGTTGATTTAACTATCTTTTAAATCATGTTTTAAGCCAATTTTTATCTCTTTGCACAAAGCCATACAAATTTTAATGTAAACATTTTTGAACTGTTTGCCAAAAGCTAAATCTCGAAAGCGTTACTTAACCAAAAATATAAGTCAGACGTTTGATGCTTTTATTTGATCTTTAAAACTTTACTTTTTTTGCAACATTAAACTACGCAAATTGAGACCTAATTTATGTTTAGTTATGTATTCCTGTGCTAACCTTAAGTCTTTCAATACGCCTCTTATAAACGCACCTTTTAAGAAGTCTTTATAGTAAAATGATAGGATGATTTAATTGTAAAAGTTTTAATTTGACTAAGAGAATTTTCAAACTTTGACCGGTGGTAATTTTCTGTTGTAGGGTTTGCAGAAATTGAAGATAATGAAACCAATGATTCACATGTATTTGTTTCCTCATCTTTGGGATAATCAAATATATCAAAGAACTAAAATAGTTTATTAGGTAATTATTGCGTACAATTTAAAATATTTTTTCACTGGTAACATTTTTTTCTACACTTAAGCTGTATATTATATTTATTTTTATTGATTTGTTTAATTATTTAAGTGTTATTGTATTAGGTCCTATTATAACTGTTATTGTTATGTTATTAGTATTACAGTACAGTACTACTATTTTTATTCTCTTCTTGGCAGACAACGAATTCAGGATTTTCATTTATTTATTCAAAAATCATTTTTGTATATTTGTTATTACAGTTTTTCAAATTAAATTTAGTGTTTGAACTTACTATGGTTTTACAATCCTGGTTAAAGTAATAGTTAGAATGCAAACACGGTAATACGCCCTAACATGTCTGACACTTGTGCGAGTTAAGGTTTCACCGACATACATTTTGTCAAGTTCTCGCTAGGGAATAAAAATCATCATCCTCATGTTGGATAGTGGCCAAATAATAGCTTTTACTGTTACAGAAACTAAATATTATAAATGGTTTAACATTAAACATTGTTTTACAAATTCTACTCTTTTTTAAATATGAACATAGATTTCAATTAAAGTAGTGTACTGACTCAACTAATTTATCTAGCGATCAAACAGCCATTCGAAGCAACCTAACCATTCATTGTTTCGTGTATGGTATCTGATTCAGATCCTGCTGATAGATTGGCGGATGTTAGAGGAGGGGGGTACCGTGTTAAGCTCCACGTAGTTGGTCGCTGTGCATCACAATGGATGCGACCCTTAGCAAATTCATTTGCAACACAATACCTTTGTCTACTGCATAACTTCTACGAAGCTGTATTTGGTCCAAGTAATAACGCGTGTTAAAAGCTACATTCATAACAAACGTTAATATATTATTAACATTTGTAATACAAACCTATAACATTATTAGTGTAATCATTTTAAATCAAAATGTCTCCAATACCTTAAAAAAAAATATAAGCATAATACTTGGTGTGTGTGTTGAATTTTACCTCCGGAATAACATACTAAAAGTCCTCGAAAAAAAACATGTGCTACGGCCGCCATAGTGGAAAATGGCGGTCAGTGTTCACTCTTTTGCTTATAACTTTTATTATTGATGATAGAGCGAAAAGTTTCAAATAAAAGTTGTTTGAAATTAACAAATGCACAATTCCGATTATTATCACTTTTGCTCTAAACCTAACGGTTTTCGAATCATCAATGATTTAAAGATATAAATATATACAGGTGAGTCAGACCACACTTACAGCATGTATAAGGGGGGAACGGTTTAGTATAAATATATCCAACACAATAATCTGTACTAAATCGCATATAGAAAATCTATTAAAAATATTCTTATCGAAATCTATTATACAGGGTGCTCAAAAACGAAGGTCATGAGTTTAAAACTGGAAATATTCTTAGATGAACATAAGACAATTATACATCATTTTAAAGGTTTTGTCAAAACAAACATGTTTTTGAAAACAGAATCCACTTATTTAAACTTGTTGAAATTCGCCAAAACATAAATAAAATTAAAGGATTCTACCACGAAGGTGACAATCACGCCCAGGTGGTAGGTTCTTTAAAAAAATGAGTCAGAATAAAAACACGACAAACAGATGGCTAATGGTAATATCCTGACCGTAACAAGGAAGAAGGCAATTTCACCTTGTTATCATGAGCTGAGGAGCCACTTTATTTTAGACCCTTGTTTTATTGGCGATAGTATTTTATACACGCACCTTTATGCCAAATGTAGAACTGTTCGTATTCTTGGCTATTATTCATACATTTTGTTACAATGCACCAAAAAAATCGAACAGAAAACAAATTAAACTCCATGCATTCTTTGTACTACTACCAACTTGCAACACCATGAGGCAGCATGAGCATAACACACAACTAAACAGGTAGTGAGTGATTTGGAAGCGACAGACCTTTCTTACCTTTCTTGCACTTCTTCTGGATGGTCTTGGTCGGCTCACAGTTGGCGGGAGCGGTAGTGTCGCCCTTTTTGCGGTCCTTCAGTGTGAGTGTGCGCGTGCGCATGTTGTTCTTGGGATCACACTCCGACCACGGTCCCTTCTCGTATCGGCATGGCTCTGGAAGGAATTTTATAATGCCTTACTGATGGTTACTGAGGATTGGATATGATAAATGATTGGAGATGGAGAGTTAAAATAAGGAAGGGTTTTGATAGTTACAAAATAACCGTGTTTAAAAATTTATTTAATTCAGATCAATATCAACAATATTTTTAGGCCAAACTCTAATAAAATAAAATAACTAAAAATTCTACCATTCAGTTACATGAAGTTATTTTAGTAGCATGTGAATAATAGGCTGTTCCTGCATACAGATATAATATAAAACACGTTATTTTTGTACATAATCTCTATATTAAATATTATTGTTTTGTATTATTATAAGTATACGTATATATTTATTTTGCATTATTTTGAAATTATTTATTATATTAATATCTTTTAAAATTATACATGTCAAGCAATAAGTTTAAGATGCGATGAAAGAAAATATAAGACAATATTGTGAATGTATTTGTTTTAAGAACAATTTTATTTTTCTTTGTTTAGCCGGAGTTTCTAAGCCCGATAAGAAGATGGAAACGCTTTGTCGTTCTCTGCAGGATTCATTCTATGGTAAACAATCTCTTCCCTTTTTCTTAAAGGGAAGAAATGCTGGGATATTAAAATTTCCCTGTAAATGATTTAGTAGTGTATTAAACAAAGACAATATTGTTTGTAATAATATAATGATTAAATATTGTTAATGATTCTTGATCGTCCATTGATATTATAATCCGATAAAACACCCAAGGATGTTGGTGAACTTTAAAAAGGATAGAATTAACAAGGCCCAAACATATTTTTGACGAATTGTGAAAATTTGATGGTATGAAAAGTACTTTCTAGAAATAATGAGGATTATTAATTCTATTTTATATTCGTGAGTAATAAAACAAAAGGAACATGACTGACACCTAGTATTTATCCTCCAGTTACAGCGAAGTGGTGCTTGACACGAGAAGCATTGAGAAATAATTCCCGTTGAAATAACAACGGAATTGTTATCAATGTCTAAAAGGAGGCTAAAGCATTCAATATTTAACAATCTCGCCAATACCTTAAACCCCATAGTAAATTTATTTCTACTAGAAATCCTTTCTGAGAGTTTATCGGACCCTCCAGCCCTCGTTACAAACACCACATTATTCTTCTCGCTTTTTCTCTTTGCAAACCAGTAACGCTGAATAAATAAATCTACATAAATAAACAACCAGCCATTATCTACCTACTAGTCAAATTAGTCAAATTAGTCAAATTAGTCATTACGTACCTACTGGCAACCTCCAACTGGTAGGTATATTTTACTATTTATCAAACAACCTCCATATTTTTTGGTTTGCCTAGTATTTTTTCGATCCGATTTGAAAAATCTATAGTGTTACATATTAAAGTGTTTAAATCTTATATTGAAATAGTTAGATTAACGTTAAAGGTTAAATGTTTGAGCTATTTATCTTATTTGTTATTATTAATTTACCAGATAACTTCCATAATATTATTTATGCACACTGATGATAAACACATAAATTTACATTTTATTTTACCAAATGCTTATACAACTATTACTAATACTTGCATTGGTGTAAATTCTACTGTAACCTGGTAATATAAGAGAATAATAACACTAACAAGTTTGAATTCATCAAATAACTTTTAACTATAAAACCTTAAATCTAACTCTGGACTTTTATTGGAGTAACAACGTAAGTGGTCGACATAAAAGAACGGAAACATCTTTTAAAAATATACACGTCAAGCAATAAGTTGCGATAAAAGAAATCTAAGACAATATTGTATTATTAATTTATGTATCTTATCGGGAACTAAAATGTTAGAAAGAGGAACTCTTATCCAGATTTAATTATAAACTCACTGAATCGCAGTTAATTAAAAGAACTGATTTTAATTGGAAACGAATTTTGGAAAACAAATAAATCTAAACAAATCTCAGTTAGTTATTTGACTAAATTATTGTAGAGTGTATTTTTGTATTTTAAATTAATTGATCTAAATTATCAATTGGTATGATAGTATGAAAGGTCCTGGATATATGTTTGTAAAAGAACAAATAAAAATAATATTATAAAGGTGAAAGTTCGTACGTGGCTTTATCGGTCCATGCACTAACTATTGGACCGATTGAGCTAAAGTTTGGAAGAAAGATATTAATATACCCTAAACCTAAACATAGGTTCTGATAACCCTAGCATGAAGTGACGCCAGAACCAAACTTAGGCCTACCACTTCCAAAACTTTAGAGCTCTATCCCACTGGCTTTCAAGGCTATTACGTTCACATCTATTATAGATCAAATCTAGCTGCCAGGAAGATAGGTAATATTTTACCATCACTTATGAGTGACCTGCGGAACTACTTCCATCCCAAACTCCTTTTGGGCTTTGCACCATTTCCCTGCAAACTTCCACTGTTAATCTCACACAACAAGTACATATAGGCCCTACTTTCGTTACGAAAAGTCTTTAGAATCTGTCCCACTGGCCTTTTAAATTTCTTTGATAATCTCATTGACAAGGTACTAGTCCGATTAAGTTGATATTTGGTAGGAAGATAGAAGAAAATCTATATAAGTTGTGGTATAAACCATCTTGTCTATAACTATACAAATAGTGCAGGTCTATCGCAGGTCTACTCTCCTTAAAAAATACTTTCAGGCTGTGCCTCCCTAGGTTCAAAACTTCACGTCGATTTTTAGCATAAAACATTTACTGGACAGACATTAATACACTGTAAAACAAAAATGTTAAAAACTGGAAAATACTAAAGCTAATGAACCTTTCCAAATACCTAACTGTGATCATAGGCAAAGCCGTGACGAACTACCCCTAATATATCAATTGCTATACAATTACCTTTGTTGTTCTTGGTCCCTCGCTCGCTGCGGATGAGGACTTCCCGTTCGTCTTCTTCCCAGATCTCCCCCTCGGCTCTCACTACCGCCGCCACCAGGACCACCGCCGCTACCACTCCACTCCACTTCATCTGGAAATTACATATATTGTGTAAAAATAGTAATTTATAGTTGGTAGACTTACTCAGAAAATTGCAAAAGAAACATTTTATTGCATTGGCTGTACACATTCTCCGCTGGCTTTATTTTAAGTGGTAAAAAGACTCATATAGTCGATACTTTGACGAAACATCATACAATGTGATATATTACATCTATGTATAAAACATAAATTAAAAGTTGTTAAAACAATATTCATATTATGTTTACAAATCAGAACATATGAATGTTACAACTTTCATTTGTATATCTATTGTAGTCAAGCTGTACAACATCAATTGTAACCATTAAAATTACTCAATTTAATTATTTTAGAGAAACGACTACAGTTATTAAATAATACAAAATAGTTAAATACCAGATAACGTCCCGAGTTTCAGATTATTCATGCTATAGGGTTGATAATCATAATCCATGTTGATGATGTTAAAGCGTAGTAATTTTGGTAATTTACAAAGAATTTGCTCGTTTTTACTCAAACAAATTGCAATTTCTCAGCCATGGGATATGTGATGTTTATAATTTGTATAACATCCTTTTTGGCTTAAAATTTCAGATTTGTAAGTATACAGATCAAATATTAAATAATTTGCCTTTTTTATGATATTAAACTTTAACATTTTTAAACGGATGCCATTTAGAAACAGTTTAAGATAAAACGCCAAATGCAATACCAAAATAGCCCTAAACAAGTATAATACATATGCTAAGTTTCAAGTGATTACCTAAAGTAATTAAATTTCTTTAAAATTCTCATACATTCAGACAGACGTAAAACAAAGCGATGTAGAAGAAGGTTTATATGAATTTGTTGCTCATTTTCGTTAGCTCTACTAAACTCTGTATTTGTATCATACTCTCGCGAACACTCTGTATTTGATTTTTTTACTTGTTAATTTATAACATTTATGTCAATAAAGTTGTGTGGGTGGGTAAATATTTAGTACAATATAAAAGATCAAACACTGCTCTTCATTTCTAAAGACGCTTTACTCATACTACCAAAAAAGTTTAAAATAATTGTTAGGAGTTTGAGGGTGCTCATACTAAGTTTGAAGGCAGTTTTTAAATGTTGTAACACTTTTAATGCAGTCAGACCCAGCACAAATTGCCCCAGAAGATTGTACATTTATCCTGGTAATCTCAATAGGCATTATCAATGGTTGGCAAAAGATTCACTTCAGATGAAATAAATATTATATATTTTATTTTCAAAGTAATCCATATATAAAAAATGCTAAGGAACACATACAAGTTTTTAAGGAATGATTGGGGAGTTTATTTACAACAAAAACTATTATCAGGAGGATTTTAACTTGTATAAACGATAACATCAAAGTGCAGCAACTTGCAGCATGTTACCATCTAAGCAGGATTATAGCTCACAACTGTAACAGTGTAACAAGCTATTCACTAAACAAGAATTGAACATAATTTTCACCTCTGTTACAAATATCTGAGAAGATGTTTTTATTTTTTCAACTTTCCCATTAATTTAATGACTACTTTTTAATCATAAAATAAAACTGATCTAATCTGCTGTAAGTGTTATAAGAGACTAAACACATAGCAAACTTTGATGCATGTTTTCATGGTCACACTGAAATATTGTGCGTGCCTCATTCTTCCAACATTTAGTTGGTTGCTGCATTACGCTTGTCTACGCTAATAAAAAATAATGGCTGCATTTTCGTAGGGATATGAAAGAAAAACTTTTTATAGCTAAACTTTTGCCTGTACTTTAAAATCACAGAAATTGATTAAAACCACATTTTAAAATGTGTTTTTGAACTAATTAAAATTAGTTACTGCTCAGTAACGTGAGATAAAATTATCCAATTCCATTTTATTTAGTGTTCATGATCGAGTAACTTTTATAATTGGTTTTCCTAGTATGATTCTCGTTTCTTAATGACATATAAATGATCCGAATAACAACCAATATTTTTTTTATCAGTAATGACATAATTTCGTTAGGTTAGGTACGCACTTGCGTAAAACGTAGTTTACTATTCGAAAAATGTAATACAAAATTTCACTGGTAAGATGAATTATAAGATGATTTATATATATTTATAAAAGTGAACTAGTATGCACAGTTTGTATCCCGTATGACTCACAACTTGGTACTATGAAATAATTTCATTTTCATCCATCTACTTTGTGTTAACATCTACACAATACCAAGTATAGTACGATACTTGTTTTATGAAAAATTTGCAATGCTTACAGAAGTTACAAAACACCATCAACCACAGCTTTCCAAACTGTGTACTGATAAACACTGTATAAAATATTTGTCAAACTGTTCAATAAAATACTACGGAGACAAAACATTAAACTCATACTTCGGCAGTTTCCAGGATGATGTACTATCATCAGCAGCTTGATTGATGTACACTCTAAAAGTATAAATTGAAAAAGTCCATACAAATAAAATATTATACTGCATGAGTAAATCCAAATAATTAATTTCGCAAGATATGTTTTATAAATAATTATTAGAAAAAGTTTACATAATAATGTGTTTTTACCTACTGTAAAAACTATATTAATAATTAAAATAATGTGTTTTACCACAAATATACATTCTGTGACATTATATAGATAACAGGAATTGCAATTTCAGAATAAAATAGATATACTTGTTGTTTACTAACCATATACAATAAAATAATCACTAAACTATAAAATTTAATATAATCCCCAATGAATTGTAATTATTATTTATCTAATTTATACAATTTAGTTCACCGTAAGTTAGTTATAGTAATATGTTTTAAAATAGCATTTTTGTTTCTGTTCAGTGATCAAAAGAAATTGCAAATACTATCAAATAGAAACGCTTAGCAGTTTTATTAACTTTCTGGAACGAATGTTATGAAATATTTATTTCAAATTGTATAAGGTACGAAGTTTAATTTACAATTCAGCCATTATATTCTTCCTCTTAATTAACAGTCGTAACAAATCGCCAAGGGGTAGTTATAACAATTACTGTGAAGCACTGGGGGTTGGGGATTTCCTTGTTGAATATTAACAACGGGGATAAGTTTAAATATAAGGACAACGATCAGTATTTTTAATTTCTAGATTTCAACTAAAACGTAATTATCACTTAACTTATTAAAAATGCTGCCATTACAACTTATGTGTACGTAGAACTCCTACGATGACCAAGAAGCTGGCAATACTTATCATTTTAATATTTAAGAGTTTATAGAAATGAATGGTAGGAAATATCGGGGAGTTTTTGAATATTCAACGAAAATTCGGATTCAGTAAAATACTGAAATATTTAAACAAGTTTTAATAATTTATAATTGAATGAATTATGTGAGAAAACACAAACTATCACTTATGTGTTATTACGACCAGACGATTCGAAATGGTAAGCAGAAAAACGTCCGAGGAAACATTTAATCTATAAAAAATAGCACAGAGTGCTCGGAATAAATACCCCCGTCGCAGCAAACCTGCGTACTCAGCGAATTTCCAATGCAAACTATATGTCTTAATACCACATAAAGAGGCATACCAGGTTTCTTTAAAATATATTGACAAATAAGTAATATATCAAATTTGAATTATTCTCTATAAGAATAACATTGGGGATGAGTACGCAGGTTTGCTGCAACAAGGAACAAAAAATATAGGGTTTCATGTAACTATCAATATTACTCAACTAGGTAAAGCCACATACCAAGTTGCATCAATATAAATTCATCAATAAGCGATATATACCCTTTTGATTATTCTCCATAAGAATAACATGGGGGATGAATATAGAGGTTTGCTGCAACAAGGAAAACAAAAAATGGAGTTTTATGAAAATATCAATAGAACTCAACTAGGTGAACCAACATACCAAGTTTTATTAATTTATGTTCATAATTAAGGGAGACATTACATTTTACTCATTCTCCATAAGAATAAGATGGGGGCTGAGTACGCAGGTTTGCTGCTACGGTAATCATCGGAAAAATTGTGTTTTTTGTGCAAATAACAATAGACCACAACCAGATGAAGCCGTATACCAAGTTTTGTTAGTATACGTTCATAAATAAGCGATCTATAATTTTTTTCTTATTCTCCATAAGAATAACATTGGACAACGTACTGTGTTTAGCACTTTCAATATCTCTGTAACCAATTGACGTAGAGAAATTATCAAAACACCAAATTGTGTGTTCTTTTAAGCTAAATCCAATGGTGAAAACTAAAATTTGACTTTTTAAAATATTACATGTAAAAACTTCAAAAAACCCATTTTTGGGGTACAAAACCCCCCCAAAATACCACTTGGGATGGGTCTATCTGTCTGGTTTTCGAACTTAGTCATAAATAATGCTTTACACGTTTGTACCAAATTTTATCAAAATCGGACCATTTTTACGAGAGTTATCGCACCCACGGACACACACACACACACACACACACACATATATATATATATATACATATATATATAACTGTATATATATATATATATATATACAGTTTCGAACGAATGGTGTTTTTGGGGTCTGGGGACCTCAAAACGAAAAGTTATCATGGTCCCGGGCCTAGGTCTTACCATGCCGACTACGGTAATAGCTTCTTCCCTATAGGGGAAATTCGCTAAAATCTTCAATAATTTCGGATTGATGCAAATATTAAGATGTATGACAAATGTAAGTCCTAAAATGCGTATTTTTGCAGTCATAAAAACGTAATAACACTGAAAAAATATTGAGAATACAGAAATTAAACTATGAAAATATGCTATCTTTGTTAAGTTAGTGTTTGGGTAAAATGAGGATAAATTAGCTTTACTTTATTGGAAATGACATACGTTAAAATTCTCAGTAATTAAATTACATTAAAACTAGTTTTTTATGAATAACCAAGAAAGATTTTCGTTGGGTTTGTATTACAAATCCAACGATGTATACCGGTAGTTAAAAAATAACGGAGCAGCACCATCACCAATGGTAAGTCTGTATAAATAAAGTTCTGTCTGTACATTGTTCATAGCCCAAATATTTGAACTTTAGCGTTATTTTGACGTTTCATAATATTTCAGTAAAGGCAAAACTGATTTTAAACAAATTTATGTCTATCTATATTTGATTTTGGTCTTACAAAGAAAAAAAACGGCTTTACTGAATCTGACCAAACTAACTTCGCATTATTCTTTGTTATGTTGGGAAAATTTTGACTATTTTAAATCCTTCTACATCATTAGAGCCCTAACCCTTAGCCGTTCATAGATCCAATGTTAATATTTTAAAATATATTTAATTGATGATACGCAATACAAAAACACAACAAAATGTTATTTTTTATTTTTCGTTAAATAATAAGTTTTTATGTAATTTAAGTTTTAATATTTTTGACATCTTCAATTATATCATTTCTAGAAAGATATGTTTTAATTTGTTTATTTTAAATGCTGTATTAAAAATAGTAACATATGTGCTAAGTTTTATATTTATATTCTCAGCGGGCCTGGAGGAATAACATTTCAACAAAAAATGAATAAAGAAAATTACGGAAAAACTAAGCATTCGAGGTTATATCTTTGTAGAACCAATCTCTTCATTTTCGTACGAATAATTAAATCCCAAACTATTGAAGGTTTTCTTCCGTACACCAAGTTTACATCAATATATTTTCGTATTCTAATTCAGTACTACGTGATTCTATAATAGGTTTCTGGCTGGCCTTCTATTCTTCTTCCGTCCCACAATAACAAATTATAATTTTTGTATGTAGCAAAGTAACTATGGTAATTATATTTATCTTAACTATCACCCTGAGGGTCATCACGAGAAACTATTTATTTATTTTTCAAACCACTTCTAACGTTAGAAAAAATTTAATTATGATTATGTATGGGATATCTTTACAACAAAATTACAATAAAGAAATATTGAAAACAACGTTTAACATCATAATTCCCTTGAAACGAGCTATTTTCAAACAAAATATTAAGCGGGGGTTTACCTGCAGGGAGTTTCTCGCTGTCTCGCCTCAACTACTAGTTAAAACTTTTGTGGTAAAACGAACAGTACACATACTTTTTAATTGGTTTTCCCACCACAGATACGACAGTGAATTAAAGTGGTTTTTGTTTGTGGGCGTTGAAATTTTAAGTAATTATAGTTAGGACTTAAAAGGAATGACATTCGTTTAGGTCTATGTATGAAGTGACTTGAATGGAAGAATATATTTTCTTAATGTACAGTATTATTGTGAATAAAATTTTAAATGGTATTATATATTTTTCTTTACAATAATTCTAGTTATATTTAAGGTCTGAAGTGTTTACCGTGGTTGTTGTTAGTTATACCAAGTGGCAATTTCTTCTACAGGTAAAACAGAATCATTCAATCAATTATTAATGCATAATCGTTACATTACTGAAAATTACATTAAAATTGTTTTGTAAAGAGGGAATCGGTGAATAACAAATAAAATGTAAAATCATATATTTTGTTACTTTTGTCGTAGGCAGTGGGAATTTCCATACTCACTGCTTAAACTTAGGCAGTTAAATAAACTAATCTAGAATAAATATGCTCATTCAAGAAGAGTGTAATCATGTAGGTTATTATCAAATACATTTAACAATATGTCATATTATGTACCATGTAATACGACTAATGTATTGAAAAAAGAGCGTAGCCCCATGAGTGTCACTTCGCCTTTTTGCCGACAACCAACTCTCAGATTTTTGATTCCCAAAATCCCTAGGCCCTAACAGGGTATTTTCTGTGAAATTAAAGGGAAATAAAAGGCTAAAATATTTCTTTATAAATGGGAATAACAAAGATGTTTAAAGTAATTTTGTCTTTGACACCTTTACAATAGTTAACGATGGTATTATATAGTGTAGGTTACTCACGATAGTAGTATTACGTAGTAGAGGAAGATTTAATATCTTGTGTATAAATTTTTGTCATTATAACTCGTTAAACATAGTGTTTTAATCCTTTTCAACTCAATTAATATATTTATTTTTACCGGAGTATTGATGCCCAATTTGTTAAGGTTTCAACTGAAAGGCAGAATGGGCTGATATTTAACATTCCTTTATCGTATCCAACTAATGGCGTTCCAATAGGAAAAATTATATAACAGAAAAATTGTCTCTTTAATAAACCAAATCGTTTTATTTAAACAATTCAAGAAGTTATATAGCTTTAAGAAGTCAGAAGATCAATGTTTCATCTATAAACCAGGAAACATTTATGATCTAAATACAATTTTTACTTGTTAAGCAAACCCATTCGTCAAAAAAATAATGAATTATGGTTAAAATTGCAGTTAACAATTGATATATTTCAAAATAATATTTTTAATAAATTCCAAATGCAATTAGGTCACAGTTTCTGATGTATCTGTCAGCCAGACCCACTCGGCAAGAGAGCCAGATCGATTCTCGGCCGTCACGCCAGCTGCGCCTCGTCTATTAACCTACTAATTCACCCTCCCTGCCTGTTACACCCTCAGGTAAAACTTGATACGGGAATCTACATCTACAAGTGCTAATTAGTTCCTAACTCTCATACAGTTCCACAACTGGATTATATTGTGGCTTTCATCCAAAAAGAGTAAATGAAATTATGCATAAGAAAATGTATAGTAAGTTAAAATTGCAATTGAGTCTCCTTGCAACCTTTGAGGGTCTTACGAGTAAATAAACAATGGTTAACTGTGAGCAAGAGAATATAAATAATATGTATCATTCTGAAGAAGCCAATGCAACTCAGCTTCACCTATACACAAAATTTGCTTTAATTTTTAAGCAAAAGACAATTTAAAACCCTAATCATTTATATAAAAATATATGTTTAGTTGTTAGATATTTAGAGGTTAAAATTTCGACGATCGATCGTTAATTGAAATCTGAAATTTATAAATGGACCCAGGATTTTAATCTGCAAAACGGTTATATATATTAAAGAATTATTTATAATACATACTTTTCTTCTGCTTGTATATTATGTTAACTGTCAGTAACTGTTAGTGGTTATTATGTTAGTAAGTGATTCGTACAATCTCATCAAAGGCATTTTTAACTAGTTTTACTGATAACACAACCGTATTTATGTATTTTATTTTGTTGCCAATTTGATTGGCAGTACCACTATAATCTGTGAAGTTTATTCTTTGAAGTTGAATGGTCAACTACAATGAAGATGAAAACTGAACAATAAAGAAATATAACTATTGTATTGAAATATGTGGCACATTTTCATTTCACAAACTGTAAATTTGTATTCGTTGATACAACGTATTAGTCAACCACACCCTGACAGCACTACTAGCCTACTTCATCGAAAATAAACACTCGTTCAATACCTGCGTTTGTATTGCACTTGTCTTTCAAGACAACTACTAAACACTTTTAGTAAAATATATTTGGTACCAGAGAGGCGTTCCTATAGTTCACACGTTCACCAACATATTGAGTTCATACAGAAGGTAGACATCCTTCATTAAACATTAAATTTATTCTTTCTCTTGGATTAAATCTGTAGGATATCGATCATCAAGACAAGGTGATCGTTCACTTCCTCAGTCACAGAGCCGAGGGTATTTGCTGAGCCTCCCCAACCCCCCTCAATTAACCCTCTCAATTTACTACCTCCGAACGCGCCCTGACACTAATGCCAAGCCTCTACGTATCAAAATGATGTATCAAACGGGAATATGTTTTTAAACATATTTATTGACCTAATAAAGGTGAAAGTATTACTGTAAAAGATAATGTATTATCATAAAAAGCAATCCCTCAATAAATAAATTCTAACGTAGTTAAACAAACTAAACGTATACTTATTTGTAGCTCAATCATGTTAAGACTAAAAAGGTTTGAGCTGTAATTAAGTAATAGGTACGGATTTTGATGACACATAGTTTACGTTTCAGAATTTTAAACAACAGTGTTAATAAATTCGATACATATACCTCTTGGATATTTTACTTTAGTTCCACTAGTCTAATGGAATTTTCTAAAGGGGAACCGAGGATTTCATACCTTACAGACCGGTCTTGTGCCGTTTCTCCGTGTCGCACTATGCATTGAACTCCTTAAAAATAGAGCCGACATCACAAATCAGGGTGATTTAATTCCTATTTAATCCCTATTTAATTCCGGGTAGAGGTATGAATATTTTTATAAGTGGTCACAGCTTGTCAATATACAACGAATAAAGTACAAGCGTTTTTATTCTATAAAGGGAAAAATTCAACATTCAAATTTAAAGCGACAATCTCTATTAAATTATTAATGCAGACTATTCCATATTGCTCAATTTCAGGTGATTTAATAACAATAATTTGAAAATTAAATACATCAGCATATATCAATAGTTCAGATTTTGATAAGTTTAATTCAAAATTTAGTAAAGTTGCAAAATATATCTATTGTTGTCCATCTAACCGATGTCAAAGAAGACTACAAAATTAAAGGGACTTTCGGTGTATTAATTGAGGGAGCTTAGCAAGAAAGTTACAAAAGGATAGGGAGAGACCAAATCCTTCAACAAACAATCGCTGCTGTTTTTCAATCGGGACGGATAACAAGGGTTTGTTGGTGGTTGGTTTTACTCAAAAGGAGGACAAATCTAATATAAAAGTAAGAAATTTTCATCAATCTAGCTTTACTATTTAGTCACTAAAAGTACAGTGTATATAATATATTTTTTAATTTCGATTGGTTTCTTCATTGGGCTACTTTCGTGTTCCTGAATTAACTGATTAGTTGATTTGGAAACATATAATTAAAACTATTTTCACCAACCCGCGTTCCTTGCAATTAAAAACAATCTATGTACGGCAACTCATTTTGATATTTAGGTAGAACAAATTCTATATTCTTAAGAATCAACTTCTTAAACCAAACTGAATCTCATAATAGTAGGGGGCATTGGAGCGTTCAGAACCAGCATAGGCGCGGTGTGGACGCGTGGACGCGTGGAAGCCCCCCCCCCCCCGATGACCTTGACCCCAAGGTCACCCCCGAGGTCACCCCCCCCCATGACGTCATTCCCCCCCCCATGACGTCATCCCCCCCCCGACCTTCCCCATAGCCTAGCTCGGACCCCCCCCCCCCCGTTTGCAACATTTTTCATGATGAGGAAAAACTTTCAAAAATTAATAACTAGCCTATTTACCCACCGATTCCCACGGGACTTTTTCCAGAGTGTAGACCTATCCCAGAGGAAGCGAATGACGTAAGAACCCCATAGATCCACCATCAAACAAGGCCGCTATTAATTTATAACCGCGTTTTCCTTATGGGATTTCAGCTGTTTACCGACCGATTTGGATGAAACTTCACCACATGCCGGGTGCCCTCCTAAGTAAACCATCCCTTAAAGAAAATTGAAAATCCGCCTATAAACGGGCCCGCTATTAATTTTTAAACGTGTTTTCCTTATGGGATCTCGGCTGTTTACCGACCGATTTTGACGAAATTTCACCACATGCCGGGCGGCGGCCTAAGTAAACCATCCCTTAAAGAAAATTGAGAATCCACCCTTAAACGGGCCCGCTATTAATTTTTAAACGCGTTTTCCTCATAGGATCTTAGCTGTTTTCCAGACCCCTCACAATGGTTCAAAACTAGCAAAGGTGCGGTGAGGATGTGAGGAAGCCCCCCCCCCCCCCGTGAGCGGCTTCGCAGAGTCACGTGTCGAGGCGCGTGCTAGGGCCTACGTGACCACCCGGGGCTGTTTACTCATCAGCGGTTCGGAGAACTGTTTACCGCTTACATTCCACTGCGAACCTAACTTAAACCTGGTACCTGGCGTGAGGATGCGAGGAAGCCCCCCCCCCCCCCGTGAGCGGCTTCGCAGAGTCACGTGTCGAGGCGCGTGCTAGGGCCTACGTGACCACCCGGGGCTGTTTACTCATCAGCGGTTCGGAGAACTGTTTACCGCTTACATTCCACTGCGAACCTAACTTAAACCTGGTACCTGGCGTGAGGATGCGAGGAAGCCCCCCCCCCACGTTTCTCACGTTTCTGGAAGCTTCTAGAAGGTTCGCTGAAGCGTGCAACCTGGGTATAAAACCGAGGCAGAGCCGCGCGCGCGACCTCAGTGTTGTTTGAGACGTCACCATGAACGGAAACGGAGTCAGTGCAGCTGAAGTGGACCAAACGATCCGCTCCTTCCTAGAGGAGCTGAACGCAATGAATGATGAGAACGCCAACGCACCGCCAGTACAGCAGGGATGTGTGTCAAAGAAGAAAAAGCTCGATGGGTGGACTGTAAAGAGGAAGGAAGTGCCTATCGATTCCCCGACACTGTGCTGGTCCGCTGGCGGATATCAGTACACTGTGAAGAACCCTACCAACAGCGGTAATGTACTGTTAAAGATGAACGTGTTCAAAGGAGGTCGCCCCACGTTCAGTTGTGGCTTGTACTTGGACGAGGAGCGAAACGATGAAATCTGCATATGCCTAGAGGACCTGCTATCCAGATTGCAAAACCTATGGCTGGCAAATAGCGAGACGGGAGAGTCAAGATACGACGGCATCACTAGAACCGCTACTCCTCTACCTACCTGGCGAAAGACCGATTTCGTCATCTCAGGGAAAACCAAGAGGAGCGTACACTCCAAGCGCGCTACCCAGTAAACGAGAGAGAGCGTGGAAACTTCCACTAAGCAGTTGATAACCGAGTCCCTTCAATATTAAAAAAATAACGTAATAAAGCGAATGAGCGTGTTCCTCGAGATACATATCCAGCCTCACCACTCCTCCACTCCACCATTCCTCCACTCCTCCTCCACTCCTCCACTCCTCCTCCACTCCTCCTCCACTCCTCCTCCACTCCTCCTCCACTCCTCCTCCACTCCTCCTCCACTCATCCTCCACTCCTCCACTCCTCCTCCACTCCTCCTCCACTCCGCCAGTTGGTGTTTTCATCACTGCACCTCCTCCGCGGTTGCCTACAAAAGGCGACTCGGTAGCGAGAGCCGGTCATTCTGCATCCAGCCGCTGTGTCATGCTCAACACGGACCAGAAGATGGACCTCAGGACAGCCCTCAACAGCTGCAAGGCCGCGGGTTATACCCGCATCATAGACCTACAGGAGAACGTGGTGTATCCCATTCGCTCGTTTGAGCGAGTGGACACACCATACGGCGAGGCGGTGATGGCCACCTTGGAGGGTCTTGTCGGCGACGACCCGATCCGGATATACATGCCCCGGCGGTACCTTGCAGTCCTGGACGATAACACCATCACGCAGTATAACGTTGGCGTGAGGCCGAGGATGAGCCTTGTGAAGAGGAGCAGCTCTCCAGGCAGTAAAAGTCCTCTCCTAGAATTTGTATAAATAAATGGTATTCCTTATTCCCTTATTTCCTTCAATAAAAAAAAAAATCAAATAAAAAAAAAAAAACGAGAAAAGAATTTAGTTTTAAGAGCCGAGGTGGCGGTGCATGGCAGTCAGTAGACGCCATGGACTTGAGGTGGAAACACCCGTTCACCACCATCGTGGCCGGGCCTTCGGGCAGCGGCAAGTCGCACTTCGTGGCTCGCTTCATTGAGCACGCTGACCGCATGTGCGATACGCGGTTCGCCCGTATCACTTGGCACTATGGCAGTGGCGGTGGCAAGAGCCGTGCGGACTCTGCCGTGCGCTACGTAGCCGGCCTGCCAGACCTGGACGACTATGACGGTAGCGAGCCCGCCCTAGTCATCGTAGATGACATGATGCGTGAGGCTGGCCCCGGCGTAGTGGACCTGTTCACCAAGGGCTCACACCACCGCAACCTGAGCGTGTTCTTCATCACGCAAAACCTTTTTCACCAGGGCAGGGGCCAGCGCGACATATCGCTGAACGCCCACTACATAGTGTGCTTCAAGAATCCCAGGGACCGCGCTCAGATCAAACACCTCGCCCGTCAAGTATACCCGGAGAACCCCAAATTTGTGGAGGAGGCTTACGCGGACGCTACGCGTGATCCGCACGCCTATCTACTCATAGACTTGAAACAGTCCACGCCCGAGGAGATGTGCATACGTTCAGCCGTTTTCCCAGACGACCCGGTGAACTACGTGTACCTGCCCAAGAAGAAGTGATAAATAGGCCGAGCGCGCGCCAGCGTCAGTCATCATGTCACACCGCGTGAAGAAGGACGCGGCGCTGCTGAGGGCCCTAATACACGCTACGCCCAAAGAACGCAAGGCCCTGTTAAAAGCGTGCGACAAGAGTCGCATCAAGTCATTGTGCGAGTGCGCGTATAACGTGCTACGCGGAAACGTACCGCTTTCTCCCTGCCTCAAACGCAAATTGAGCAAACACAAACAGGCGCTCAGACGGCTGGTGAAACGCGGCGAGGGTTGGACCAAGAAACGACACTACCTCGTCCAACGGGGTGGAGGGATCTTCCTACCTCTGCTGTTGAACGCTGTTCTGCCCATTCTAGCGCAGAAGCTAATCGGACATGGAGTACGCTAGGAAAATGGTGGTTGTACCGCAGGAGCTCATCGAGAGATTGCGAGAAGGACCGGGACCAGGACCAAGAGGAGGAGGTAGCGCCAATAAGCCAGCCAGCCTGGACGCTGAGATGCATCGCATATTGAGCGACAAGCGGCTGGACGATACGGAGAAATGGAAACAATATCAACAGGTGTTACAGCGGTTCCTGCACTTTTCCGCGGCTAAACGTCAACCCATAGGTCTGTCAATCATCGAGGGTGAGGAGAGGGAGGAGGAAGCGACGGGAGGTCCGAGTCAGATGAAGCGCGAGTCTAGCGCCTCGGCGGAGGAGGACATTGTGGAATCGTTCTCAAAAATTTACAGGTCGGTGGCGCGCAACTTGTTGCGATTAATGACCCGTCAAGGCAGCCCCATCTCCTGGGACGCCAGTGGGGCGGTGTACGTGGACAAGGTGAAGATCCCCGATTCCAATATAGTGGACATCGCGCACAGCATAGTGAGAGCGCGAAGGGCGGACCGATTGCCTACCGGCTGGCATCAAGTGATGGCCGCCTTGAAGGACATGAACGTGCCCAAAGAATACGTGAGCAATCCCACGGCGTTGCGTTACTTAGGCGTGGGACTGGACTTGGCATCGAGCCCCTGGGGAGACACAACGGCCTCGTCGACACCCCTCTCACCGAGGTTGACGCCAATGCTAGACCGCTTGAGACCGCGGCCCCCAGCGGCCAGGAGAAGGATAATAACCGAGGAACCCGACCAGGAATCGTCATTGGACAACTGGGAGCAGTTCTCACCGTAATGGAGAAGCTGTACTACGACCCGAGCCAGCCCGGTTCCCTCGGCGGGGTGGCCGCCCTGGCCAGAGCCGCGCGCCTACCGAAACGTCGGGTAGCCGACTGGCTGCGCGCCCAGGACACCTACACGCTGCACAAGCCTGCGCGCAAGCGGTTTCCCCGCAACCGCTACGCCGTGTTCGGGTCCCGGGAGCTGTGGCAGGCGGACCTGAACGACATGCGCGGCCTGAGCCGGTACAACGACGGAGTCAACTACCTGCTGACTGTGATAGACGTATTCAGTAAGCGGCTGTTCGCGGTACCACTGAAGAGGAAAAGCGGGCCTGAGGTGGCTGCTGCGTTCGAGAGGATATTCGCTGAGGCGACTCCTCGCTGCCTACAGACCGACAAGGGGACGGAGTTCACCGGGGCCGCGACCAAGCGAGTGTTCAAGAGTCACGGTGTCAACTACTTCACCACGCAGAACCCCGACGTGAAGGCGGCGGTGGTGGAGCGAGTCAACCGCACGCTCAAGACCCGCATGTGGCGCTACCTGACCTACAAGAACACGTATCGCTACGTGGACGTGTTGGACAGGCTTGTGGACGCCTACAACCGCAGCCCGCACAAGAGCCTGGGTGGCCTACGACCCGTGGACACGGACAGCGGCGATGGTCAAACGGTGTACAAGGTGTGGCGTCACATGTATGGAAAGGCGATCCGGCGACACAAGCCCAGGTTCGAGCCTGGTGACACGGTGCGCATAGCCAAGGAGAAGGGCACGTTCGCCAAAGGTTACGAGACCAACTGGAGTAAAGAGCTGTTTGTGGTGGATCACGTATACGGGTCGCATCCTCTACCATTGTACGTGCTGCGAGACCTGAACGGGACGCCGCTGGAAGGGCGCTTCTACGAGCATGAGATGCAAAAGGTAACGATGGCCCCGGACCGCCTGTATCAAATAGATAAAATACTGGACACTAAAGGGCGAGGCTCCAGTAAGCGCTACCTAGTCAAGTGGGTCGGTTACGGAGAGGACTTCAACTCGTGGGTACCTGCATCTGAAGTGCAACAGCTGCGATGACGAGGCACGACCAGTTTTACCTGACGTTGCCCAGTAACAGTTCAATGAATTACTATCCCAACAACATGGTGACAAACTACACGACCCATCTACCCTCGACCGTTGATCTGTCAGACGGCGAGTGGGAGGTCGCTCTGGCGGAGGCGCACTACCCCTTCTCTTTTCTGACCGTCGGTGAGGGAACCTACATCAAACTAGTGCTGGGAATGAGGGACTCGAAAGGCGGGTTGGCCGTGGTGGACAAGTTGTTAATCAAAGTGGAGCCGGGCAATTACAGTAGTACTGAGGAACTCGTGCACGCAATCAACAACCACCCTCAAATGAAGAGTAACCTGTGCGCCTTCTCGTATGACGAGAGGTCCTCCAGGGTGGAATTGATGTCGACGTCTTCAGCCGTTCAGAGCCTCAAACTGAGCCCCAGTTTGGCGCTACAGTTTGGCTACGAGGTGGATACGGATATCGTCAAGCGTCACAGGTCCGTGAGGCCGACTAACCTCTTCGCCGGTCTACCATCACACATGTACGTGTATTGCGACCTGGTGGAACCCCAACTGGTGGGCGATGCTGTGGCGCCACTACTGAAGATCCTCAACATCGACATCAGGAATTACACGTACGGTGCCAACACGACAGTGTATATAATAGACCCGCACTACGTGCCGGTGATTAAAACCTCATTCGAGAGCGTGGAAATCGATTTAAGGGACAACCAAGGGCGACACTTGCCATTCCACTTCGGGACCACGTGCATGAAGCTTCATTTCAGGAAAGAGAGGCAGCGGCAATGAATCCGAGCGATCCCTATCTGGCGTATTACCGCCACCAGCAGGCGGGCCATGGCGTATCCTCCGTATTCAGAGGAGCCGCTTTCCAACGCGGACACGGCATCGGCAGTTTCCTAGGCGGGCTGATGCGTACAGTGGTCCCGTTGATCAGATCCGGCGCATCGGCGCTGGGCAAGGAGGCGCTGAGGTCCGGTGTGGGCTTCTTGGGCGACGTGGCGGCGGGCACAGCCAACCCCCGAGTCGCAGCCAACGCCCGACTCAGACAGTTTACCGGGTCGCTGAAACGTAAGGCCGATGAAAAACTGGATCGCGTGCTGAGCGGTGGTGGCGCCTATAAGAGGAGGCGTGTACAGCGGGTTACTCCTCAGTCTCTGGCGAAACTCCTCGGAGCGAGGAAGAAGAGCGCCGCGCCCAAGAGGAAGCCCGCAAAACGTGTCGCTAAGAAGAGGAGAAGCAAGAAGAGTGAGAGTACCGTGAAGGACATTTTTGGATAATGGCGTTTCTACATCAGAAGTCGTGTGAGTGTGTCAAGACCGAGTTGGACCTGTTCTCGCTACCGCCCACGCAGACCAGTATAGAGAGCGGTAAATGGGTGCAGTATAAGCCCATCTCCTCCCTGACAGACGACTCGCCCGTGGAGTTCATAGTTCCGGGTCACGGGGACGAGTACACGGATCTGTCACAGACGCTACTGCATGTGAAGGCTACCATTAGAACGGCTAACGGAGGCGCTGTAACGGGTGATCAAGCGATAAAAGAGGTGGGTCCGATTAACAACTGGCTGCACTCGCTGTTCAGTCAAGTGGACCTGTACCTGAACAACAAACTGGTGTCTCCTCAGAACAACACGTACGCCTATCGCGCCTACCTGGAGAACCTGTTGTCCTATGGCGGTGATGCCAAGACATCGCACCTCACCGCGGAGTTGTTCTACGAGGACTATGCCGGGTACATGGACAATACTGAGGAGGATAATGCCGGGCTCAAGAACCGGAGGGAGTTTGTCAAGGCCAGCCGGTACGCGGACATGGTCGGACATCTGCACGTCGACCTGTGCAACCAGGAGAAGTTCATGTTAAACGGTGTGGAGATGCGCTTTCGTCTGATCAGGTCAAAGAACTCATTCTCCATCATGTCTAAAACCGTGACAGACTACAAAGTGGACATCGCCGAAGTCAACCTGTTTATGCGCCGCTGTAAGATCAACCCGAGCGTGCTGTTGGCTCACAGCAGGACGCTGGAGTCGGGCACAGCCAAATATCCCATTACGCGCGTGGAAGTCAAATCCTTCACGCTACCCTCCGGTATCAGCAGCAAGACTCTGGACAGTGTGTTTCTGGGTCAACTGCCAAAACGCATTATAGTTGGCCTGGTCAGCAATCAGGCGTTCAACGGGGACTACACGAAGAACCCGTTCAACTTCACCCACAGCCACGTGAACTTCTTCGCGCTGTACATAGACGGTGAGCAAGTACCATGTAAGCCGCTTCAACCGGATTACACGTTCGGTAAGGAGTTGTGCGTGCTCGCCTACCACACGCTGTACACTGGCACCGGCATCAATTTCTCAGACTGTGGTAACGAAGTCAGTCGCAACGAGTACCCCTACGGATACTGCCTGATGGCGTTTGATCTGACGCCCGATATGGCGGCCTCTCAATCCAGCCACTGGAACCTGGTGCGTAACGGTAACCTGCGCATAGAGATTGGGTTCTCCGAAGCCTTGGCGGAGGCGTTCAACTGCATAGTGTACGCCGAGTTGGACAACGTCGTGGAGGTGGACCGTCATCGCAACGTCACAGTCGACTTTGGCGGGTAAACGAGTTGCCGCGCGCGCTCAAGGTCACCGCGAACCGTGATGGCGGCGCGCGCACCCAAGGTTATCCCGCTAGGCGCGCTCCCGCCAGCGCTCAGTCGAGTTCAGTCATCCGTACGGGATGGACGTGCCGCCACCGATCTACATCGAGCCGCCGCCAGCGCGCTGTCATCACGGAAGCGTGGTGATGGATATGCAGTGTTTTAAAGACAGTGATAATGACTTTCTACTGAAAGAGGTTTGCGTGGTGGACGTGACTACCGGCACGCTGCTCCTACATCACATCGCCCGCCCGCCCTTCAGTAAGGACCTCCTGACTTCCGAGAAACAGCGCGAGAGCGTCTGGGTCACTCGCCACTGCCACGGCTTGGAGTGGGACCAGGGGGACATCGCGTACGTCGCCCTGCTGGACAAGCTGCGCTCCTGCCTCATCCACCGTCCCCTGGTATACGTCAAAGGATCGCAGAAGAGGGACTTTGTACAACGCCACCTCATAACCGAGCCCGCCGCCACCACCGCTCAGGACATGGAGGATCTGGGCTGCGGGTCGCTCAACGGTGCGCCCACCTACCGGACCCTGCGCTGTCGTCACCATAAGAGCTCCCACAACCGTTGCGCCCTTCATAACTGCATAGTATTGCGGGACTGGCTCGTGGCTAACGACAGTCCAGACCCATCCACCTCGAGCTGCCTGTGCTGCTTCCGCCCACGATGAATACCGTCCAGATCAGAGAATGCCTGGCGAAGATCCCCGGACTGAGGAACGTTGCGGTCTACGCCTCTGACCAACTACCGGACGTGCCGGTCAAGCCTCTCACCGCCATCGTGTCCAACACGGTAGCACACACCGAGGGAGGCGAACACTGGGTGGCGTTTTACTGCTCGGAAGAGGACAGACTCGAGTACCTGGACAGCTACGGAAGGCCGCCATACCAGGCCGACTTTCAAATGTTCCTGAGGCGCAATCCTCATCACCGCCACTACGTCTACAACAGGTATCGGCTCCAGGGCTACGATACTTCTGTTTGCGGCTACTACTGCCTCACTTACCTGTACTGCCGGGCTGTTCTCCGCACGTCACTCAGCGACTACGTCCAGCTTTTCGACCCTGCCGCTCCCGCCGCCAATGACGCTCTCGTCCGCAGACTCTTCCACTCCATATTCGCTTAAAACTAATTTGTAAGGTTTTTGTAGTATGTGTATGTAACCTTATTACTGTACAATACATGCCTCATAATGATAAAGCTTGTGTTTTCATTTCTCCTTTCTCCTTACTAAATTTATAAAAATTAGCAAAACTGAGGCAGTGGGGCTGGGCCTCAGGTTTATATACCAGCGGCGCGTGTCACTGGCTGAGCCCCCGCTAAGCGGCAGTGAAGGTCGCCAAAGAGGGCGCGTCACGAGACCCCTCGGACATCAGCAAACCGCTGAGTAATTCGAGGGTGCAACCTCGAGCGTCAGCAAACCACTTAGCAACTCCTTCCTGGGCAACTCCTTCAGGACCGTCCCCCGACACGCGCCGCCAATCGCTCCCGGTTGGCGGGGGCTTTTTAAGCTGCACGGCTCGGGCCAAACGGCCCATAACGCCTTTCACTTTAGTTTTTCTGAGCCTGTCGGCTTTTGAGTCAGCAAAGGGGAGGAAATAAACAACTCAGGTTCGTGCTGTACATAAAGCTATTATATTTTCTTACAAATACTATTTACAAATTTTTCTTAAAATTAATATTAAAACTAAACTGGGAATTCCTCTTCCTCGTCTTCATCCTGGGGCTGCCCCTCCTCCTCACCATCCACCTCCATCCGTCGATCTCCTCTCCTGGCTGGTAGCGGCGGGACGTCTTTGTGTCCCCACGGCAGAGTGTGGACGCCGTCGGGGAGGACACACCGCTTGTCATCAGTCGGGCTGAGGCTCAGCTTGTCCACTTCCACGGTGTAGACCCGGTGTAAGTGGGACTGGAAGCGGACGTTGGTGGTGCGCTTTTGGACCCCCTCAAACAGGCACTCTCTGTAGTCGTCGGGGGTGAGGACGTTCTTGACAACGCCCTTCGCCACCCCCTTGGCCCGCTTGAGAGCCTTGCTGCCGCCTGTCGCTGCGTCCTCGATGTCCATAAAGTACAGCTTGGACCGCAGGCCGAGGTACTCGAATAAGGACAGGCCGTTACACTCGTCCTTAAACTTTCCAATGACCTTGGCGTTGACGGGGCTGTAGCAGGGGTGGGACCTCGGATAGCCGCTGGTGTCGAAGTCGTCCAGGTGTTCCTTCATCTCGGCGTAGACGTCCTGGGACACGATGTCAAAGACGTAGCTGTCCGTGTCCATGTAGTCCACGGTGAGGCGGTCACCGTAGCGCTCCTTCATCTTGCGCAGGAACTCGTACATGAGCCACTTGCTCAGCTCCAGGACTGTCATGCCTACGTAGACGGGCTTGTCTAACACGATGTTGACCTTGGACAGATGCACCAGGGCCACGTCCTCCGTGTAGTACGTCCGGTCCAGGAAGTTGGATCTGGCGACGTACTTGGAAAACCTCTCCGGGGTGCACACCAGCTTCACGTTGAGGCGCTTCCGTACATTCTCGATGGTCTTGCCGAAGACCGCGTTGTTCATGAGCTTGAAGAAGTCCTGTTCGAACTTGGTCTTGGCCTTCTTCCGCAGCTCCGTGTTCATCAGGATGTACGGTTCCAACCACCGCGACTGGCGAAACGAGATCGCCCGATGCACCGCGACCAGCTCCAATCCGTTTTGCAGCGCCTGCTGCAAGACCCTGTAGTGACAGATGTAGTGCGTCTTGTCGTCCAGGGTCGTCAACAGTTTGGGGAACTTCCCTGTTGGCGGACGCTTCGTCTCGCAGCAGTAGGGAAGGTCCTTGTGCAGGTCGTGTAGGCGCGCGGGGTAGTGGAGGTCCACCTCCAAGATGTAGCCTCGATCAGCCTCTGCGTCCAGCGCCGCAATGTCCAACGCCTGTATTTCTTCACGGCTGAGCCACTCGAAGTCTCCGGTCGGCAGACACTGGGACATGGCCCAGCCGTACAGGTTGTTTGCGTCCAGGTACAGGAGGAAGCGCGTGGGCTCGTCCGGGCGGTAGTCCGGGCACCTGTCGTGGTTGGCCTTGGCGTAGCGGGTGATGGCCTGTGAGATCCCTCCCCGGATCCCCTGCTCCACGAACAGGTACATGTCAAAGTCCTGCAGCGTGTCCAGCTCCACGTCGCAGGTCTTGAGCATTACGTCCCAGGCGTAGGACGGTAGGGTGTAATAGTGGGCGGGGTCCAGCCCGTACTCTGCCAGCGAGGTGTCGCGGAACTGCTCAAAGACATCGGTGAGCAGGGCGATGTCGCACCGCAGGTACTTGTCGGCATAGTCCTTGAGGTTGTGACACTCAAAGGCTCGCCACACGTTGAGGGCGTGCTCGTACTCCTCGTCCTTGATGTCCTCCAGGGTCATGGAGTTCCTGAACGCCTCCTTGGGCGGCAACTCCCTGGTCCTGTACAGCGTGTCGTAGGACGTAACGAAGTCGTAGGGGAACACGCCCTTCCTACGTACCAGGTCGAACAGCCGGTCGTCGGGGAAGCGCTTCCTCGTCTCGCGCATCCTGTCCGTGGGGAGTCCCGCCGCCAGGTTGGCCAGGCTCATGGACAGGAACCTGTAGGTGTCTAGGAAGCGCACCGCGAAACTGCTCTGACGTTGGTTGTCCCCGGGCTGGCCAAAGTGAAACCGCTTGGTGAAGGCGATGTAGCGCTCTTCGGTGTGCGCCAGCACGTCCACATCGCCGGGGTCGATGGCCAGCTCCCGCACTACAAAGTGAGCGTCGTAGTTGGACAGGTTATGGAAGTAGCAGTTGATGTGTCGCTGCTCCCTGTACCGCAGATTGCACGAGCGGTGTGCGGCTCCTCGGAACTCGTAAGGCGGGGCGTGATTGTGGTCCCGCACCTTGACGTCCTGGTCCGTGAACTCCTTCCCGCAGAGGTAGCAGTGAGTCGCTGCCAGGTACTCGTCCATCTCCTGCCGGGTCAGAGAAGGGTGCAGAGCTCTCATGCTGAATAGGAACTCCCACAGCGCCAGCACGTCCATCTTCAACCTTTCCATGAAGACCTTGGACGCGTCAGCCCCGAAGTAGACGCGGGGTTCAAACTCCTCCAGGCCGAGCGAGTCCACGATCTGGTAGGCAAAGGCGTACGGGACGTGCAGTTGCAGGGGCCTCGTGCCGGGCGGCGCTTCCGCAGGGTCAGCGGTGACGGGTTGCAGAGCACACTCGAAGTCGGCATAAACGCAAAAGCGCTCGCGCCGAGTGTACTCGGGGTGGGTGAAGCGGATTTGCTGCTTCTTCGGCAAGTCCAAGCGGAGGGGGGCCTTGGCGGTGCAGTATCGCATATGCTCCTCCAGACGCTCGGCACCGGACAGCTGCAGCTTGTTGGGCCGGTTGTCGAAGTAAGCGAAGCATCGCTTACACACGTGAATAGCGCCGTTGCGGGACGTCAGCTGGGGTCGCACAAGCCTACTCATGTTTGCGATGTAGGCGTAGTGACTGTCCCCGCCGGTGGTCACGTACAGCAGGTCCCGATGATCCTCCAACTCCCGCTTGCAGATCTTCAGCGGGAACACACGGTCCTGGAACTTTGGCGATCCGTCGGGGCGTCTCCCCACCATGGCGCGCTCGATCCCGTACACATTGACGCTGATGGGGTTCCTCCTCTCAAAGACCTTAATGTCCTTCACGGCTACGGGGAAGCGTAGGCCGACCCAGTCGTAGCGTGCCATGACGTCCGGTGTGTACGATGCGGGCCTCTCCGGGTGTTGCGCGACGAACTTGGCTAGGATGGCGTACGCGAAGCACATGTCATCGACGTTTTGCACGTTGATAACGGCATGCGTGTCGCAGATGGTCCTGGGAAGCAGGATGAACCGGGCTCCGCGTTCTCCCAACGGGGTGTAGAGGTTGACGCGGATCTCCAGGTCCCGTATCCGGAGATAGCTCCACCCGCTGCCCACTAGCAGGCACTGCTCCTTCTCTTCCTCCAGCTTGTGGAAGGACGCTGACAGGAAGTCCTCCAAGTTGGACGCGGCGGTGAGAGGCACGTTCTTCGTCTTGAAGGCCCGCAGACAGGTGGCTCCGTGAACGTTGGCGAATTCACACTCCAGGAACATGTTGACCTTGGTGTTTGGGTGTCGGGTCCTGACGTCAGCCAACAGTTCCAGGACGCTGTCGAACAGCAGCACCAGCGCGTCCTCCACGGTCAAGAAGTCCTCCATGGGCCGGGACAGGCCGAAGGTCAGGAGGCGTCCGCGGAACCCTCGTTGAATGGTGCGGAACGCGGGTAGTCCGCCGCCACCCACCATCCCATCAGGTGCCGTGCTGGGTCCGGGCTGGGGCTCGCGGCTGGGTCGAGGCTCGCGGCTGGGTCCGGGCTGGGGCTCGCGGCTTGGTCCAGGCTGGGGCTCGTGGCTGGGTCGAGGCTCGCGGTCGGGCCGGGGCTCGGGTGACAGGACGGGTAGGTGCGGCATCTCGTCCACAACGAGGTTCCTCACGATGGGGCAGTTGTGGGCCTCGTGCTGGTCCCGGTTGTAGCGCCGGGTGAAGCCTCGGTCGCAGTAGGCGCACGCGAACCTCATGCCGCGGTGGACGCTCTCCATGTGCCGCTGGAGGTATGCGGCCCTGCGGAAAAAGGCGCCGCACTCGGGACAGCGGACCCCGTTGGCGTGCACCAGCTGCACGTGGCGCCGGAGCAGGTCCTCGCGGTCGAATCGCCGCCCGCACGCGTCGCACTCGGGCCGTGGGTCTCTGACAGGTGGCGTTGCGGAGGAGGAGGTCGAAGCTGATGGGATTGCACCGTGGACCGCTTCCATGTGGTGGTGAAGATCCTCGGGGCTCGCCAGGGCGACGGAGCACAACGGGCATGGATGGTCTGTGAACAGGAAAAACAAGTTCTATTAGTTACCTCAATATACATGAAGGTGAGGAACTGGAAACCTCTTCCTCATCTCATTCACCAGTTTGAACCTAGTATATACAAGGGTGAGGAATTGCACAGAGGCCTAGTGACCTCTTCCTAATCTCAATCGCCAATTTGAGCCCAGTAATACAAGGTGAGGAACTGAACAGAGGCTGACAGCCCCTTGTTTACTACTTAAATCTGTTTACTCGGCTAAAGCCGTTTACTCTCTCGAAAACAAGTCATTAGTACTGGTTTATTGTTTAATGTAAAAACCGTGCCTAGCGCTTGATCGTGAGGAACTGCATAGAGGACTGGCGACCTCTTCCTCATCTCAATCGCCAGTTTGAGCCCAGTAATACAAGGGTGAGGAATTGCATAGAGGCCTGACGACCTCTTCCTCATCTCGAACGCCAGTTTGAGCCCAGTAATACAAGGGTGAGGAACTAAACAGAGGCTGGCAGCCCCTTGTTTACTCAGCTAAAGCCGTTTACTCTCTCTCGAAAACAAGTCATTAGTACTGACGGTTTCTTGTTTAATGTAAAAACCGTACCTGGCGCTTGGTCGTGAGGAGTGGGAGGATGAACTGCTGTGAGGTGGCGTCGCAGGCTGTCGCTTCGCCCGAAGCGTCTCCCGCAGACGTTGCAGTCGAAATGGCGGTCCCTGTGAGCAGCTGCCATGTGACGAGCCAGGTTTCCAGCGAAGACGCGACCGCAGACCTCACACATACGAGGAACAGCCATCTACAACATCGGGTATCTGTAGCAGTACCCTTCTAATAGTAGACAGAAATAAATTACAAGAATGGCTCCTATGACATTCCTAACACTGTTACACGTCTTTATCTTTGTTTCAGTCGCACATGGCGATTTTACTCTCGTCTATAATTCTACTAGCCACTTGAAATTTCGATTTAAAAGCAAAACCAAATTTTATTTTGCACTGGGATATGTAAAATATTAAATATTAATTTTAGCTAATTGGGATTTAGATCATTGGCAAATCGGCTGATGAAAAGATATATTAAATGTTACTTACATTTTAAGATATTCAAAGAGAAAACTCCACACAGTCGCACAAGCACAGGTTGTAAAGTGTATCTCGGAGACGGCAATACTTCATCCGCGCAGTAAGAGCTCCAAAGACAAACTGGCGAAACCCTCAAGGACTCGCTTATAAATAACACTCTGGTCGGGAGGAGGCCTCATGCGGCGCGCACTTGCCGGAGGAGTGAGGGAGTGATGAGGGGTCTAGAAGGTCGCTGATGAGTAAACAACCCCGGGCGGTCACGTAGACCCTAGCAGCCTCGCATCCTCAGGGTGGGGGGGGGTCTGAGCTTGGCTATGGGGAAGGTCGGGGGGGGGGTGTCGGAGCTTGGCTATGGGGAAGGTCGGGGGGGGGTCGGAGCTTGGCTATGGGGAAGGTCGGGGGGGGGGGGCTTCCTCACATCCTCACCGCACCTTTGCTAGTTTTGAACCATTGTGAGGGGTCTGGAAAACAGCTAAGATCCTATGAGGAAAACGCGTTTAAAAATTAATAGCGGGCCCGTTTAAGGGTGAATTCTCAATTTTCTTTAAGGGATGGTTTACTTAGGCCGCCGCCCGGCATGTGGTGAAATTTCGTCAAAATCGGTCGGTAAACAGCCGAGATCCCATAAGGAAAACACGTTTAAAAATTAATAGCGGGCCCGTTTATAGGCGGATTTTCAATTTTCTTTAAGGGATGGTTTACTTAGGAGGGCACCCAGCATGTGGTGAAGTTTCATCAAAATCGGTCGGTAAACAGCTGAAATCCCATAAGGAAAACGCGGTTATAAATTAATAGCGGTCTTGTTTGATGGTGGATCTATGGGGTTCTTACGTCATTCGCTTCCTCTGGGATAGGTCTACACTCTGGAAAAAGTCCCGTGGGAATCGGTGGGTAAATAGGCTAGTTATTAATTTTTGAAAGTTTTTCCTCATCATGAAAAATGTTGCAAACGGGGGGGGGGGGGTCCGAGCTAGGCTATGGGGAAGGTCGGGGGGGGGATGACGTCAAGGGGGGGGGGATGACGTCATGGGGGGGGGTGACCTTGGGGTCAAGGTCATCGGGGGGGGGGGCTTCCACACGTCCACGCGTCCACACCGCGCCTATGCTGGTTCTGAACGCTCCAATGCCCCCTACTCATAATCCTGCCGAAGGATTTTGCATAAACTCTAGAAATAGGAGTTTTGGGGCTCAGAAATTGTCTGGGACTTCAAACCTTAGAGTAAAGTAGCCTTTGAGCTACATTATTTGGATTTAAAACACACGAAACACTATCTATGTAAATCTACTCATTGTCTTTCATTAATACAATTAACGAATATATTTTGTGATCAATTATAAAAGACATTGTAAACTAACATTTTATTAAATAAATAGGAAATATATCACCTACAGATAAAAGTCTTTTGACAGAATAAAGTCAGATTTTAAAAAGTATGACGATATTAATTTTTTGTTAAAATTGCCTTCAGATAGGTATACACGAACTTCTTTAATTAATGGAGTTAGCTAAATTCAACCGGAAGGTTTCGTGCGATTTATTCCGGCTTTAACAAACCAGTCTTACCCTTCGAACGCCAACATTGTTTCTAGGTTGTTTGACACGAGCAACGTATAGCTTATTCTCTATAGCTTTTTCCTATACGCAATTTAAAAATAATTTGTTTTGTTGACAAGATTTTGTTAGAGACTGATATTACTTGGAATAAGTGTAATAAGGACTGGCTAATCATGGGCAATCATCAAGTCCATCACAATAAAGATATAAAAAATGAATTTAAAAATATGTTTTAAAGTTTTAAAATTTAAGAAATAAAACATAGCTATTTAAATCATTATATACATATTTTTAATAACTGAGTGCTAAATAAAATGATAAGCAATATGAGAGTTGAAGCATAATATTATGAAGTACCTGAGATAACACCATTGATAAATTTGGCAAATAATTAATTCCTGTATGGCTTAGGGTGCTTCATATCTAGAGGGAAGTAGAAATTTAAAAAAATTCATATTAATCCTTTCCCTGTTTACATTTTTGTGCAGAGCAACCTTAAATTTTCAACGGTATTAATTATTTAAAATTTTCGAAATTAAAATAAAATCAAGTTTGGCCTACTTCATTCTTAAAATCTTTTTAATAACGGGCATTAAAAACATTACGGAACGTATACCCTAACTAATTAGGTTAATTGCTTTATACAAGTCTCGGAGTGCGGTCTAACACAAACTTTTAATCAGTTTCGTTCGATGTCGTCAGTAGTTTCTTAAACATAATTAATCCTGTCAATTTTAATTTAAGCGTTTCAGGCAAACGATAGACAACCTTGTATATACATATTATTAACTTAGATTTCCAGTGTATCAATCGCAGTTTTCACGTAATATACTAGTTTTATTACTCTTATTTTACGAATTGTTCTGTAACATGTCTAGGTACCGAGGGCATTCAAAAATAAAGTCAAATATTAGAATTTGTACGTAAAGAAACAAAAATAAGCTAAACATTTTAAAACTGAAACCAGAGTATATCGAAAATCGAAAAGTTTAAAAATTTAATCCTTCAAAACCAAGTAAAAGCAATTATTAATAGAACATGGTTTTTATAGTTAGGCAGGTATCTGGAGCGTAGAAGAAGAAACTATTAATGCAAATTTTGAATCCACAAACACAATCGTAACTAACATGTAAAAAAACTCAACTGCGAGTCCTCATAGGCCAATAGGACTAAATACAGCGAGGTACCGTAACGGTAAATGATTACAAACATGGGCAAGCTGGTGACCGCTCGTGAAAAATATAACTGTAGTCGGCCGGGATCGAACCTACTCTTTACCCCGCCCGACTTGGGAGGCCAGCACTACTTTTGAGCTAATGCGTCCGGTACTTAACTTAACCAAGCCTAACTGCCATCAACCCATGTTTAACCACTGCATAAACCTAGTCTAACCAAAGCATAAACCTAACCTTAGTTCCTGAATATGTTTTCCTGGCCATATTGGATAGTTACGACAAGTCCATTCACGACTAGGTGAACATGGACTCCAAGAAATGTAATATATAAGATTCCATCAAAGCTAATGATCGATATATAAATCTATTAACATATTATGAAAACTGGCATGTAAGATGTGGCGCATTTTACATTCTTTCGCTGGTTGGGTCTAGTGATGACCGACGTGAATGGTCTAAATCGATTGCCTTGTTTCATCTCTAATGTATAGTTACCGTCTTGTAAACGGGTTCAGTGTGATTGAAAAAATAGTTTTTAAAAGTAATATATTGTATCTTTTTTAACTGTAACAACACAATACTCACGCAACAATAACAATAGCAATATCACGCTACTCAAAATATTGCTTAATTCAATAATGTCCAGTTAAAAATTAACCAATCTTGATTCTTTAAACTATTTCATACTCCTTCTAAAATTATAATAATAGTTTTAACAATGGAACATTTTACATACACTACTGATTTAATTTATGTTATGTAACTATGTAAGGAGTGTTTAAAAAACAAATTACTATCACAGTAATCTTCAAAACCTAATCTACAAACCTAATTAGACTATTTGTGATTAAAATGTATAAAATAAAAATTATTTAAAACTTTAGTAAACCTTAGGGACTGCCGGAAGCCAGATGTTATCAGCGGAAGTGATCAGCACAACGCTGACGAGGGGAGGTTTTGCTGACGGTGTTGATTAATTAGGACAAGGTCTGCTAATGTAAGGGTTATTAGGGCACTTGTAGTGTGGCGGGGGAGAGTAAATTTTGTACGAGATAAATTATCTTACCAAGTCTAAGTGTTATTTCATGAATCACAGTATTGCCAAGGGATTTATTTTATTAACGTTTAGTTCGGAATCGTTAATACAACATTTTAAATTTTCAGTGTTTTATTTGATTTAATGCTTGCAAATATTTACGTTATGTGTTTTACTAGTTGATGTTATACTAGTTTAATACTATTTTGAACACATACATTTAATAAACTTAAGATTATCATGCAAAGGTAATATGACTGATGTAATATATTTAAATTTATAGTGCATGAATTACATTAGGAAAATTGTTTGAAATTCTTAATTAAGCTAGGTGATTCTACTAGTGTAACTACGCTTTTTGGGTTCATACGGGGAATTATGAGTACCTCTAAGGAATCCTTTCTGTAGGAATTCCTGAATTTCTTGAGTGAAATGTAGATCCAATATTCTAGAAAAGGTTTGCTTTCTAACCCAGTATTTGTATTAAATAATTCAACTAGATTTGTTAACAACTGTTTTTGACAACGTCTAATTTCATGTTATTGATCTGTGACAAACAAATTATTGATTCACTAACTGGACCCAGACATGTATTTTTATTTAAATGCAACTAATTTAATAACTTAATAATTGTAAATTAACCTACTAACAATCAACAGTCATAGGAGCTGTTGTTCTTTTATAGATCAAGTTATCATACATCAACTATCGAATGTTAAACCAATCTAAAATTTATAGTATTGAATTTATTTGACTGAATGGGTTGTTAAACGTTTTGCTAATTGAAATTAAATTAGATTATCAATCAGACATTTATCAATATATATGATTATGTGATTTAGTCAGAATTCACTAAACGTGCAGGTAGCAACTGTCGTTAGTTCTTGATGCGATTTTAAGTCCAGGATTTGACAAGCAATTCATCCTTTCATAACTAAACCTATGACTATTTAGAATATGTATGCTTAAATGAGATATCACATGTGTTGGCTACAAACAGTTACAAAGAAATACATACATATTATATAACTGCACAGTATATATATTAAAATCATAGTAATGGATGCTTGAATACAAAATTACAAAGATTCACTAGAATAAAATGACAGCAGTGGAAGGAGGACGACTCAAAGCATTAATTAAGTATTTAACAGTTCTGCTATGAACAGAAGAAGAATTCATTAACTCCACAGAGTGGATTTCTAACTAACCATTGATAAGTTCTTAAAAAAGTACTAAAAGGTGATTGAACAATGTTACTATGCATTCTGTCAGAAAACTTCATAAACATTGGGACGTGTTTTTTTTTCTTGGGCCGAAAGTATGGGAT
Source organism: Allygus modestus (assembly GCA_963675035.1). Lineage (NCBI taxonomy): Eukaryota > Metazoa > Arthropoda > Insecta > Hemiptera > Cicadellidae > Allygus > Allygus modestus. The sequence continues at coordinate 78,842,414 of OY776114.1, read as the reverse complement.
GTCAATTCTATTCCCATTTATCGTGTCATTCACAACGGTAAGAGCACTAATATCAACAAATAAAGGTCACCAGACCTTAAAGGTAGAATGCCATTTAGTTTCCTGAAAAGAATTGTAAGTCTACTTGGCCTCGTGCACAGATATTTAATATAAAAAACTCAAGTTAGATTTATTTATGGTCAACAATGACTCAAAGGAATTTTACATGCATACAGACAGTGACGGATTTGGAATTTGTGTAGCACTAAAAATGACTGATTGAGTTTTCTCACTATCGACAAATAAACCCGTTTTATAATCACAAACCTGCTCAAACCCACCTTTGGGTGGTGCTTATCCGTCTGGTTTTCGAACTCGTTCAGATCAATTTACAAACTTTACAAACTTTTACCAAATTTCATTAAGATCGGACCTTTTTCCCGGAATTAATTACGGTCACATATAAAAAAATTTAAACGATTAGTGTTTTTAGCATTTTGGGACACAAAACGAAAATTTATCATGGCAAGTCTTACCAGGTACTTTAATAACTTCTTTCCTATAAGGAAAATTCGCTAAAATGATTACATTTTAAGTAATTAACTACTGTAACAGTATACTTAAGTTGATTAGACACGTTCGCAAACTGTCTCCTAATGGCCGACGCCAATGATCAAAGGACCTGTTGGATTGAACCTTCAGAGTCAAATAACTAATTTCGAAATGTTGGAACATTATCGTCTATCTATCCAGCTTTACACGTTTCAATCTTAGTCACACACAGAACATTTTTGGCTTAAAGATTGACAATTGATATACTACCTGGGTACAAACAAAATTAAATGTCATTATCAATATGCACTTAAAATAATAAAAATAAAAGAAACAAAAAAATAATGGTCTACAAAATTATAATAATCTATTATAACATAGAAATTACTTTTCGACGTGCTTTTAAAACAACCCTAGATTATTTGAAACAGTAATTGATAGTCAATAAACAAATCAACGATCATAACCGGCTGGGATTCGTAGTTTTAGACAGTCTAAAAACTTGTAGGGAATCTTACCTCTATATATTTACTACTTTTATTACAAATTCATGATAAATTTATTTCAAAATAAAGTTAATACAAAATTGTTTGCTGAACCGAGTAACCGGGTAAAACAGGCGTTTACGGCAATAAATCTCCTAGGGTATGTTATGCTACTAACTAAGAAAAATATTATACAAAGGATATAATGAAAAACATCTAAAAAGGCAAAGTAAATATATATATATAAAAAAACTAAATAAAGGTTTTGTGGTCTTCCCATGATGAGGATTTTAATTAATCATTGAAGTATGAGTTAACCAGTTATTTACCAATTTTACGAAACTCCCTTTTAGATGAAAAAACATCTGCGTTCAGTGCCTAAATAGATTATATCCCTGCAATCGTGAAGGAAACATAAAAGTAATTGGTGATTATTTTTAGTTATTACTATTATCATAAAATAATAGAGACAAATGATACATGCAAGGGATTATATTTGAAGAGGGGTCATGCAGATATTTGAAACAGTCAGGTTTGGTAGAATTTGTCACCACATTAATGAACAAATATATTCCTTGCATACAGTTATGATACAAAAATACTGATAACAACCAAGTACGTTACAAAACACACATAGCAGTAAATTTTGTCTCATTAAATCTCTTAAAAAAGTTTTGCCTAGTATCTAAACTTTTAGTCCTTTTCTCTAAAGCTGGCAGTTTAATTATGTTCGTCCAGTACTTTTTTGTGTGTGTGTGAGAGCGAGAGAGAGAGAGAGGGAGAAGAATTTTTTCAGCCGACGGCTTAACTTGTCACGGAGGCTCCTTTAGTCCGACTTCCAGATCCGTCATCCGCCAACACCGGACAACACCGCACCAACACAGCACCGTGTCTAGCTTACAAAAAAGCAAGGCTAGTTTGATAGGAAACGCTTGGGGTTTTTATTAAATCATTAATAATATTAACTGATATACACATATACAAAAATCCTTTTAAAATAATGATCTTTAAAGAAATTAGTTGATGAAATTAAAACAAAAAACCAAGTTCTTTGATTTTTTTTGTCTTTACAACTGTATACTATTCAGACTATAAACTTTTTTTATTCAGACTTTGAAAAAAACAATTCATACTTGTCAAAAGTGTTTCACCTGTATCTACGAACATAACCGACCTTAAAAGAAATTGTTTCTTTAGAAAATTATAACACAAGTGTGTGTTAGCAAATAATTTATTACTCTAAAATAATCTATAGTCTTGAATAATTTCAACTACTAGCAATTTTTGACAGATTTTTGTTTAGTTTTCGCAATAGCTAATGGCTTGAAATTTAGTTTATAGAGTTATCCAGAAATGTAGGTGTCGACTAGGACATTATATTTTACAGAGCTTTAATTAAAAATAGCTCTTATCATTTAGTAGACCCAGATATTAATTTTATATTAAAAAGGATAACGATTTCCTAGTAATAGAGTATAGTTAACCCAATTATTTAATATCAATTTGCATTTAGGGCAGAAACAGCGGGAAAGTGTGGTTAAGGATGAACCTCAGATTCTTAGTTACCCCTCAACCTGCAATAGTAATTTACACTATTTGTCTGTACGTCTTACAATGTAACACGTTCTTGATGTAACACTCCGCCGTTGATGTAATACAAATTAATAAATGTTCTCTAGCGAGAATACTCTCAAGAGCCAATCTATAAGGCGGCGAAGTAAAAAACTCTTTACAAGATGGCGTGACTGCAACATTTGACAATAACCTGATGAAAACAATAACCTGCTTTTGTTTGCAAAAGCTAACAGCAAACATGCCGATGAGTTATTGTTCAAATTATTTAATGTTTTCGGTAACTTATTTGGTTACATATTTCACAGATACGTTACAGGTTACAGGATACAGTTACATTATTAAATAGATACGTGCAGATAGTTCTATAGAACTTGTTATTAGATAAAATAACGGGTATGATACTGGCAACCTCGAAGCAATCAAGAATGTAGCAGGTGCGGATGGGAACTATTACTTCGCAAGTTTCATTACAAACAAGTGCCAAAACGAGAGCTGCAAACCCAACATCAACAAATAACTTTTAAGTGAAATTATAGCACCTTTTATATACGCTTAGGCGTAGCAAAGTTCATCAAGGTGTTTTCTTCTCAGTAATGTGAACCATCAAAATTTTGTCCTTAACTAGAATTAATTTCTAACCGCTTAGATTAATGTAATTGGTAGTTTAGGTACGGTGGTTTTTCTAACCTTCAATTATGTTTCCAATAAAAAGTTTGTTCAACAAATAATAATTGACTCCTGGGTAGAATATTAAATTAATTTACAGTTCAAAATATAGGAACCCATAAGTTTGAAAGTCAACTGGCTAAAAGGTTCAAGTAATTGGTAGCACGTGTTAACTGGAACGGCAACGTAGCTCAGCTTCTACATTGCTAAAACTTGTTTCGTGTGCCTTAAATAATAGGTTCTAAGCAAACGTGCTTCACTATAAATTATCATTTGTTTAAGGTCATAATATTTTTAAATAATACACTTAATATCCTTAAGTATTCGAGTTAAAAACTTCTTTAGATTATGGTAATTTATCGACATATTGTTTCATTTAACATTGTTTTGTACAAGGCTGGACGGTTTTTGTTTCTAGGAGTAAGTAATTTAGTTATACGCAAAACACTATCAATATTGTTCATGTGATTACAATAATTTAAAAAATAGTCATAAAAAAAATCGGTTACCTAATCTTAATGTATCAAATACCACTGACTGACTGACTGACTCACTCACTCATTCACTCATCACAAAAGCTCAAAAAACACACAACGGATTGCAATGAAATTTGGAACATACCTTCCTCTTGGGTCTTAGGTGCCCACTAAGAAAGGGTTTTAAGAAATTCACATAGGGCTCCGCCCCACGGGGAGTCAAAGTTACAATCCTGTGTTATTCTTATGGACATTCACTTTAAGTTTGAGCTTATGAAAATACAAACAGCTGATCTTGATTTGTAGTAGTTCCACGGGATAACCACAGAATGCAGCACACACAACTGTTATAGTTTTTATAAATTATTATTTGCAGGGCGAAGCCTACGGGAACTGCTAGTACCGTATACAGCCCTCAACTAGAACGAATTCTGAATTAGAACGAAGGATGCTAAAGTTAACGAAGTTTCACTCAGTTATTTACACTTTCTTAATAACGTTATCATTTGTGATATCTAGCCTAGCTCTTTTGACTATAAAATAAAAATGGTGTAACCATTATTTTATTTTATAGTCAAAAGAGAGCTATAATGATTAATATAAATAATAGTTTAGGCCAAAAAATCCAAATTTTCCTCTGATAGTGTAACAAATACTAAAGTTTTGTTATTTTAGTGAGAATTTTGTAAATCGATAGGAAAAATAATTACTGTAATACCCTTTTTTGACTCAAGACCACTACGTATTCAAAGTCCCGGGGAAATTTGTTATCTGCTGAGATTAAAATTCACCGATAACCAGTGATTCACGGTTGGCAAGCTTAGCCGCGCGTATTCTCTGATTGGATAATAAATCTCTTTCTACTAAAACCCGAAGGATTAAACTTTAATCTGATAACCATTAAGCCCTAGAATTACAAACTTACTAGATTACATACCAATACAATTATTATACATGGATTAAAATTGGACTTCATACAATATACATTATAAAAAGTAAACAATAATAGTTTACTGGTATTTCAAAGGGTGTTTAAAATAATTATTATGATTTTATTTTGTTTCAAAAGGTAGTAAAATCCCATTTAAAGTTGACTCTTGATTTTTGGAACAAAGTAATTTGATTTTACTCGGTAAAAAAAGTGTTTTCAGACCGACTGAAGCAACAACTGTTTTTAATAATTTAATAATTTCATTAGAGACATTTCTAATATATCTAATACTAGTAAATTTCCCGTTCTCCGCACGGAGATCTAGTAGTCATAGATCCAGACGTTTTGAAGGTTTATTTACATTACAATCAGCTGTCTAACAAAATAAAATAAAACTCCATAAGATTAACATTGAAACTTTAAGAGCTCGTGGGGCAAAGCCTCGTGGTCCAGAGTTATTTAAACCCCAAAAGGCACACCTAGAGGGTGAGCTTTCGATTGATACCAAATATGTATATAAAATAATATTTTTATATACATATTTGCTCAAGAAATTCTTTTAATAATATAGATTATTTCATTTGTTACTTTTTGATCTTTTAAAATAGACTGTTTTGTTAGATTTAGTTATTGCATTTTTTAGATTATTTAAAACCTTCCATGAATAATAATAACATTATTTCAAAGTAGTAAACGTATTTTATTGTTATTAATAATGTTTTAGGTATTTTCATGGAGTGTATTTATACATTTAACTAAGACACAGTAGTGTAGAAGGTATTGACGAAACATAACATTAACTTGCTTCTTTGGGGCTCAAAGAAACAACAAACAAAATTAAATTGAACAACCTATTTTTAACATATGATTAAATAAATTATTTTTTATGCACGAAACACTAAATTGCATTATGATATTCCACGACGTGTTGATGTGCTAGTATGCAAATTTTGTTTTTATATCTCTTATACATTACAATATGATTATTCTGTAACGATAACAAGTAGCATAGACAAATAATCTGTATCAATTACAATTAGATGTCAATATTTTGTTTTCAGTCTCAGTTCGTCCAACAAGAATGCATTGTCCTTGCTAATCGCTTAGTGTCGGTCATGAATAAAGCATTATCTACATTTGTAATGCGACTGTATGCATAATCGTACTTTTGTGATACAAAAATTGAGAAATACGGCCGAATGGAGAATGAAAGTATGATAAAGTATTGAACACAATCCCAAAAACAATCCCTAATTGGAGTAAAACAGAAAACTTGTTATGGAACTTCAACACTAATGACGTGATCCTGGCTTGTTTGTTTTGAGAAAATAATCAGAGTGTTTAACATCTTAAACGAGGCTATTTTAGTTTCACTGATGCGGCTTTAATGGACGTTGTAACGTTCGCCGGATGTCGAGACTAATCTTACGGATAGCGAAGAACAGCTGCCTCTTAATCCTTTCTTTTTTGTATTAATCTTAGCTTTATTTAAAGTTAAACTGCCCAGAACAAAATCTGGCAATTCCAGTATCCTCAGTTGCGTATTTACAATCAAATGAACTTAATTTAATTGAACTTAATAAACAAATCATTTAAAAAATAATTATATAGATAAATAAGATATTTTATTATTTTATTAAAGCGCCCTTTATATAGGCTTTGTGATACAAATTTGTAAAATTTGGGTTTAAAAACTTATAACTGTTATTTAAAAGATATAAGGTGTTGCTCGTTGAGGTATTTGAATACATGCAGTTTCTGTGGTTTAGTTTTTTTTTTATTTTACCTAAAAAAAAACGTAAAGAGGAAAATATGCTTAAAACTCTCCTTACCCAAAATGTTTTTCAGTAATTATAGATCCTTTTAGTTTTTAGCGTGTTCATTGCAATTTTAATGAAACAAATAAACTTATTTGTAGTTTATACAATTTTCTAACCAATATTTAATGATTTAATAATGATTATACAGGATTTATAAAATAGTAGGAACTGCTGATCGAGCTAAAGCAAATGTTCTTTATGCTTATTTTCAACATACTTCATGATGTATTGTACATTCTGTATTGTCATTTTGATATTCATTGTATTTATATAACAACTTTAACATCAGTTCTTGAGTTGTCATGTAAAACAGCTGGTAAACATATAATTCAATTGTTTGCTTTCACGCACTAAGAATTACACTTAACCTTATTCGGCCTGTGTGGCGGAGTCCTAAAAACGGATGTTACTTAGTATATCATATTTCGACAGATCTACTTCTTCAACTCTTTTGATTTCCAAATTCGACTTAATTGGTTTAATAGTTCCTTAGACCTCACCCCTAAAAAAACTGCTTGTGTATTAAGTAATAAGAATGTATATTTTATGATTTAAAAAAATCACAATTAACTACAAATTAAGTATTATAAACAAACTGACTTTTGTGTTAATACACAATGCTAAAATTTCTATTTAACTTTATCAGTTTTTTTAAAGGCAAACACGTATGAATGTATGCCAGTTATCAAAACCAAACTTCCTAACAAGACTACCATCTGCTTCAAACAACTTTTATGAGGCTACAAATAGCGCGGAGATACAAGAAACCGTCTTCCTATTGAGCGAGGGATGTTTTATGTCCCAGGATATACATTTGACTTTTACTGGCTGTGACCAAAAATGAAAGTCTTTACAAATCCAACACATCATAAATGTAGGAGGCTGATATACGACACACAAACTAGTTTATTAAAAAACTCAAATATACATAAATTAAAAATAATATTAAGTATAAAGTATTTGTATATAGGAAATAATATTCACTTTGAAGTGCATTAAATGTATACATAATTAAATTATCTATAAATACTAAATATACCACATAAATAGAAAATATTTGTTGTACTTCAGACTTTGCTATTAAAGGTTTTATTGTTCTTGTAAAACATAAACTATAACCATTGACTATAAGTATTTATATTCAATGCTATAACTTTTATTTATGTTTATCTTTCATATCCATTACACTCTAATTACTAATGAAATATCATTAAATTTGGTTAATTGACTTAGTTCACTCCGTGAATTGTATTTACAACGCAGCTTTAAGCACGGTTCTAGACTTTCGTCTCTGTTTTCTTACTTTCGTCTTTTTTCCTTCTCAGTTTAAACATCCCTCTGCCTACTTCTTTAACCCTGGAATTCAAGCTTTACCCTTTTACCCTTGACTTTACCCTTTATTCATATTTTATCCTCGGCCTTAGCCTAACCCCATCTATGTTATCTAACCAAGCCTCTTTCTATAGTATCATGTAACGGCATCATCACATAAGTCCAATCTGACTACAGATATATTCGCATTGAAATGGTAATAAACCTTTTAAAAAACAATATTAATATTTTTCTTAGTAGCGAATACAACTTAAAACGATATAAGTTAGTCAAGCTTAAGTTTCTGAAATTGAAAACGTAGCTCTATCAAAAAAGTGTACTTAGTTTTAACCAATCTACGCTTTACAGCATTACTAGATTATACTTACGTACGTGTAAGACATACTAAACAAATCTAAATTCTTTCATACTTGATAATGTAAAGTAGCGATGGAAAGCTTGGGATCAATTTGCTAAAGATCCCTAGCACTAGGGTCGTCTAACGCTAAAAGGTCTCTCAGTTTTCACCATGAATTGGACCCGAGTCTTTACTGGGTTCAGTGCTTGGACTCAAATTTGACCTTATGGTGAAACTAAATCTGTAACTGCATTTTTCTGACGGTCATTGACATATTTTTGTGATTTTAATGAGTAGTTTGTATGAGGGATACCCTCCCTGCATTATGGCAGCCAGGGTGTGGTCACTTAGTCTGAACGCCCTCACTTAATTTTTCATTTACCCTTTCAGTTAAATTAGATTGACAGCTTCCCAATAAGGTAAATGTTTTATACGTCATTTAATTTATTTGTGGCCTTAAATTTACAAGGTTTCTATAACGATATCGTAAAATTTAAACAAAACTTTTTTCAGGTCAAGTCAAACTTATTCAATAGAAGAAATAATAGCAGTTGTTAATGCTGGTTTGTATTGAATAAATTATTTATAGGTGAAATACGTTTCTAAAATATTTCATGGGCTACCATACAAGCAATCAGGCTCCCATAGCTTCTTCAATGTTTTGGACGGATTCCCATGAAACTGTAGGCCTTTCACACGATGATCACCTGTAATCTTTAACTTATTTACGTTACGTTTGATAACTTAGGCCTTAGGCATCTGCCTGTAAAAGATTTCCCCTCTAAAAGCTTTTTGTATACGTCCCGTCACAAGAAACATGTAGTTATTCATTGCAAACTTAATCAAATATACGGGGACTTTATAAACGTGATTTTTTCAAAATGATCAACAAGACATAAAAGATTTGTTTGCAGTACGAACATAATTTTATTAAGATTATCATTTTGTTTGCAATATCTACGTGAAATTAAATTAAATTATATTTGTTAAAGTATAACTCTTTAAAATAGATGTGTAGAACATTTGCATTAATTTACTGCTTCAACACTATAATGAGATAGTGTTATTAGATGTAATATTATTTCAATAACAAATTCTAAATTAGATTAAATTTAAATACCCCGTCGCAGCAAACCTGCGTACTCAGCGAATTTCCAATGCATAATATATGTCTTAATGCCATATAATGCCGCATACCAAGTTCCATAAAAATATATTCATATATAAGCGATATATACAATTTTAATTATTCTCCATAAGGATAGCATTGGTGATGAGTACATAGGTTTGCTGAAACAAGGAATACAAACAATTGGTTTTTATGCAAATATAAATATAATTTAACTAGGTGAAGCCACATACCAAGTTTAATCAATATTCAATCATAAGTAAGCACTATATAACATTTTAATTATTCTCCATAAGAATAACATGGGAGATGAGTAAGCAGGTTTGCTGCAACAAGGAACTAAAAAAATGGGGTTTTATGAAAATATCAATATAACTCAACAAGGTGAAGCCACATACCAAGTTGTATTAATTTATGTTCATAATTAAGGGAGTCATTACATTTTACTTATTCTCCATAAGAATAACATGGGGGCTGAGTACGCAGGTTCACTGCTACGGGGATAATCAACAAAAATAAATTTTTTGTGCAAATATCAATATACCAGTACTACGTGACCCCACGTGCCAAGTTTCATCAATATACATTCATTAATAATGGAGATATCAAATTTTATTTATTCTCCATAAGGATAACATTGGACAACGTACTGTGTTTAGCACTTTGAATATCTCTGCAACGGTTGGACGTAGAATCACAATTTAAACACCAAAATTATTGTTTTGTGGAGCTGAATTGATTGGTAAAAGCAAATGTGAAGTTTACATCAAAATTAACTTAGGAAAAGCCAAAAACCTTTTTCTCATAAGATTAACATAGGAGATTTTATGAGCAGGTTTTTTTGGATTTTCTCCGCAACCACTTAACCTAGCTTAATAATTCAAAATACCATATTATTTGTTGTTTTAAGCTCTATTACATGGTCTAAACCAAAATTAAGTGTTTTAAAAATTGTAGGGTAAAAAATGCAAAAAACTGATTTTTGGAAAATTTAAAACCCCCATAAACCCCCCTTCCCATGAGCCGATTTTTCTGGTTTTCGAACTTAAAGTCATGAATGTCACTTTACACATTTGAGCCAAATTTCATCGAAATCGGACGTTTTTTACTCAAGTTATCGCATTCACGGACACATATATATATATCTCTCTATATATATATATATATATATATATATATATATATATATATATATATATAGATATATATATACATATATATAAATTTGAACGAATAGTGTTTTAGTCATCTGGGGACCTAAAAAAAAATTTGTCATGGTCTCGGGCTTAAATCTTACCATGAGACCTACGGTAATAGCTTCTTCCCTATAGGGGAAATTCGCTAAAAAGATGTTTAGTGTAAAGGTTACCTCAATCCAATACAAATGTTCAAAGATCAAAATCTCAGAGTTAGATTTATCAAGTTACTTTCGAAGTTTATTTAAGTTAATTTATCACGTTACCAAAACATATTTAGTTTTTTACAATTTCAAATCCCTGAAAACTCAAGCCTTCCCATTTTGAATATAACCTTCCTACAGCAAATACCATATTTAATTTAAACTGTAAATTTGAATGGTGTGCTTTTTCTCAGTACATCACCGTGTTTTATACATTTAGTACATTTAATGTTGAGAAATTCTCAACAGTTACGCGTTGAAACACTAAGCTAAAGCGTAATCATCACACAGAATCTAAGTGCGGAGTCGGTGAAATTGTCCACAAATTACCACAGAGATGAAAAGCGACATGGCGGAAACCCGCAGCAGTTGTGGGACTTCAACCCTACTCTTGTGGCTTTGAGAGCGAAGAACCGTGTAGTTCACTTCCAAGAGCAAATGAAGCTCTTGGCCGAAAAGTAAATTAAGTAATTGTTTTAGCAAAAGCATATTTTTGGTTGTTTAAAACTCATAAATATAAAAAAATAACTAAATCAATCGACCTCCTCCAACCAAATGTCAGCTCCCTGATGCAATATCATTATCACGTTCAGTTGTAAATGTCAAGTGCAAACTTGGCCGTTTAAATGTTCTACCTTTTAAAATTTAACTGGATTTATAAATGAAAATGTGTTTTAAATTACAGCTGAAATCTTGTTAAATCCCGTTAGATAAGTTGTGGTAACTTATCACAAACTATAGTATAGTAGTATACCTTTAATATGATTTAATTTTTTCACTAAATTTCTCATGTTTGTAAAACCTTTCAACATAGAAAGATTATTGTTCAAACTGTGGACTGAGTTATTCAAGCTGTAATTGGTAAACTAAAACTGAATCGAGGAAGCAATAATAAGGAAAATAAACTAAATAAGAAATAAATAATTAATAAGCAATAATAAGAAATAATAAAGTGTTTTCCAGCACATATAAATACATTTATATCCAAAAATTAACTCTAAAATGAAAGGGTTATTAATAAATACTTCCGTCTCTTACTTAATTTAATTCCGTTTATTGAAGCAATAATTATCATCTTTGAATGTCCAGACTTTAATTGAAATCAGCAAATAGAAACTTGGCTTATTTTAAAAATATTATTTTAAGAAGCGTTAAAAACAACTTGATTGTTTCATAATTAAAAATTCTCCATAAGAATAATTAAAATGTTATATAGCGCTTATTTGTAAATATATATCCGTGAGACTTGGTAAATTTAGGTAAGGCTTTAGTAATATTAGGCCACGCATTTAGGTATTGCAGATTCACTGACTATGCAGGTTTGCTGTGACGGGTTATTATAATTATTCTCATATCTGTGAGGTTTCCCGATTTTATAAGATTGGGAGTATATCAAAAAGTTGAACACTGTACGTTTATAGCTTTAATAACAAATCTCATAAAATATAAATTTATATGTCTAATTTTTGTTGTCCAAATTATATAGTTGGAGTATTTGCAATAAATATTAAGTTTTAATGCAAATTTAATATTGAAAAAAGGTTTGTTAAACGAGTTTTGCATACGCAATTTATTATTATTATTGGTCTAAAATTAAATCAATTATTAAACATGGATAATTTGGTGTTACGGTTCTAAACTGACAAATTATAATACTCTCTTAATCAAAACTAAATCTTAAAAGTATTTCGTACTTTGATTTTAAAATGACGTCATCACTTAGTTCAACTAAGTGATCACTTCGCGGTTACTTACTGAGAGAACTGTTACATTAAAGCCATAATCTATCATTTGGAGTAGGCCTACAGTTACTATTACTTTTAGAATACAGAGGTTTTTCCTCTTTATAAAATAATTATTTACTATTAATAAATAACATGTTGGGAGTGTATAGCAGGCTTTCCTCACCCCAAATAAAACTAAATTATGCTGGGAAATAGTTTTATTTTATTCTTGGTCAAATGGAGTTTCAAGTCATACCAACATAATCGCAACAACTGATCAAAACAACTAATTATCTGTAAAAGTAAAACAGATAATAGAATAAATATTAAATAATTTTCCTCCGAACAAAGCTCTGCCCTATGTAACAATTACTGAACTAATACATTTATAATTGTTTTAACTCGATATAGTTTTCAGCGATTATGGGTGAATGTAAAAGCAACTTTGAAATGGTGAAATTAAGAACTATGATTGAGTATAAACCCCATATTGTTACATTACTTGAACAATTTTCAAAGCACGCAGGATTGCTGTGAAGGCAGGATTAAAGCTTTGTGACGATAATTGGGTGTGAACAAACGATAATTGATTACTCAATGGTGACTGTTTGTTGTCACAGTCAAGCTGCTGACATCGATTGTTTTAATTTGATTTATTTCTCGGCTCGGTATATTGCCAAGGAAGCCTTGTTAAACCTTCTTAATATATATTTTTCAATTTCAAAGATGTTTTAAAAATATCTATCACATTAATAAGTTTCCAACACACTCTTTCATATACTGTCATTGGTAATCGTTGATTAGCTGCATGGATTAATTTAAGAAACTTCTCTTAGCCATTTTTAAACGTGCAATTTTAAGTAGTAGACTTCTTAAGAAAACCCCTAGGAGGAGGTTGTTAGGACCCTTTGAGATATACAAGAAAATATATGCATACAATTCACTACAAAACCTTTCAACATCTTAATCTAAACACAAATATCTTAAAGAGGATCTGGAAAATGGAATAATACTGTAGTCATGTTTTTAAACACCCCCGTCGCAGCAAACCTGCGTACTCAGCAAATTTCCAATGGATAATATATGTCTTAATACCACATAAAGCCGTATACCAAGTTTCATAAAAATATATTCACAAATAAGCGATATATATGTAATTTTAATTATTCCCCATAAGAATAACATTGGTGATGAGTACGTAGGTTTGCTGAAACAAGGAACACAAAAAATTGTTTTTTATGCAAATATAAAGAGAATTTAACTAGGCGAAGCCACATACCAATTTCATCAATATTCAATCATAAATAAGCGCTGTATAACATTTTAGTTATTCTCCATAAGATAAACATGGGGGATGAGTAAGCAGGTTGCTGCAACAAGGAAAAATGTGTTTTTATGCACATATCAATATAACTCAACAAGTTGAAGCCACATATCAAGTTTTATTAATTTATGTTCATAATAAAAGGAGTCATTACATTTTACTTATTCTCCATAAGAATAACATGGGGGCTGAGTACGCAGGTTTGCTGTTACGGGGATAATCAACAAAAATCTTTTTTTACAAATATCAATATACCAGAACTACGTGAAGCCACATAACAAGTTTCATCAATATACATTAATAAATAATCGAGATATCAAATTTTATTTATTCTCTATAAGGATAGCATTGGACAACGTACTGTGTTTAGCACTTTGAATATCTCTGCAACGGTGGGGTGTAGAATCACAATTTAAACACCAAAATGATTGTTTTGTGGAGCTGAGTTGATTGGTAAAAGCAAATGTGAAGTTTACATTAAAATTAACTTAGGAAAAGCCAAAAACCTTTTTCCCATAAGATTAACATGGGAGATTTTATGAGCAGGTTTTTTTGGGTTTTCTCCGCAACCATTTAACGTAGGTTAATAATTCAAGATACCATATTATTTGTTTTTCTAAGCTTTATAACATGGTCAAAACCAAAATTAAGTTTTTTAAAAATGTTATGGTGAAAAATGCAAAAAACTGATTTTTGGAAAATTTAAAACCCCCATAAACCCCCCTTCCCGTGGTCCGATTTTTCTGGTTTTCGAACTTAAAGTCATGAATGTCACTTTACACATTTTAGCCAAATTTCATCAAAATCGGACGTTATTTACTCAAGTTATCGCATTCACGGACACATATATATATATATATATAGATATATATATAGATATATATATATATAGATATATATATATAGATATATATATATATATATATATAGATATATATATACATATATATAAATTTGAACGAATAGTGTTTTTGGCATCTGGGGACCTCAAAACAAAAATGTATCATGGTCTCGGGCTTAAGTCTTACCATGAGACCTACGGTAATAGCTTCTCCCTATAGGGGAAATTCACTAAAACAATAGATATTTAAATCTTCAATTTATTTCTCAATATTATAAATCACGTTTGTCAGTAGGAACGCATTTGTACACGGACAAATCCGAGTATTCGCAATGTGATGCACATTATTATCGAAATGCAGTGAACTGAATTATATTCCCTAACGAAACAGTCAATATCAAAAATCGGTGAAGGTTAAAATTAGTTATACACTGTGGTATATTATATTATTTCATAAAATTTATATTTCCATAGCTGTGCAAACTTTCTTGTTTTCGGTTGAAAACTAGTATATACAAATAAAACAAGATATTAAAACTATGTGAAAACTTAGTTATATAACTCTTTTAATTTTACAATTTTACTATTGTACCCATCTCATTTATACTAAATCACCACATTTATTCATCACACACAAATTTATAGATATTTCTTTTGTCAGTGATTTGTTAGTCTACCATTCGCCTTCTGCTTCTTTGATTGTATTTTTTATATACTGTAACTAATTCATGGGAAAAATACATAAAATTCGTTATCAGTAAATGAACCGTTGCAATGGGAAAAGTATATTAAAATTCAGTATTAAATTCTTCCCATGAGAACGGAAAGATCTGCCAGTGGACGAAACAGGCAAAAACTTTATTAACACGGATTTTGACTTCTCTGAACTATAAAACATTAAAAAAATAAAGAATTCTGGATTTTAAGTTATGCACAACGCCAAAGCTACAATGGTATTTATGTAAACAGATGAACATGAAAACAATTGGTTGAATTAGCAAAATGCTTTTATCATCGGTGTTAAACAAACTATGGTTTGTTATTCATAGACAACCCTTTGTTATCGCAATCAACTAAAACTATTAGTTGACCTGGATTGCCACAGTTAGACTACCGCAAACTCGGTGTTATTTTTAGCAGTTAGTTTGCTTGGATAAAACTATTTGTTTTATATTTTAGTTAAACAATATTGTTTAAGCTCTTTTGTAAAGTCCTAACTTTCTTTGAAGCATCCTGAAAGCTGAACATTTATACATTCTGTGTGCGAAAATTGTTTAACTATGTGACCTTAAACACTACCGAGTGACTGTTTACACGTACAAGGAGCATTTCTTAGCAATAATTTAGTTTTGAGAGATGTTATATTTTAAACATTAAATGAAATACACAGAGTTTAACAAAGAAATATGATATAGTATTCGAAAAAACAAACCATTGGGGATAAGTGAGGATCAAGCTAGGACTACTAAAACCGTTTCGAACAAGTCCTGTAAACCTCATTACAGTTTGTTCAAAACATTTTTTAAATAACTGCATTTTCATAATTCCAAATATTTTACTATATTGATTTACGTTTGGCACACACCTTTGAGAAATCCTTGTAGATGGGGAATAACTTTCCTCCGGTATAGCATGTTTAGACTGGATATGAAGCTACAACATGTGTGTGAAGAAATACATGATGTAATTGCGCATCGTTCATCTACTGTCCGTAAAGATAGAGCTTCTTGGTTGTCTTACTCGTTTTTTACACAACAGTCAGATGTCGTCAGCATTTCGAATCGAGTAGCTCGTAGTGGTCACTTGGGAACTCTCGTTACATATTCAGTACGTGCAGATATTGGCATTGCATGTATGTCTGTACTTAATTGATTCCAACCGGATTCAGGTCCGGTAAAATGTAATATTTCATTTTACAGTCAAAATATAAGTAAAATTGTTGAGACTGCATTTATATATGTTTTAATGACTCAATAAATTATTTAGTGTACAATTCCTTATGCTTTATGTCGCCATACGATAGTTGCGTTTTACAAATGGTTAAAAGTGCTCGGAGAAAATTGTAATTACAATTACTTTATCACACTATATAATCCTAATTGTGTGGTTGACCTAATAAGACTAACAAAGCCAAACTGGTAAAACTACTGAACAACAAGTAGAGGAAAATACATTGTTAATTACAAGGTTGATAATATTCAAGCGATATTATGATTCATATGCCACACTACAGTTTATATAATTCACATAACACTGTTTTGATTTTACTAAATCCATAACTGAAAGTGAATCCGAATTTGATGTCAATAAAGTTAAATTATTCCGCTGACAAAGAGCTTTATTTCAAAAGTTATTAGCTCTCTGCTGTTGTCATGGATACAGTACGCCGAGTTGTAATTATTCCATGGCTGTATTGACATTTTAGATTTCAGTATTAAATATTTTAGATGCAAATATTAAAATGTAAATCGTGTTATGTAAAACTTTATAATTGATTTTCTTGACTGACAACAAAACTACTCAATTTTCTTGAAATCATACATTTATGTCGCGTCTGTCTAATACAGAAAATTTGGTAAACATATATTTTAAGTGTTTATGTAAGTTTAGGGAAACATGGGACTATAAAATAAGAACGCACTTAACCAAATATGTTAATTTTCATCTACTGACTTCTTTTAAATTATACTCAGTAGATTTCCAGTATGGTTGTCGTAACATAGGATAACAAATAATAAGATAACTTATTACTGATATTAAATCATTTATACTGGTTGGTGCCCGTCGAAATTCGACGGATACGATATTAAGGTTGAGAATTAGATGGGACCCTGTAAGAAAAGTCACCAGCAATGAAATATTTGTAGTTTATCTAAATCAACACAATGTAACATTCGACTTCTCTCCGTAACTCTGTAATATTTTATATTTTTATTTAATTAAAAATCAGAACGGAAGACATAATTTGCATAACCTAAAAATGCGCCAATGATTTACGACAATGATTAATAAAAGTATTACGATACTTGTCAATTAATTGAATGAAGCTATTTTATTTAATCAGTTAATTACTTAAATACATGTTTACAAATAAATTCCTAGGGTAGTCCATGATTATTTTCATAGACTGCAGAATTCACTTATGGTAAATAAATCAGTATATATTTGACGTATTCACGTTTATTGGATCGTTTTAGACCGTTTAAGGACATAAATTAAATACAATCGGTAGGTCTGGAACTTTTGCCAACGGTTGGATGTTTTTTCATGACGGATGACAGTGCACCTTTTTACTCTATTGTTTATAAATTAACGTTGATTTGACATAAGATGGGTTAAATTAGCGCCCCTTCTGGGGTCATAGAAATAATACGAACACCAGCGCTAATGTTTACTCTGAACTCAATAGGTGAAACTAAAAATGAATAACGTGCGTTTTTACTACTTAAATCCCACATTGAAGAATGAATCAATTAAAATCGTTAATTAAGATATGAGAAAAAATGTGATCTTCTTTGGGACAGCCTGAATTGACTCTAATAATTGGAATACATGCATCGTTGTAGGATACTGGCCACTAATGATTGTCTCTAAGCCAGTTGATTCCTTTTGTTACAACCTATATCCTTTTCTCTGTCCTTAGATACACAATATACGTGTTTTTAATAATCAGCTGGTTAGATAAACTTAAAATAGTGATAAAATTGGTTTAAAATCTTATTTTTATATTCTAAAAATTTCAGTAAACTGTGCAAATATTGTGTGATTGATCTTTTATTTAAAACAAACCGCGTGTAAAACGGTTCAGTGGAAACCTCAAATAAACTAATCAAAGAGGAGCAAAGTTTAAATTTTACCCCACGTTAAATTGCCATAAGTAAATCTTTAATTTAATTTTTAAAGTAGTTACTGACCAGACACCAAATTTAAGGTAAAATTTGCAAATATAGGGGTTATTCCCTTTTATTTGACACCACCCGCGTGTAAATCGGTCAAGTGGAAGACTCACACGATCTTCCGAAACATTTTTAATTAATATATAGGATACTAAAAAATATGCTTCTTTGTTTAGTCATTGTGTTCATATTTTATAATAATTTCAAACTAAATTAAGTATTTATGTTTAGCTAAATTCAAGCCCTCTTCAGTTTTTTTCCTATACATACAAAATAATATCTCACTGATTATTTGGGTTACAATAATTCCTTATATTGATACTGTGTAAGTTATTGTTTCCAGATGCAGTTCGCTATTAAGAAGTGGAGGGTAAGGAGAAGACTGGACAAACGGTCGTCTAATCAACAACAGGCACCAGAGTATCTTGCATTATGTCTTATTCCTCATAAGAACATACGATTACAATGACATTAAACAATACTGCTGTTTATATTATTAACGTTATCAAGCGACAGCTAAACAATACCTTTTATATCTGCGTTTAAAGGTACTTATTCCAGTAAACATTTTTACAGATTTAATTGTTATTTAAATAGTCATTTTTAAGTAATTTTAAAGTTCATGCACACGTACAACAAAGGCGCAAAACCTTTACACAATTAAGTTTAGGTTTAATCCTCAAATAACTGTTAAATTTAAACAAAGTCTCGGTTAAATGAAAATCAAGGTTTTTTCGAACTTGCTCTTTTCGCACACATAATCACATCACATATATTTTTTTATCAAGAAGGGCCAATACAGTATAGACATCCCATGTCCCTTTATCAGACTCTTATTGCAAGCAGGGACATCGGATAAGTAGTCAGTACTCTAACGCAAGCAAGAGTTGCATATTTTTTTAATACGAACACCGTTTGCTTGGTTTGCTCAACCAGTATATAACGCATTAACTGTATCTATCTTACGTAACTATTAGGATGAAATTATGAACCAATTTAGATTTTTTATCGATATTGTAATCGAAAAATAAAACCCCGAAACACGAAACAAATAATTTAAATGAATTATTTATTTCAACGGAGCAACCATTTTAATTTGCAAATGAAGTTTGTGGCATGGAGACTAACATTCTCTTTAGCGATAAGTTAAAATGGAAGATCAAGTATTAGGTAATTCAGTAAACGGACGTTAACTTATAAATTACTTAAGTTATTGGTTAGAAACAGATAATTTTAACCATAGTTTAACCACATACACAATTAAAACGATAACAAAATAAGCTTAACCATCTATGAATTATGGTTGTATTTCCGAAATTATATGTATTACATTTAAACAGGATAAATAAACTACGTCTCACAACATTAAAAAATATATTTACACTTATACTGTACCTACATACAAGACGTATTACGTTTTTACACAACTTCGATGGTCTAATATAGTTTCAAATCTATTGCTCCTGTGGTTCGGGTTAGCTTAGGTCTTACAAAGCGAGAGTGTGCTTGTCTCTTAAGCATGTAGGACAACCACATCAAACGCGGTGGCGTCTGAGTGTGCGGCGAGCGGCTGATTTAGCTTAATTTAAATACATGTGTTACTGTTGAAGTCGTTATTGTCAGTGCTATGTTCATTTAAGAGTAAGAAACAAATTTATTTGTTTTCTATTTAGCACGATTATTTGCTATTGCCTCGAATATTAGCATTTTAAACCGAGTTTTGATAATTTTCAAATTAAAAGAATAGCGAGATCAACACAGTAAGATAAATTAAAACTAAAGTTATACCAGACTTCTAGAAATCCGTATCTAGAAAAATAACCAGAACATATTGTTAACATATCTATATATTTAATTCCGTAAGCGAATCGGTCCCCACGAAATATCTCGAGCTAGGAAGAAGTTAAGTTAGGTTATGACGATTCATTTTAAAGCTTGAGCGCCAAGGACGGTGGGAAAAATATTAGAAATGTCAAAAATTACGTGGGCTACGCCCCACTGGACTTCAAAGATCCACCCAATGATTTTCTTATGGAAATATCACTACAGTGTAAGCAAATGAACTAGTGATCAGCTGTGATTATCCACGTACACAACAACCATATGTTAGGGGCTATAGCCCCTGTAAGCCACTAGTCTTTATATATAATTCTGTAAGCGAAACTTTTAAGTCAAAATTGTCAAAGTTTGGCAAATTGCAGGTTGATGGGAGACGGCTCAAATTAAAGGTCTCGATCCCAGGGACTCGGAAAAAATAGCAGTATTCCTAAAAGGTTACCATCAAACGAGATATAACGTAAAACATGCCCCATAAGAAAAGCATGGGGATTTTAAAAAAGTCTGCATTTGTTTACATTAAAACATGTGGTTAAGTCACTACTTTGTTTTTCTGCAACAGTAAACAAATCAGAAGAGGCAGTGCTTTGGAGCAAAGTTAGGGGCTATGGCCCCTTCAAGCCACTAGTTTATTCATAAACATATTTTTTCACCTAAAAATGGGATCAGAATCCATATCCCGAAACACCGTGAAACTCTGCTTTACTAATCAGTGATGGAAAATATCCGCAATAATTTCTTAAATAACAACACATACTAGATCCTACTAGATCGAAATTCGCATGCATCAACACAAAATAACGTTTGCAGAAACAATTTGTTAAAATAAACATTGTTTTACAGTTTTATCTCCCTTGTTCTGTCGAATGCATTTTGCATTTGGTCCTAAATTATGCTGATACCGTCGATTATCTGGTTGGGAATAGTGACAAATGCAAAACCAAACGTGTTGGTGAATTTATTGTTCATTCTGTTGTGCATAACCAATCTTTATAAACAAATTTAAGAAGATTGAAAAATATTTATTTTCAGCCTACTGAATAAATAAATAAAAGTAGTCAATATTTTGAGGGTGTCTTGCATAGTTTGATGTGATTACTGAATTAATAATCCTAGGTAATAACCGTTTGTTAACTCTTCTAAACTTGGTTAGTTGCTACATTTTCGAGTTATAAATATAATAAAACATAATAAAACAAGAATAACGTATCATTAAGTGTTTATTTATGTAGAGTTAGAAATGTTCAAAATGTTAGGTAGAGAATGGTTAGGTTTATCTTTTAGTTTTTCTCTACACAACTAAAATAGAGCATGTAGGTTTTTATTAGCACCATAGTTGTTTTTATTTCAATTAAATCCAGAGTAATTAAAATAAACCAGATATTAAATTTGCAAACTAAACACAATCTTCTTCGTTCAAAATTCATTGTTGGCGATGGTAAGTTTCCATCACTAAATGGATATTTGCTATCACTGAAAGAGAAAAACAAGTTTCACGACGTTTCGGGATCTGGAATTTGACCTCGTCTTCAGCTGAGAAAAATACAAAGAACATAACAAAATTAAACAACAGTTTAGTGGGATAACCCAGACAAAGCTGGGAATCCACAAAAAAAAAAAACAGACAACTATAAAAATATAAACCAAATATAAAAGCCAATAGGGCCTACAAATAAAAACTGTATTCTAAGGCCGAGAAAAACACAAAATCTGTTTTATAAAACAAAAATAATAACAACATGGATTTAAAAATTCACTTGCAAAGCGATTTAAAAAATCATATATTTTCAATTTAAATATAATTTTAACTTCCCAGACTGGACGTTATTACACTGATATTCGATTACCACTTGTTGATAAGGGAATTTACACATCTGTGAGATTTTTTTATTATTTTCCCAATAGTGGTTAATTTTTTGGCTGCGGTACTCTCCTGATATACAACAATCACATTAAAACAAACGGTCACCGATAATGCTAACCTTTTATGCTAACCTTTTATTTCGATCTCGGTGTTTGATCACCCTCACTAGCGATACGTTATTTTACTGAACCAGCTGGAATTTTGGTTAATCATTATTTATATTTACAGCAAACCCGTAATTGCTTCACTGGGTTACTAATTATTCCTTCTAAACTGCCTTACTCTTTTAATTTTAAGAGAGCTTTGTCGTATCTAAATGTATACATATTGATTTTTATTAGTGATGAGATAGTTAAATTGAATTTTAGGAACAAATATCAAACTGTTTGAAACTATCGTAGTTATTACGTGCTGTAATATTGCATTTATATAGCCACAGGTTATAACAGTGTGATATGATTATACCGTATCTGTATCTGTTGCGAGTTACTGCTTTTCTCTCGATCATTTTACTATGCAAGCAATATATTAGTTAACATTAGAAAAATGTACTCATGAAGTCTATAGCACTATAATAGTGCAAATTTTCAGAAATTACTGTTTTCGCTAGTTTTTTATCAAATGACTCTGATGCCTCCAAAGGATTTGTGTGAAAGTATCTGTAAAAAATTGTTTTAATAGAATACATAAGTTAAATAGTTTAATGTTGTAGACATACTTTATTTTCTATACATAGGAATTGTAAGGGAATCCTTTGATTGCGTTTAAATTTGGTCGAAGAACCATTAAACTGTGATCCATAAATCCTAAAATAACCGAGCACTAAATATAAAGTCCACCAATAAACCCCTAAAGGATATGATTTTTGATATTTTCATTAAAGCAACTACAAATATTCTCAGTATTACAATAGTAAATTTAACATTTATTGCACTAAATTTATTCTGGGTGAAAAATAAGTATTCAGGATTTCAATTCTTTCTAAAATAAAAGTCGTATCATCAAGATCTCGCAGGAAGGTGGTAGAGTTTCCTGCGCACTTAATTAGATTCCGGTTACTGAGAAGGTAATTACCATTCTTAATTGTAAGATCTCTAATTAAAATCATTTAATTGAAATCAATCTTATCTCTCAAGTCTTAAATTTAAAATCAGAAATGAGTTTTTATCTTTAATGAAAATTGACGTTATTACAATAGTTTAGATTTTATTGGGCATTGCAATTAAATTAGATTGTTATTTTATAAAAAGCTCTGCTCTATTATTTTATAAAGGAAGTGATTCTGCTAACAATTGTACTAAATATTAAATAATAAAATTATTTTAGTAGTATAGTTCCTTTTATTTATCATAATCAGTTTTAAATGCCAAACCAAATTTAAAATCTACATACTAGATAAAATAGTGAGATTTGCATACCGTTGTATTAAGGCAGTAACGTTTTTCATAACAAATCTAATCATGCCATGCAGAACGATGATTCAAAATATATATTTCTTCAGAAGCAAAGATATACAGGACGGTTTTCTGCCATTAAACAAAATTGGGAATGTTAAGAAGCGTTATTACATTTTTAATGCAGCCATTTTTATATATTTTACTTTCGTGTATCCAGATACACTAAATAGGATACAATAAAATACATCCCTAAACTGAACAAACTATTTACACTTATACTTTACTTACATCTAAAACGGTAAATGGTACAAATATCTATTCCAATTGGTACGAGGAAATAGATTTAGGCCAGTTGTACCGACTCAAGAAATTTTTTTCAGGTAAACAATCAAAAGAAAAGCACTATCACATATGCGGGCTTATCCTTTCTTATCATCGACAACATAATAAAAGTGCTGTTTGATTAAAAAAGCAGGTCCATGATAGTAAAATTTCCACAACTGACTGGGTTATGAAGTCGATTGTTCTATAATCGCTGTAAACAGCAGATCATCGATTATTCCAGGCCGGCCCTTTGTTATCGGTTTGCTTTGCTGACTCTGCCTGTCTGGGATTAATTTACTGCATTACTTGACTTTATGCCAAACGATTCCTATAATGATTGAGTGCTTGTAAATTTAGCTTATATTCTATTTATAAAGGAAACCTCAAATCGCAGAGTGCAGAGTATTAACAACCAAATAATTATTTTCCAATCATCTTCTAGGAATATTGTTTGACTGTAGAAGATTCAGCGAAACAAAAGCGAGAAGTTCATCGTGTGGATATCAAAGACTCGGAGTAAGATTTACACGAGTCAAATACTTCGTGCAGTTTTGAAGAGTCGCCTAGAGCTGTTCTCTATAGCTTGTATGCTGAACCTTCAAATACAACATAATTTCCTAACATACAATAAAGCAAAATAATATTCTTATATAACTATTTTATTTTATCAAACAAATGCTTTTGTTTTTGCTCTCTTAATTTTAATAATTTTGTGCAAAAATAAATTTGGTTTGTGTTTATAATTTGGAAAAGATTTAACAAAACCATGATCATTTAAAATTTATATTATCTTGATATCACAAATTCATTATGATGGGGATTCAATAGCGTTGAACTTCTGTATTTCGTTTAACTTAATTATAAATATTGAATTGGTTTTATCATAAGTTTTCAAAATTATATTATCTCTTTGGGCAAAAGTATGAAGATGACCATTTAAATTAATAAGATTTTAAAAATTGTTCGGAAAAGGTTTTTTGTAAACTAAGAGAGATAATGTAAGGCAATTATAAAATTGCAACATAATTTACGGCACTCTTTTTTGGTATTTAAAGCATACACCTTAATACATCGTTAAATACTAGCAAGTAACAAACATAATAACTCACGACAATGTAGGATTATGCGGTGAGGTCAAGAATTGTTTGATGATTTACCTAAAACATAATATGATATTACAACAAGCTGTAAAGAACTAAGAAACATACATGTATCATCTATATTGTAAAAAGAGCATAGTTTTGGAAGTATATTTTAATTTAGAATAGTAAAATAAATAATACCCCCGTCACAGCAAACCTGCATACTCAGCGAATTTCCAATGTATAATATATGGCTTAATGCCACATAAAGCCGCATATCAAGCTGCATACAAATATATTCATAAATAAGCGATATATACAGTTTTAATTATCATCCATAAGAATAACATTGGGGGGTGAGTACGTAGGTTTACTGAAAAAAGGATCACAAACAATTGGTGTTTATGAAAATATAAATAAATGTAATTCAACTAAGTGAAGCCACATACCAGGTTTGATCAATATTTATTCATAAATAAGCAATTTATACAATTTTAAATATTCCCCATATGAATAACATGGGGGATGTGTACGCAGGTTTGCTGCAAAAAGGCACACAAAAAATGTGTTTTTATGTGAACATCAATATAACTCAACCAGGCCCAAGTTTTATTAATTTATGTTCATAATTAAGGGAGACATTACATTTTACTCATTCTCCATAAGAATAACATGAAGGCTGAGTACGCAGGAATGCTGCTACAGGAATAATCCTTAAACATTGTTTTTTGTGCAAATAACAATACACCACAACCAGAAGAAGCTGTAAACCAAGTTTCGTTAGTATACTTTCATAAGTAAGTGAGATTTACATTTTTTTTAATTCTCCATAAGAATAACATTGGACAGCGTACTGTGTTAAGCACTTTCAAAATCTCTGTAACTAATTGACGTAGAGAAATAATCAAAACACCAAATTGTGTGTTTTTAAAGCTGAATTCAATGGTGAAAACTAAAATTTGATTTCAATAAATATTACATGTAAGAACTTCGAAAACCAATTTTTGGGGTACAACCCCCCCCCCAAATACCAATTCGGATTGGGCGATCTGTCTAGTTTTCGAACTTAAAGTCATAAATGCTGCTTTACACGTTTGTACCAAATTTCATCAAATCGGACCTTTTTTGCGAGTTATCCCACCCACGGACACACACACATATATATATATATATATATATATATATATATATTTCCGTGGGTGGGATATATATATATATATATACTAACACATTAAAACAGATCGATATAAATGATGAAAAAGAAGTTTTTTGCGAATTTTCGTTTATAATACAAACGTTTTCAAGCAATAAAGGAGAAAGAATGGAATTGAATAGTAAATAAATAAAAATAAACAAATATTTTACATCTGACTTTTAAAAACTAAAACATGTGATTTTAGGTACAGGTAAAAAAATAAAATTTAAATTAAAGTTAGCTGAGTTGAATTATTTTAGACTTAAGAATAAAATAACCTGAGATTTAACCCAGAAGGAACCTTGGTCTTCAATACCAACTGATGTGCCAATTCAGAATTTCTTAATATCAGTGGGTTATATTTTGGATTTTGATGTGGTTTAATTTTGTGAAGTGCTTTTAGTTCATAGCACCCTTCAAAATTTTGGTTGTGGTGAGTTGTATGATTATAAATTTGTTTTCGTTTGTCTTTATGTACCACATCAAAACGGTGGCCAGTCATACGTACTCGCAAGAATTCGATATCTAACCAACGTAATCTTTTGGACAGTGTTTACACGATAGTTGGTAAATCACATTGTGGGTGTCAAAGGTTGATTTACTAACTATTGGGTAAGTCTTGCTTGTGGCACTGCTTTTTAATTCAGTTGTATTAGACATAATTTTGCAAATGCCACACCGAGGTTTGTGGCAAGGTTCGCAGCCGTGATTGATTTCCAAATTGTTTTCAGGCCGAGAATTTTGAATTTTGGGTCTCACCAACATATTTTTAAAATTTTGTGGCCGTTTAAACACGACACGTGAAATATATATACATAAAGTTTCGAACGGATGGTGTTTTTGGGGTCTGAGGACCTCAAAACGAAAAGTTATCATGGTCCCGGGCCTAGGTCTTACCATGCCGACTACGATAATAGCTTCTTCCCTATAGGGGAAATTCGCTAATTCCCTATAGGGGAAATTCGCTAAAACATAAAATTGCAATAAACAACTTTTAAATTATTGAAATTTTAAGTTTTTACTTAAATACACATATATACAGGATGTTAAAAAAAACCTCTCAGGACTTTAGAATATGATTCCTCATACAAAAAGTAAGAAAAAGGTTCACATGGAGGTATGACCTAAAACGCTTAGTTTTCCGTCTATCTGTCTGTATGTGTTTTTTATTTAATACGTTATATCTTAGGAACGTATCCAGATATCAAATTCAAACTTGGTACATGTGTTACATCCAATAATACCTATTTTGGTATGGATTGTCAAGTTTATACATTATATCATTTCAAAATGGCGAATATGTTTGTTTTCAAAAATAAATATCTGAAAAGCCGTAATATTTAGGAAAAAACCGTAGGAATCAATACTTAAAAAAATCAAAATTAGCAATTTAAATAAATATTTATTGGAGAGTTCTAGATGTTCAATTACTTTTTACCAGCGATCTTATACTAAAAATATAATAAAGTAATAGATAGAAATTTGAGATCCGTTCATATATGCCAGTAATTTAATTAATTTCCCCATTCTAGAGGAGCAACATATACATTAGAAACATGAAAAGTATAATTTCAGTCAATACGATGCCATAACACACCCTAGTAAAACACTACCGCAGTAATACGGTAGCATAGAAAATAAATTATACTAGTAAAAAAGTCCACGTATTTTCATTTATTCACACTGCAAATGCAGTAGTTACTATGCAAATCCTGCAGCTACGTATGTGCATTTGTAAATACGTTAATTAACGGAATCATCATACTTCACAGCACAATTAGTAACAGTTTTGTGAAACATTACGAACATATCGCTACTCTATAAACAATTGTTTATGGTAAAACATATTTACAGGTTTTATTTCAATAACAGTTTAAAATTACTGTTTAATCAATTTTTAATAACACAACCTTGTGTTCTTTTAACGGAATAAAGAAGTTAAATTTAATTTAGAATATTGTTGCACGGATAATTTGCTATTAGTGGTAGCTTCAGGCATATTTTAGATCGCAAAATCTAGGTTCAAACTAAGCATTATCATAAGTAGGTTTAGCCAAATACAGAAGCTACATCCCGGAGTGCTGTAATCAAATTAGTGGTATTCCGCCCGTTTACATATTACTAGGTGAATGCTCATTCCTCACGTATAAGAATAATCGAAACACATGATCAAACTTAAATCAAGTCTCATAAAAAGTTCAAGATCTGATTTGAGTAACATCATCAGAATACATTCCGGAATCATTTAACAGCCGCCAGAATCCGGGTTTTACGTCTATATAGCTATAGTCATAATCACTTCTCCCCGAAACACCACTTATCGCGGTAGCTCAGTTCAGTGGGTATCGCACTGGCTCTCAGAGCGAAAGGTCGCAGGTTCGGATCCCGTCGCAGACCTAACCTTTTATCCGTAGAAAAATATTAATACATTTATCACTTGTTTTTATCAAGGAAATATTGTATAAATCCGTAAATTTATTTATTTTTAAAGTAAATTGTACGTTTCAGGCATGGTTTGTTGCTAGAATTGGCATTGGTGCGTTATCGTAGTACTAACAGAGTATTTTGGGTTAGGCAGTGACTTTAGCAGTGTGATAAATTTCACTTTTAAGAGAACAGCGAGTTTCTCAAATGACCTAATTTTACAATTTCTAAAGGCCTAGTCAAAATATCCTTAAGGATTAACAATAAGTCGTCAGGTCTAGTTATTTAGATGACAAAATGACATTTCAATATATTGTTTCAAAAGCCTAGCCTATTATGAAATTAAATGCTATAAACATGGAAGACCGTACTTGGAAATTCTAAAATGGCATGTAGCCTAAGTGTATGAGCCTACATTTCATAGCCAGGGTCCATGTTTATGATGAAAACAACTCACTGTAATCCAAACCTAGGATATGTCAAATCATTTCAGATAACCTGTAAAAAAGGCTTAGTTTGGTTAGAATAGTTTAAATTTAAGGTTGGTCGCTTACTAACTTGACCAAGGCTTTATAGGCTAATTGAGGCTTTTTACTTTTTATACATGACAATCACATTATTACCAATTATTATCTAAGACAATGTAATAAGACAAACTATTTTATAAGTTAAGTTAATATCTTAGTACCTACAGTCATCTATTTTGAAAAGTTATTTTCAGTTTTTCGATTCGCCACACGCGTCGTCTGCCACTGTTACTCGTCACCTCCGACGACTGACGATATTTACACAGAGTAGGCATCCTAAGGGATTATTAAATTTATGGATTTTTTTTGATAACATACGCTTAATAATTTTATAAAATAAGAAATATGCTCACATCTCAAAAATATACTTCGATTTATCTCTCTTGTGTGTTTTATTTTTATTTTTTAACCTTTTGTTATCCAGTATACATACTAACTATACATATAACTAACATATACATATAACATATACTAACTATACTTACTAACTATACTCTAGTAAACCAACTATTGTTATTCTGTTGTTGAAATATACACGTCGCGTCGGTTAAATTTCAACGATTCAAGTACCACTAAAATGGCTTCCAATGTTATTGTTATGGAGAAAAAAATAAATTTGGTTTTAAGGTAATTTTATTAATACTGAACAAAATTATCTGAATAACGAACTCGACCGAGATTTTGTTCTCTTAAGTTTATCTGGAAAATTTGAAGTTTAACTGTGGAGGCGTTCTTGAGTTATTTTGGTCACAGACACGCCAGTTGAGTTGATTCTCTTACCAGTCTAAGCAGTAAAGTTATGTATAAGGATAAACTTCACTTCGTCGATTATCCAACTATGAGGTAATTTCCAACACAATCTTTATCACTATAATTATAGGGTTGCAACCAGGCAGCAGATAGATATCATTGCATTGGATGTGCGAACTAACCAATTAATTTCCTGTCCTAGGCGGAAAATTAACAATTTTCAAGTAGGCTTTGCTCAAGACCATTTTGTTTTTTCAAAGTTAAAAACTGTAATGGTATCAAACTGGGTATTGTAATGATGGTTCGGACTAGACAATTTCACCGCTAGCCATGCAACCCGTGTATGCGATATGAGAAAAATTCAGAAATATCCAAAGCAAATTTACTGTAGATTCGCCTATGTATTGCACTAGAACTTTCATATTTGCTATATTAAATGCAATTGAAGAAAAATATGAGTTGCAGGAAGGTTAAATTTGAGAAAGTGACATTTCTGCTTGCATATGAAACTTTAGGTGTCAGTTTACTCGACGGTCGCTTGCTTGTAGTTATATTTTTTTATGTTTACATAATTTAGCAAAGGTTGCTTATGAAGTTTCATATTGTAGTCTAGTTACTATTTTTCCGATCTAGATTTAATGTCTTATAATCTTGTCATAACATCATTATTTTATGTTATATAACAGTTCATCACTGACGCAGTAAAATAATCGGAAATGGAGTGATAGATCGCAATGAACATTTGTAAATGTACTTCCGCCTCCGGTTATCTAACTATTTGTCAGCACTGAATATTCTACCATGACGATACATATGTTTCATATCAATCTACAGGAGCTACAAATAGGTTTAAGGGAGAGGAATTTTCCATCAGCACTCATGTTAATTGTTTAACTATTTCTCAAGCCGGAATGTAAATAACTTAATTAGAGAAAGTAGTACCGCAGAATATAATTTTAGATAATGAAACAGGGATAAAAATGAGTGTTCTTCAAAATGGTTTGAATAAGTTTTTAAACGGTATTAAAAGGTAGGAAATAAGTCAAATTAGGAAGGTACTGATCAAATTTGTTTATAAATATTTGATTTTCATCGACATGTTTAATCCTAAGGTCATTGCCAAGCTTTGTTTACCTAACCTAATATAAACAAAAAAATTTAAAATTGCTGTCATATATTCTGTCCGTATAATCCAGAATTCCCCTTTAAAATTTGTCGCACTTGATGTTAGAACAAATTGGAATAATCCAATTTTCTTCTAACATCGAGTGCGACGAAAGTTACAGGATATTTCCGACTTGTGGAGCAATTGACGGTATTGAGTTACCCTATTGGATATTTTCTGCACTGAGTATTACAACTATTTGACCACGTTACTATATTGTCTGTCTCATTACTAAATAATAATAATTCTTGAGCAGGCTCTTGTACTAATGATGGGAAAAACACTAACCCACCAAATTTAACTAGGTATACAATGCAGTTGTCTGCTTGCAATATTGAGCGGAGCGAGTATTTATTTAATCAACAATTTTCAGAAATGTATCGACAAACAAACCACTAAAATAAACAAAACAACAATTTCACAGAAAACTACTGTATTTACAAACAGCTGATAGTAATAGTCTGCATTTAAATTTGAACCATATAACAGCTGTATAATCAACACACAGTAAACAAACCAAATAAAATATTTCTCCTATTAAAATAACATGGTCACTTTAAAGGGCCGTAGGGCAGAACCCTTATGTCCGATTTGGACCATTTCAGATTTATACCTTCCCATAGATGGTTACTATGACCGAGCAAAATTTCGTGAGGATCGCTCCAGCCGTTCAGGATGAGTACGTGTAAATAAAAAGCCAGAGTGTAGTATAAAAGCTCCGCTTAATAAAATTTAAAAAATAAATATTACAAATATATTTTCATAGAATTGAATGACGCGCCCGAATCTGTTGAACGGTGCGATAACTGACAAAACGGTATTCTCTATTTCCGATAATAAGAGTTCTGGATTTCTCTACGGTTCCACCAACCTCTTAGTGTAATGACGTCACCAACCTCTTGCATATCTGATTTACATATTATATATAACATATTTGTTCCTTTGTAATTACTATAACTCACTTTTCATTTAACTTGACAAACATTTATTAAATTGGAAAAGCACATACGTTTTAATACTTTTGACTGCTTACCATAAAATGGTAAAATGGGATCAAATTCTAGGTCTCAAAACATCTTGAAACATTATTTTCTAACCAGTGATGGTAAATGCCCGCCATATTGGATTAAACATAGTGAAATTAGCAACTATCAATTAGTAAAAAAAACTTGGTAAAATGTCCAAGCTCAGATCTATTTTGAAAGCATTTCATGGGCGTATTGTGATAAGCACAACATACGGACAGTAGACACCTTGGGTGACAGTTATCCCCTCTTCTTACATTCCACGAAACATTCGCCTGGGCAACCGGTTTCCAAGTCAAGTAGAACTCTTCAGTATGAGTTTCAATACAGTACCTTCAAAAAACGGTTTTCTACAGGATTATTTCTATTAATCAGTTTAGTATATTATTTTTCTTTGTGTTATCTATTGTTGTATCCATTTCTAGATTATTATTTTGTCATGGACTTTTATTAACTGTTGGTTTCGCATTAGTTTATTCTCTTTTTTCCCTTGTTATTTTTTGAAAGATTTAATAATGGCACAACACTGCCTAGTTATGGTTTGTGTGTGTATCAGTTGTAAGATCATATTTTATATCATAAAACTAACCACACTTTTGTTTAAGATTTAGGTTAGTCTGCTAGTTTGTGTAGCGATTGTAGCAATCGGATTGTAGCATGGGTCATATTGGTGATATTTCCAGTATATTTTGTTCTTTATTGCATTAAGTATTGCATTTTCTTCTAGTTTGAAGTGTTGTACTATGCACTATTTATTGTTGTTATATTTGTCCTGCTTAAGAGTTAATCTATTAATTTGGCTATCTTAAACAGTACTGTATTCAACATTGTAAAATATTTGTTTTAAGGAAGAATACAATAAAATAGATGAAATAAACATCCCCTCTTACCATTTCCTCTCTCTCCCCAGTCGCAACCAGAGCCTCTAATAAGAAAACACGTACATACGGTTTTGGCTCACCATGGCTCGCGTCTACAACATGCTTTGGTGCTCCATTTGTAATATTTTTTAAATTACCAGCTCAAAACATAAACAACTTCACAAAAATAGTTGTTAATAAAGATAATTTTGTTCTATATTTACGAAAATGTTAGCTAGTTACTTTCTTTTCAATAATAACAGACTTCATCAAAGTTGTGTTTACATGGATTCTTGATACCAATAATAAATGTTATTGTATACATTTATTAGGAAATTTTATTTAAATGTATGAATTCTGTAAAGTAATTGATGCGGAACGTTTTGTGTTAACTGTGAGAGCTAATTCGACTCCAATAAAGCACAATCCTCTCTAAAATGATTCAATTTAACTAGTCTCCGATTTAAATTAGCTCTTACACCTGAACATTTACATTATGGGATTCCATTTTCATGTAATATATATATATATATATATATATATATATATATATATATATATATATATATAATGTCAACAGCCAATCATATTTTAAAAGGTTGTTATTGGCCATATACTTGACAAATTTCGTATACTATTCGAACAAATTAAAATCCAAATAAGGTTTATAGGTAAGGCTAGCGGATAGCCTAACAAATTTTCGTGTATTATTATTATTATTTTTAATTTTTTAGAATGGTACTCATTGTTTTCTTTCAAATTTGTCATAATTGTAATTCTAAATTATAAACACTCTAAATTTTTATAGTACACACCTGCATGTTTATATGCTAAATGATGGTTATAGGAATATTAATAAATAAATAAACATATATATATATGAGACTTAATCAAAATTATACTTCAATTTTATTTATGCGGACGATATTTGTTATTTTAGTGCGTAAATCACAGACTACGATGCTATATTTACAAAAGGTAAACCTTAGTTAATTTAAACACAAAGAAATTAAAAGGTATATACTAAAAATATATTACATAAAAGAGTATTGCTTTATTTAGTATTAACTAAACTTATGAGGCATTAAATGCTGAAGTATAAATGTGTGTTATTAAAATATAAATTATGTAGCAAATAATAATTTAAAACTGTTAAAGATACCAAAATATAACTATATATTTATGGTCAATAATCGATCAGTCAGTCTGTTAGACCAATCGGATGTAAAGTATTTAGAACCATGGCGTATATTGGCTGTTGCCCTTAACTTTTGCAGAGTCTAATTCTTTGATATTACCCCTCTTTGATATAAACTTGATGATTTTGGGAATAAAGTAGACGTTATAAATCCCCATACCGATTATTTATTATCGATTGATTGAAGTACAATCAAAAAGAAACCCATTTCATTTATTGAGTCTCTTTATTAAATTTTCTTACAATTTCTATTACCATTTTATTTGCAAAACATCAAGCGGATCTATTGCGAAAAGAAATCAGTGAATTGGGCAATTTTTATAAACTTTCAATGGAATCTTATTTTGTCAGATTTATCTGTTTAAACTGAATTATCGAAAGAGATGAATTGGATTTAAATAATGTGTTTTGTCTAAAAACATAATTGAAATAATATTTTCAGTAAGTTATAATTATTATAATAGATATAGAGAAAACCAGAAGAATGCATCAAAAACATATATTTTTTTTAAATTTAAATTAAAACAAGTTAATATATTATTGGACATAATTGAAATAATATTTTCAGTAAGTTATAATTATTATAATAGATATAGAGAAAACCAGAAGAATGCATCAAAAACATATAATTTTTTAAAAAATTTCAAAGTAAACAAGTTAATACATTATTGGACATAAAATACTAAAATGCAAACCCGTGTTAAAGCTAAATTAGAGTGGTGCTTATTAAATCAATATTCAACCGGAAATATCACATCAAATAGTTATTTTGAAATATAACACCGTTGCCCGTTACTGTATTTCAATTTACCGCTATATTGATTTAATATGAACAAATAGGCAATATTGTGACGGCGAAGAGTAAACGACCATTTCATAAGCTTTATCGGGTTTCCTTTTCATCATTATTGGCCGGAAATGTCACATCTCCAATAAGTCACTACAACCTTCCTTGTGCAATATCCCGGCAAAGTGTAAATATTTATTTCATGTTATTAATTTGATATATCTTTCAGTGAGTGTATATTGTGGAAGTTTATAATAGAAAATATTATTTCAAAGGTGGATGATAAACTGTTACGGTTATTTACCTTTTTGATGTGAGTTTTAGGTGTTTATTTTTGTGTTTTATCTTAAGGCTCTTATATTAAATCACGGCCATACTAATCAAAAGGTTGTTTAACAAAAACACCAATTTAAAGCAAGATATAACTATTATAATCAAATTATCTAAATTACCATTGGCGTTAGAATTTGAAAACCTGATACTTTATAAAAACTAGGGGCATAAAGTAAAGAAAAAGTCTAAATAATAAACTTACTTTCAATATTTTATTGATCTTAGCAACAAGGTCGGTAACATTTAAGACAGATCCTAAAACCACTAAACACCATAAACACCTTGTCGAGGAACCTGATGACTCCCAAGAAAGACAAAAAATACACGATGATTTCATGGAACGTCAATCACTCAGTTCACCAGTCTGTTTTTCTACCAACCGGTCATTGTTACAACGCGAAAACTGTTACGGTTTGGTCAGAAACTTTCTCCAGAAGTAACTCAAACCAGATTTACAAACCAATACGGTAAATGGCAAGGAATTATTATACGACATTCCTATCATCAAACTTAAGGGTCATAAACAATTTCTTATTAATAATCGTATTGCACTAAGCGATTCAGTGAGGAAAGTTTATAAGAGTAAGTAGCCTTTTAGCGAATTTCCCCTATAGGGAAGAAGCTATTACCGTAGGTCTCATGGTAAGACTTAAGCCCGGGACCATGATAACTTTTCATTTTGAGGTCCCCAGATACCAAAAACACCATTCGTTCATATTTATATATATATATATATATATATATATATATACATATATATATATATATACATATATATATTTGTGTGTGTGTGTGTGTGTGTGTGTGTGTGTGTGTGTGTGTGTGTGTGTGTGTGTGTGTGTGTGTCCGTAAACACGATAACTCTCGTAAAAAGGTCCAATCTTAATTAAATTTGGTACAAATGTGTAAAGTACCATTTATTTGAACGAGTTCGAAAACCAGACGAATCGCACCATCCGAAGGCAGTTTTTTGGGGGTTTTGTACTCCAAGAATGGGTTTTTTGGGGTTTCCACATGTAATTTTTATTTAAATCAAATTTTAATTTTTACCATTGAATTCAGCATAAAATCAAACAATTTGGTATTTTGATCATCGCTCTACGTCAATTGGTTACTGAGATATTGAAAGTGCTAATCACAGTACGTTAACTAATGTCATTCTTATGGCGAAGAAGAACAATTGTATATCTAGCTTATTTTTGAACATAAACCGACGAAATTTTATATATGGCTTCATCTGGTTGTAGTTTATTGTTGTTTGCACAAAAAAAACAATGTTTCGCCTATGGTTCCCGTAGCAGCAATCCTAGGTATTTGGTCCCCAAGTTATTCTTATGGAAAATAATTCAAATGTTATATATCGCTTATTTATGAATATATATGGGCGAAACTTGGTATGTGACTTTACTAAGATGAGTTATATTGATATTTTCATCAAAACCCATTACTTTGTGTTCCTTGTTGCACCAAACCTGCGTACTTATCCCCAATGTTATTCTTATGGAGAATAATTAATATTTTAAATATTGGTTGTTAGTGTATATATTTCTTATGAATCCTGTTGAGTATTTTAATGAGTTATGTTATAAATTCATTGGAAATTCGCTGAGTATGCAGTTATGCAGGTTTGCTGCGACGGGGGTATTATTAAATTTAAAGAGAAACATTGTTTTATCAGCGTACTTCGAGCATTGAAGGTTATGCAGACAAAAACCAGCTGAAACTATAATATCCGTTCATTAATTTTGATATATACCGTATCCAAGTTTTACATTAAAATAACCTGAACACCCTTGAATCAACATGGAATTTTATGAATAGCGAATTAAAGACTTTTTATTCCATTGAGAATAGTGTGAGATTGCACCTAGGAATGGACTGGCAAAATGAACTGTAAACAAAACTGCAATGTAATCTAATTTACTGCACCTAACTTAAATACCTACGAATTGAACACTAAACACTTTAATCCTCAGTACGTCAAACTGACATTGATGAACATTGATGACCCGTCGCCACACAAGCATTAGCCTTCGGTGCATTATTTTGTATAATTTGGTTTGTAATATAAATATAGTAAAATATTTTACGACATAGAGTTTACCGTAAAATTTATGAGAGTAAAATTAAATAATAATGGCACATGACCGTTTAAAAATAGTAAAAGAGTCCAGTGTGAAGAGGTGTAATTCAAATTACTTTACAAATCATTCCAAACGATGAAAGGTTAAAATTTTGTTAAAGCAATGTTATGATGTTTGACAAAGGTTCGTAAAGTACTCGTAAGTGCACGTCTATGTTAGGGCCTGGGACCGCATAGTGCGGGGTAAATTAACCAGTTAGCACTAAGTAAAGATGATTACCGGACATCTGGGTTAATGCCTTGTGGTCAATTTACCCTGAACTATGGCTGTGTCTGTATCCTATATTAGTATGAGTAGTCGTTCGTTTAAAGCTAATACAACTCGTCCATTAAACTGGCTTAAGGAAGTTCGTTGCTGGAAGTTCGTACTGGTTCGTTCGTAAATTTATTGAAATTAATTCCTAATACGCGTTTTATGGGAACGCCCTTAAACTTTTGTTTCTATGCACCCGTGTGTCCACGCTTTTTCGAAGACCCTAAATTAATATCCTATTGGAGTATATGCAGTGTGAGTGCTCCGGCAAAATATCGAGGAATAATAGTTATGGAGAATTATAAAGCGGTCAGGGGAAAGCTAATTTTCTCCCAACACGTAATAATGAATGATGGATATTACTTTTATTCCCTTCAGTTTATATTTTGGGTCTTTAACCTTTTATAATAAGGCTAAGCATGGAGCATTGGTTAAGAACTAGCCGAATTGTTTATGATTTCTTGCCATTACACAATAAAATCAGGAATATGATTGATTATAACACAACCCCTCATTAATCAGCCTTTTTAAAAAACCATAGCCATCACAATTCTTTAACATTTTTCAATAATCTAGAAAACACTGTGAAAAAATAAACAAATCAAGAAGTATTTACGCTAAATGTAACATGGTTCTTGCTTAAGCATTGTTTTATAGCGTTAAGCAATTTTTCGATAAGAAATGTTATTGATTTTACTTGTTTGTCATATCGAAAGCCGATGCAAATTTGTTTGTTTTATGACTGTAAGTATGTGTTAAAGTTAATTATTTAAATTTGAACTATTGCTTTATTGATTTCATATGTTGGTAAACAGATATAAAAGAATAAGAAAGTACTAGGTTATCTTAAAATACGCTAATAATTTGGTTTAAACGGGTTGTTTTCTATAGCTGTCAACGCATGCAATTCGAGTATCGTTTTGCAGCGAGACGACTTATTTGCGTGTGGGGGTTTCAAAGTGCCTCCCACTATACAGCTCCTACGAAAATGACGCAGGTATACGTGCTGCATACACCCGCGCCATGATGACTCGTGCTATCTTTGGCCAGATGTTCGTCTACCATATATTCAGGTCAGCTGGAGCAGCTGGAGTGTAAACAGCTCCGTCAACAGCGCATTCCAGAGAACTGAACACAAGACAATTTTGTATCTCTCATCATTCTTGCAATTTCAGCTTCTACTCTTGGTAGTTGCGTAATGCCTACAAAACCCCTTTTCCCCTTAATATTGATAGTATACCAAATTACTTTAATTGATCTATGTCTAACTGAATTAGCATCCAAATGACTATTTTATATGTTCAAAATCTCAATAAAACTTTGGTAAATTTAACATTATTATTGTAAATGCTCGCTAAACACTAATTATTATTTTGCCGCGAATTTTACATAATGACGAACAAGAAGTAAACCGTTAATTATTAGAAAACCAGTTCAAAATTGTCTATATTATACTAAATTTATCCCAGAATTTACTAATCCTCATATTCCAAAGCCAGATTTTACAATTTGCCGTTTATCAAAACAGTTGTTTTTTAAATAATAACTTGTAAGATGGCGTATTAACATGAAAAATTAATGACGGATATTTTTAATAAAATCAACTTATACCCATGTACTAAAGAGTTTTAAACTCTATACAAACATGACTTGCTGCTCTACCTGGTCGACTCGCTAAATTTGGTGATATGCTCGGTATTAACACCCAACGACATTGAGGCATTCAGACTATCGCGTACTTTTAGGAGTTCGCTTATTGATTGAAATTTTTTAAATCAAAATTGTATGTGATTGTATGTAATTGTGTGTGTTTTATATTGATTCACTGGTCGAACAAGTTCAAAGAATCATGCACATTTACATATGCCCCAGGGTTTTTCGTGTTCATGAAGATTTTCTAAGAATAAGGTTCTAATTAGATGTTTTTGCTTGGGATCAGTTAACAGGTAGACAACTATTTCCAATTAATTATATAACTGACGAAGTAAAATTAAACTGAATCATTGGGGAAGTTTTATTTCTTACGCATTATTAATTGTAGCACAGATGCTTAAATATGATTGACTATTCGTTAACTTTGTTAAATTTTTTACTATTTGCGGAAAAATCTTTGAACTCAGATTAAATATTAAGACTTAAAGTAAAAAGAATCAAGAAAGCGTTATGAGTAAGTGTGGAGTATTATGGAGTATACATTGGGAGCCACCTTTCATCAAGCTAAACATATGTCACTGCCTCGCTTAATATTTATCATACCTTATCATACATCAAGTGATAACCATAAGCGTTCAGCCTGTTATATGAAAGCATACACCATTTGAAGATTGAGCTTTTTTAATATTCATAACGACAACAAGATTGATTGTGAAGGCATATTTTAGGCTTACAATACTTCAAACTATTTGTATAATACTGTATTTATGTTCAAGTTGGTAAATATACATACACAATTGTTAAAGGGCCATCACATGGTACATATTAGCAGGGATGCCACTTTTATTATGCCATTAGGCTTCATAAAAATCGGTGTCACCGGGCAAACTTGATTGCCTTGTACTATCATGTATTTATATTTGCTGAATTGTATGTGAATGCAGTATAAGTATAAATATAGGTTGAAGTGCTCCAAACGAATACTTTTAATTACATCCCGTAATTACAAACACTTACCATGATAATAAAATTTCTAAAAAAACAGGAACTGAGACAATTCTTCCTACATTTATTATATTTGGTGTAGCCTCCTAATAAAATGTTTGATATTTATTACAAATGTTAACGAAGCCTATAAAAGAGTTGGGGATTGGTTTATTTATTTATTAGAAGAAATTTTCATTTCAATATATACTGGTTTCTCCCATGTAGCCGTTATTGTATTATTCAGCTGAGACTAAAGACAGTCATTACATTATTCAGCCAAGTCCGACGTTCTCAGCCGCTGCTGTAATAATTAACCAGAACTCCCACACTGATAAGCTGACCAGTGACCACCTTCTGCACCTCTGACCTTATGACCTTTATTTACTTTCCTATACAAATCTTTACATTTCAATAACCTTCGAAATCGTTTCAGAGGTTCAGTGTAATAATTGTTCATGCGGATTAAGTTTACTCTCTCCTATCTTAAACATGCCATTAAAGTAAGCATGGTTCCTAGATGCATAAATACATATAAAAACCATTAAAATCTGTTTCGGAATTTGCATGCAATAATGTACATGCTTTTTTTGTTAAAGTAAATAAAAGCTTTCTAAAGTAAATAAAAGCTTACCCTTTGCTTTCTTAAACTAGTAATTACAGTTAGCATGGTTTCTATATGTATAAATACATTCAAATCTTTAAAATCTATTTTAAAATTTCGTCACAATAATTTTACATCTTTTAATATATCGAATCCAAATACCACTGACTGACTGACTGACCATCACGAAATCTCTATAACTATAAGGCCTACCGAATTGAAATCTGACATATAGGTTTCTCTTTGGCCCTAGGTGCTTGCTAA
The DNA here is from genome assembly GCA_963675035.1 of Allygus modestus. Lineage (NCBI taxonomy): Eukaryota > Metazoa > Arthropoda > Insecta > Hemiptera > Cicadellidae > Allygus > Allygus modestus. The sequence continues at coordinate 78,801,280 of OY776114.1, read as the reverse complement.
GAAACGGTATTACGAAATTCAACCTGTGTTCCGCCCTTCTGAGTCTCAAAGTTCCCATGTAGTCCTTATGGACATTCACTTTGGTTTGAGCTGATGGACATTCACTTTGGTTTGAGCTGATGACAATTCAAACAGCTGATCTTGATTCGTAGTAGTTCCACCGGCTAACCACAGAATTCAGCACACACAACTATCACAGTTTACGGGCGAAGCTGCAACGGGTCAGCTAGTACTTTTATATAGTTAATGACAGTTTAACTCTCATTTTTCTTAAACTTGTCGTTACAGTAAGCGTGGTTTAAATGAATGCTATTTATAAAAAACACTCTTATTTGTTCCAAACTATAAGGTCACAAAAATAATTTAGGTGTTGTATTATATTATAGTAAATAGTTTGTTTTTTACGTATGGTAAAACAGAGCCATTCTGTAGGTTAGGCGTAAATATTTGTGGAAATCATATTTGTATTAAATTTATTTGCTTTAAGTTTATGTATTCATCAGCAGTAATTTACCCTCCACGATTTTAAAGGCTGCAAGTCAGTGAGCTAGACAGTAGCTGATTAAATTATCTTTCATAAATGTCAAAAGGTACCATAATAAAGCTTCATATTACTTATAGTTAATTTTTTCCGACCAAAACGATCTGTAAATATCCTTATGTGGGGTAAATAAATAAATTAATAAAACATTTTTGTAGGGCTTTACTTCCTTTAAAAGAGAGTAAACCATTAAACCACAATATGTTTGCCGTAATTTACCTTAAAAGAACACATAAAACAGGCTAAAACAGTCATTTAAGGCAGCATCATGGATGTGTGGAAATATGCAACACACATACATATGCACTGTATTGAATATGTTGTTAATAGCTAATACCTTTAGAATTTATTATGGTCATTATTTATGTAATTATTTGTTTGGAGTTTTTCTGAGCTTATATTGCTAGAGTTAAGATATCAAACCGTCACAGTGAAAGAAACAAACTATCTTTTATATTAAGAAGCTCGACATTTGAATGGTTGGTTGACTCGTCCAGTTGTCGTAGCTGCTAAGTCTGGGTCTTATTAACTGTCTAGACACGGAGCTGATTGTTTGATGATTGCTACGTCCGGTACAGTTTCGAGATCGACACCAAATATCACTAAGACAACAAGAGTTCTCTTGACTTGATATCCTTAGCCATTCGTCATCCCCAATAACTGTCATATGTATGAAAATTATAATTCAACCATATTATTTTATGGATAAAGAAGCGTTTCCAGGAAGCGTATTCTCTTTCTGTTCATTGGATTAGAATGTAGGTTTTAGTTGATGTTTTAACTTATCGTTTCACAACTATTAAAGCTATATAAAACTTTAAATATAAAACTTCAACTCTGTTCGACCATGAGCTAACGAACAACTTTCATGAGTAGTTATAAAGGACTTGAATTGTATACTGTACACACTGAGCAGTCATTTGTTTTGTGTCAAGGTATGTTTTTTTTTGGGGGGGGGGTCTTCTGCAATATCAATATTTGGGCCCAAATTGAATTATTTTTAGCTAAAACTATGAAATACTTAATGTGATCTTAAATTACAATAAGTAAAACGAATCAATCGGTTTAATTAAACAGATATTTAGTTTTGTTGGAATGAACTAGAATACAATTTTAAATTGTTTTTAACACAAGATGTTTATTCTACTGCAGTTTAATTGAATTAATTTTATCTCGGAATATGACCAATGTATTATACCCTGGTACCCATATTTTTCCAAGTATGAAAAATGTATCTATCTATATCTATAATATTATAAAGAAGAGGTGGTTTCTGTCTGTCTGTCTGTCTGATGTTCCGGGTAAACGCAAAAACTACTGATCCGACTGGGCTGAAACTTAACACAAGGGTAGATCTTGAATCCATGCAACACATAGGCCTATTCACTTCCTTAAGATCCCCTCGAGCTACGCCCCGTGAACGTCCTAAGTTTCAATGTTTACATTTCAGGAGAAAGTAAACATTCAGAAACTGTAATGCGAACAGCTGAGGACACTTTTACTTGACAGCTTAAAGAGCAGAAGCAAGAACAGCTGTTTCACGCTAGCTAAAATGCAAATTGCATTGACTATAGAACGGGTAAAGAAAACCCCTGTGCGAAGAACGGGTATATCAGCTAGTCCTTTTATAATGTTTACAGGATTAGAAACAATTGCTTATTGCCAAAACATAAAGTTATATCTATCTAGAAAGATAAATTGTAACAACATTTTAAATCTAATAATAATCAACATCAACTACATAACAATTATATCAAATAAGGGTTTGGTGTGAAAATATGAGGATATTATTATTTTTCGATAAACTCTTTCCTAATGATCTCACAAATACTAAGGCATAGACATATCCATTTTAAAATATTTTAAGTTCATCATATGTGCTTAAAATTATAATTTAAAATTTACAATCAGGCGAAGCAGTGAATCCCATGAGCTTCATTGGAATGTGTTTGTATTGATGTATTTTTGGGGAAACCATTAATCAAATAAATTGATAAATTACCATGTTTAATAACGTAGAACATGGGAACATACAAAACTGTAGACTAAGCGAAGATGTTACGAACGGTGTAACATTCATTTCAACAACAAACGTATACGGTTTGTTTCGTCTCCAAGGGAGGGAATGCACGGTGGAGTGCGTTCAAACCTCAAAGCCCGCAGCTTCGGTTACGCATTTGTTACAATTCCCACTGCGTTAATTAATAGCGCAATCGTAATTTTCGGCGAAGTGAAAAGTTGATCAAAATCATTCACAAACTAAATATTCTCATTTATTGTAAATATATCTTTTAGCGAATTTCCCCTATAGGGAAGAAGCTATTACCGTAGGTCTCATGGTAAGACTTAAGCCCGAGACCATGATAACTTTTCATTTTGAGGTCCCCAGATGCCAAAAACACCATTCGTTCAAATTTTTATATATGTATATATATATATATATATTCATATATATTTATAAATATATATATATATATATATTTATATATATATATATATATTTATATATATATATATATATGTGTCCGTAAGCACGATAACTCTCGTAAAAAAGGTCCGATCTTAATGAAATTTGGTAAAAATGTGTAAAGTACCATTTATTTGAACGAGTTCGAAAATCAGATGAATCGCACCATCCGAAGGGGGGTTTTGTACCCCAAAAATGTGTTTTTGTGGTTTTTACATGTAATTTTAATTTAAATCAAATTTTAATTTATACCATTGAATTCAACTTAAAAAAACAAACAATTTGGTATTTTGATCATTGCTCTACGTCAATTGGTTACCGAGATATTGAAAGTGCTAAACACAGTACGTTGTCTAATGTTATTCTTATTGAGAAAAAGAAAAATTGTATATCTCGCTTATTTATGAACATAAACTGGCGAAATTTGGTATATGGCTTGATCTGGTTGTGGTTTATTGTTGTTTGCACAAAAAACCATTTTTCGCCTATGGTTCCTGTAGCAGCAAACCTAGGTACTCGGTCCCCATGTTATTCTTATTGAAAATACTTAAAATGTTATATATCGCTTATTTATGAATGTATATGGATGAAACTTGGTATGTGACTTCACTAAGTTGAGTTCTATTGATATTTGCATAAAAATCCATTATTTTGTATGCCTTGTTGCAGCAAACCTGCGTACTCATCCCCAATGTTATTTTTATGGAGAATAATTAATATTTTAAATATCGCTTGTTTGTGAATACATTTCTTATGAATCCTGTTAAGTGTTTTAATGTGTTGTGTTATATATTCATTGGAAATTCGCTGAGTATGCAGGTTTGCTGCGACGGGGGTATTTCTAATTACCTTTGTAACGAATGCTATTTGAAGTGATTACGACTTAAGAAATCGTCTGTTCCGTTTCAGTCATCGAATCTACGACATCATTTATCGAAAAATACATTTTTGAATGATTTATTTGCTTCCATACAAATCATACGACAGAGTCAACTACATACCACTCCCAATATGTTTATGGCTTCGGTCTGAAATATATTTATATTTTTAACTCTAATAATGTTTCCCTAATTGGAAAGTTACAGGTTATGTATTTTTTAGTTCAGTCATCCCATTACATAATTATAATATAATATTTTGAATAAAACCCTCTAAATATTTGAATGTATAAAACACTGACTTTTACATACTTTAAATAGCATAGTTATGACAATGTACTCAGTCAGTATATGTTTTCAACGTATAATCGTAGATCGTACAAATAGACAAATACGATACTACTCATCCCTACGAAAGGTTTATGACGACGAAAATTAACCAATTAGTTATAAATATAAGAATATATTTCTCCTATAAGACCTATAGATGAATAGGTCAGTATAGCTCATCTTTATTACAAGAGCTATATGAGAAATACAACCAAAACAGAGTTTTACGTCAGAAATAAAAACAGTGCTGACTGCTAAAAAGTATTAGTTTTGTTCGGAAATATTCACAACATTTATTGACATGGAGGTTGAGTTACCTGACATTACGAAGTAAACATCTGTTAGATCTATTACCCGATACAATTTTAAATTTAGATTATAGCTTCGTATAAAAGCTGATGTTAGATTTCCCCGGGTACCAGTTTTTTATTCGGAGAGAGATGTACCTCCCCACATCCCACTCCCGCGTCACACTTTCCCTCTCCCTTTCCTAACTTTGCTCAAATGTCTAAATGATCAGATGCATTTGTTTCACAGTGTGCTATTTGGAACCATCAGATTAAATCTAGACCTTCAATTTTTAATGTGTTTTAACTCATCTGTTAAAACCAACAATACGGTTTTTAAGGTAAGTTTTTTTACTTATTTTGCATAGAGTTGAAATCAAATCAACAGCAGGATCAATACGATTTTAGATATATATATAATTGTTATGTGTTAAACGAAGTTTGAAAATGTACATTGTTAAATGGGTGTTGAATTAATGTGTGTTAATAAAAATCCATCATACTAACTTTAGACTGCCATAGGTTCCATTAATCATAACAAGATTAGTTTCTTTGAAACACAATCTAGTCTTATTCAGTGCTTGGTGAAACCAATATAAAATAGTTATCAGAGAAATAAGTAATGGCTAAAAATAATCTCCTATCAGCTCTCTTCACTTAACACTGCAGGTTGGATTAGTGGTCTAATTATTATACCTTTACAACATCTAATCGATTTATAGCCATTATAAACATGAACAAACGGGCAACGATTTGATGTACCAATTAAAACACGCCAATTAAAGCCGTTCCAGGAGATCTTATGCAGTGACCTTATGTAATAGAGAATGTTTACTGGGTGTTTAGATTAAATTAAATGCAGACATGACATATTCTTGAGTTGTAGTCTTGAACTTTGTAGTGTATAAAAAAGTACAAATATATTATTAGTGGAAGGTTTCTTGTTAAAATCATAATTTACGGAGGTGAAGTTAAGGCTACCTCACATTTTACACTTAACCTAAATTACCAGGACAACAAAGCCGGCTAATGATCACTCTGAATAATGAGTAGTTTTAAAGTTTGTGTTGTGTGGTCAGAGATGTATAGTTCCAGTTTTAATAACTTGTGTTAATTTATTATTACTTAAAAAATATAACATAATATTAACGTTATCTTATTTAATTTGCATGTTGTGTTATTAATGGAACAGAGTCAATATTGAAATAGTGATTTAATTACGAGTTTTTAAAAGGAAAATCTGAGAGGTTCATTAAATGTCAATACTGTAAAATTTAATTAAAGTTACATTTTTCAATATGAATGGAATAATAACTTTATCGTAGCTTCTACAAAAATATTATCGAAGATTTTCATTAATTATCCTTGTTAGAGGAAGTCACTTCAGTAAACATGACCTGAGTTATTTTTTTGGTATCTGGAAAACTAATAAAGAGTAAAACTAGCATAATAAGTAAAATAAAATGTGTTGCTATATAATAAATTATAAATGGATCATATAGGCCTAGTGTAAATAATTCAGAATATGCACTAGATACTTAACAATATCGGCGTATTTAAAAGGTGCCTTGGCAATTAAGGAATAGAATGTAAATCCGTAATGTATTGTTCAATTAATATAGTTTATTTTAATTAATATAGTGTTATAGTTTAGTTTTATATATAAATTAAGTTTTAAAATTTACATGTACTTCCCTCTATTAGACACAACGACAGATTATCCATTATAATAGATAATTTGATGGATTTCATTCAGTTAGTTAATAAGTAAAGTGGTATGTCAATTGGTCCTTAAAAAGAAGGTTGAGTTCGATCCTTTGAAGCATTAAAAGATTATCACCGGGATCAAACGTCAATGAAGTTCTTGACGATCATGCTAGTTTATTAAAAATACATTGCCACTGATTTGTCAATCTGATATGGTTAACAAACCATATATGGTTCTGATATGGTTGTGTTATGGTTATGGTGGTATATAATATGGTTATGGTTGTGGTCTGATCTGGTCTTGTTGGTTCTGATATGGTTTTGGTTGTGTGTCATGTTCATCGAAACTTGGCACATCGTAAAAACCTGACGACGATCCTGTACTGGATTAAAACCGGTCCCCTTTTTAAAGACTAATTGAATCACTAGACAGTAATAAATTTAAACCAGTAAATATTTGTAGGGTTACACATATATTTTCGAACATTTAGCTAAAACTGTTGGTTATTCAGAGGATGAATCTTTTAAACCGACTAGAAACAACTACTTACAAAAGCAGGAATAAATACAATTATAAACGGAATAAATTACGTTTTATTATTTCTTTCTTCATTGCAAAACGTTACCACAAGATATTCTGTGCTGTAGGTTTTGTTTCCAAAAGTTAGGCTAGTAAGGAGAATAATAAGGATGCACCTGAGAGAAAAGATAAATCAGGCGCACAACATACAGACAGCAATGGACCGGTAAAATATTCGAAACTCTACAGCTCTTTGAAAACTGCACTTTTGTAACTTGTTGCATCGGAAAATGCTCAAAAAGAAACAATTTATTGTTGTGTTTCCTTTCTAACATCTAATAAAAAACAACTAATTATGAATAATTCCATAATTATACACGTTAGTAGGAAAAAATATTCCCTAAATGAGTACTAAAAAGTTGTCATCTCAGTGTAATTGGCTAAAAAAGGGTAAATCAAGTTATTTATCATACAGCTTACAACAGGTATGAATCTAAAAGGTGTACAGATTTACAACTTAAACTCAAATAGGTACCGGTAACTTAAACTATTGGTTTTCAAACAAATCTAACTTAGTGGGTGGGTTTTCATGTTCCTTAATTCCTTATGTTCCTTACAATTTTAAAACATATTCTACTATTTAATTCTTGTAAAAATGGCATAGCTCTTTGTAACACGGGGGAATATCGAAGTATATTTGCATACGGCAACGGCTTCTAGCTCGTTTGATTATTAGTTTAAAATGCTATTAAAAGGGCATCCGCACCAGAGGGAATAAAGTTGAGAAGATTAAACTCGGTAAGTAACAACATTACACACACTTGCCATGCGGTATTGCTTTAAATTTGTATTTATGTACATGTAGAACGTCTTCTGTAGATGTTAAATACAGAAAATATTTTATCAAAGAATAACTTGTTTATAAACTTTTCATTTTCACTTACCATAATCAAACTTTTCAACTAAATAATACATTTTTATTAAATTTTGTTTATTTTTTATAACTAAGTATCGTCATTATATTGTATATTAAACAGTGTTTTTAATATATTTGTATTTTATGCGATGATTTTTAAGTTAACTGGGACCTTGAAATAAAAATAGCTCAAGTCAAATACATTTCTTTAATTTAAAACACAATGCTATAGTATTCTTTTTAATTAATACACTTGCCTTTAGTTCATAGAAAAGCAATGATTACGCTTTATATTGGGGGAGGAGTAACTAAAAACTAACGAAGATAAACTCATTTGTAGAGTTAGTTGTAGTGTTTAGTCTTGCAATGTTTTGTTGCAGCGTTTAGTTGACTGCTATATAAATATCTCTTCCATCAAAAATTCCATAATATAACTTGTTTTTATATTCGTCAACAACATGCCAGAGCATGAGTTATATTATGGTATTATTCCATAATATTTAGGTTGATACAAATTCATGTAAACTATAAAATAAAATATATTTAATTATGAAAGCGAGTTTAACACTAAAGACAAATTACAACATTGTATTTACATCCTTTTCAACCAATACTACTGCTCATCTCCTTCAATCCCGCAACAATTTGAAAGTTTGAGAGAATACAATGAACAATTTCTTCAGTAGCATAATACGTATTGTTACAATTAACAGGATCCAATAAAGTACGTCTCACAACACTAAGAAATATATTTACACTTATAATGAATTTATATACAAGACAGTAAGTACCAACCTTTTTGTATATTTACCGTCTTGTATATAAATACAGTATAATTGTAAATACATTTTTTAGTGTTATGAGACGTACTTTATTATATCCTGAAAGTATAATAGCATCCTACAGTTTGTTTGTTTTTAAATAGTGTTAGTATTAAATATTACTTTTTCAAAAGAGAAATTCTCATACGTTTGTATGGAAATGCAGTCATTGTAGGAATACTGTATGTTTAAACTAATGTAATTAATGATTCTCGTAAATTCCTACATTTATTTTGAAACATTAAAGAGATTAGCCTCTTAATAATTTACTAACGTTAGGTTAACTCATTTTAGGGAGAAAGCTTTATATTGACAAATTTGCATAATAATGCAACCGACGCATTCTTTAACCCTTAATTTTCGTTCGAATCACGTTCATTTTAAGGCGGTCCCACACTTCTCGCGAACACGCCCGCACATTCGGCCAAACTCCGAATGTTCGGAGTAGTCGAGAAAAATGTGGGAGCTGCACGAACTTTTGAATACATATCATACGGGTTTTGTTCATACGGGTCGGTATGTTCAGTGAACATTCAGGAGAATGTTCGGCCGAATGTTCAGGCCTGTTCGCGAGAAGTGTGGGACCACCTTTAGTTGCCGGCGTTCGGGAATACTCGACTCAGCTGCGAGCTGATTGGTCGCTTTTGCGACACCTTTTAATACCTAATTAGTAAGTATGTGTTCACATACCAGATTATAAATAGAAATTTGATAATGGCTTAACAGTCGAAAATCTGAGATGAAAGGGAGCAGGGTTCAAATACTGTTTAAGGCCTCTCAGAATATCTTACTCAAAGGGGTTTCAGCCTATCAAACTACACTTGTGGAACATTTTTTAGTGAAAACTGCGTTTATGTACACTTAAAAATGTGCTAAATACTCGAAATTTACGCTAAGATCCTCTTTATGTTTACGAGGTGACGCATGTGTATACAATTGCAAAGCGGATTTGCAGTGACAGGAACAAAATGAGAACAAATTGGCTTTGTTTCTCGTTAGAGTACATATCTTTAGTACATAAACATATTCCCGGCCAGCAAAGAATGTAATAATTAAAGTCCTTAAAATATTACGTTTATTATTTTTTTATTTCATTATTTACTTCCCTTACTTTTGTCTTCTTTCACCTTACGATTATTACAAAGTAATCATATAGTCTATGGTTATAATAGTCATATTACTCCAAGGTACAGCAGGACTGATTCAAATGACGATTTTTTTAAATCTGTAAAGTACTTTGTTTTAAATATATGATTGAAGTTTTGCACCAGGGTTAATGCAATCCTTTTAAAATGTAACAAATTCATATCACTTGCAAAAGCAAAATTTGTTTATATATTTTCAGTTCATGCGGAAAATAACACAAGTAATAATTACTGGTACAGTAAAATCTTCTAAACTTCAAGCAGTTGATTTATATTCATAATTGTTATTTTATATTTATAACTATAAACAAGCAAAATAAGTCTGGGTTAGTGTTTCCTCAGATTAGGAACTGAACGATGTTTTTCAAATATATTATCATTATTAACTTTCCGTTTTTATTTTAACGCCGGTAAATGTAGAACAAATAAGTTAGACTTTTTTTAATGATCTGCAATGAATTATAACTGACTGGATAGCGTAGAGGTTAGAGCGCTCGCTTAACAATCATAGGTTAACCAGATTACTACCCATTTTACTTAGCATAAGAAATTAATGTTAACGTATGGTGGCGTAGATTGTCTTTGAGGCTCCGGTCTACCCCTTCTGCGCAGCGCTAGGAAATGGTTTGCTGGAACTCTCTTTACAGTTGCTACATAAAGCCTTTAATTAAAGTTAAAGTACAATATTAATTAGGAAAATATTATCTACATATACATATTTTTGTAATTGAGTTGCATTTACAAGGCCTTTGAAATGTACAAAAATGAGCGTTTTCAAACTACAATCACTTAGAACAAACACTGTTTTGAAATTCTAAAATTACTATCAAATCCCATTTAGAATGTGTTGATAACCATTATTGTATCTACAAACAAAGTTCCTACAGACCTCCGCAACGCTCCTTTTCCCTATATGCGATAGACAATGTATCTTCACATGGCGGCTCTCATTTTTCCGTACGGTAGACCGGAGCCTTGGCAAGAGTAACTATATAACAAACTATATTATGAAACATTACAAGAAAAATGTATTGCTCAGTTAAGGCTAAATTCAGACAGTCCGATTTGACCAAGTCCGATTCTCTCATCCGATTCTGACCCTGACCAGACTTTAAACTTTGAATTTTGTATTTTCCAAAACTTTTTAAAAAGGTTCAATTAACGACAAAAGTTGGATGTAAGGGGTTTATTGGCAGACTAGTTAAGAATGTTTGCGTCGTGTTAGGGCTTAGCTATAGAAGTCTCGGCATATTTCTCATCGCCGTAGATGTTCCTGTGCGTTACTTCCATTAATATGCTCCTAGAAAGCACCAACACCATACAAAAAGAATCATCTGCGAATTACGAGCTACCAAAGGTATTTTATCACTTGTAACACATTTACTCGTTTTAGTAAATTAGGACAGAATATTTACATTTTTAACCATGAAGTGAAATCACCAAAATGTTAATATCAATTATTTAACAAAAATGGCATGTAAAAATTCAATTAAATATTAACTATAATTTGAATTTGTATGAATTAAATTAAATTTGTGTTCAAAATTGTAATTATTTCCAATTATGATCTCGTGGAACAATATGGATAGGACGAGTATATTTATTGACAAAATATGCTATTGTAAAATTATTCAACGCGTTGTAATATTGACTCACACTTTCCCAAAGTTATGTTAAATTAGAAACCAGGATTATAAAATGGAAACATTAATTAAAACAACAAGTAAAAGAAGTCATTGAACTTCACGCTCAATTAACTTATCCCAGTTACGGTAATTACCACTCTTAGCTTTGATAAAGTTGTAATTAAAATCTCAGAAATCAATCTCATATATTTAAATATTACATTAAAATTAATAACAGTACTTTAAGTTCTTTACTATACATATTATTATTTTATTTGATTGAATTGTGATGGTTTTTTCAAAGGATCTACGCCATTTCAATAGTAATCGACGTGAACCCTGGTATTGTTACCAAAGTTGGTTTTTTTAAAGCATAATCAGTTAGGACAAAATAAAATGGACTATAATTTTGGTAGGTGTAAATACCAACTACGTTCTCTGGATTTACCATACTTGCCCAACATTGACCTCCGAACTGGTACAAATTAAACAACAGCAAAATCGTTAGTTAATTAATAGATTTATTGTTTTAGATTTTAATGGAAAATTGACAGCATTATATTTTCTCAAATATGATTTCATCTAAAGGCCAATCAATCTGTGGTATAGTAATAAAACACTACTGTTATTAATTAGGTTTCAAATATTTTAATTCACTAATATACTTACGTAAGGGAATGATGGAGATTTTAAAACCCGTTGTGAATTACCTGAAAAACAAATAAAGTAATAATTACACTAAATAAAATATGATAGTATACCTATGGGAAATTGCATAACATAATTTGTAATAACTCTACGTAAGTTTAGTCATGTTTCTCCTTCATTTAATATGCTGTTAATATGATACTGCAAGTACCCTTTTGAATGAAAACATTGAAAATAGTGAATTACAAGTTCCCCTTGTATTAGTACGGATATCTAGTGAAGCAGCTAGGCTCAGGCTGTACAAGGGGCTTTATTGTTTGATTGGTCTACGTCCGCCGTTGCAGCACCCAATTGAAAAATATTGTGACCAAGCATCATCTTTGTGGGGCAACAATGTTAGCTCTTCGCCTCACAAAAAGCCGACGAAATTTAGTATCTATGCGTGCAACTGCAGCTATCGCAATGTCACAATATAACTCAATTTTATAAAAATACTACGTACATTTTCTTTTTTGAGAGAGAATTTAAATAATATTTTACACTTGTAAATTACACTGTTGTGTTAGAACTCTATACTTATGGTTTTATAATTTTCTATGTTCTTTTACACACTGTCAACAGTTACAAAGTGTCTTCTATACACTCAGTATAACTAGATTGCTGTTGACGAGTCGAGCATTTGCTTGTTGTACAAGACTTCAGACGTCAGTTTATTATTGAAAGGATAGAATTAAAGTATAAATTATAAAAGCAGGATAAATGGGGTAGTTAGGTCCCTCCTTTAACAAACTATTAACTGCGACAGGTAATATTTTAATAGTATATTACTTCGAGACTAAACCCATTCAACTCCTTACTATTACTAACCCATTTATTCAATTGTAGAAATCAAATAACAGTTGTAATATGAATGTCATGAAATATACTTCAAAACATTGAGTATTGATATTGGTTATAGTAATGGAAATATATTTCTAATGGTGGGATACATGCCGAGGCGTGAATTCCCACTTCTAACGTAGGTATTGCATCATAAATCAACCAGACTTTATCTAGTAACTAATAGTCCTTTTGAAGAACGGACTTAATTTCCATAGCAACTGCACTTTGTACATATATTTTTAATCTATTAAATAAAAAACTGCGGTTTTTTTTAGTTTAATTTACAAAGGTAAAATATTATTGTGAATCCATATTCAACAGAGGCTTCACACGCGGCACCAGCCCAATCATAGTTTTATGTTCCTGTTTTCATCAGTAACAGCTGATGGGATATTTCCCTGGACGCCAATGTTGATCTGGCGACCTTTTTCCCCACTCCCTCCCCCCACCGCGTCTATCAACTCACTTATATTTTTACAATCCGTCCTTTGAATGTGGAAATGACAAATACTAACAAGTGTTTCGAGGCAAAGTTATCAAATAAAGTAAATATATTTATTTGTTCAACCTATTATAGTTTTTTCCTTATTCCCTTAAAGTAGCTTAAAAGTATGATTTAAAGGCGTTAACACTTGTTGCAGTACGGCAATGAGTTTGCTCTAATAAGATTATCAGGATATTGAGAGTTTGTAAGAGTTAGTTCGTTTTTGAAAAGTCAGATTTAAACAACTCAATTTAAAATAAAATTCCGTTCTACTTTAACATGCGCTATTTGTTTGATTCCCTTGCTCGGTGTTGGTTAAGGGTAATGATTAAATACTTTTTTACTTTAATAATGATTATGAACGTTTAATCAGTAAGCTATAGAAAAAAAGAGAAATATTTATTCCGCTAAAAAAGTCCTCGTGCACATAAATAGCTTTTTATACGAAAGGGTTGAATTAATTAAGTTGAATTAAGGAGGATAATTCTGGACTTTTAGTGTACCAAACCTAAATTGTTTAGTACTTTGGTAGTAGTTTTCTGGTATAAAAAAATAGCTTAGCTACAAAGAAAGAAAGCTTATAATATGAAGGTTCGGTTAGGTTATGATAAATTGGTACTTTAGTAATACCGTAACCTAACCTAACTCCGCAGAGCATTGAATTGGCTTGTATATTTGTTTGTATTGCTCTCCGACCTTTTTTCCACGTTATGGTGATAGCACAAACTTGTCCAGAGTTACCGAATTAATTGGTTACTGTCAGGAATTTGGCATAAAGTGTATTGATCAAGCAGATTCGTGTAACGCCCACTCATAGACGTGTACAAAGCCCACCTACATAGTACACATTCTCCAACTACGCCTCTCTTGACATGCAAGTATTAGTCGTCTTCCGACGCAACAAAATGGAAGTGAAGGATTGAAATTTAAAATACTTCTTGAAACATAACTTGTATTTCGTCGAAATTAACTAGATAAATTCGGAAACCCTTTTGGGTTGGATATTCTCATATATCGAATTAATAATTTGACTGCCAAGGTAGTGGAATGAAGTGGTTGAGTCTATGTCGTTTTAAATATATTGAACGTCTGAACACTTACAATTTTATGAAACACGTGCTTCACAAATAATTCCCCTATTTCGTTAGTTTATTTCCATACGTCCACCTGTTTATGAATGTCCCCATTAATTGTGCCACAGACAGGTTAACTCTCAATGAGTTGCACATAAAAACCCCTTTGAAACCCCCTTAAATATTGTACTTTTGTTACTACTAACTGAACGATATGAAACGATGTAAAGCATGGAGGAATGAGCGCAGTACCTATTTGTATAGGGGGGGCAGTTATTGTTAAAAGCTTTGGTTACTCTCTTTACCTATTTAGTTTTGGTAGCTAATGCTAAAACTGAATGTTAGACCTATAAACAATTCAAACCTAGCTAATAAAACTTACGCATTCTATTTTAATATCTGGGTAATTCAAGCACTAATTTAATTTTACACAAGGCAATTCTGTGTTATTTAGTTAATGAACTGGCACTAATTGTTTTAATAAAGTTGTTTTATACTATGGTCGTCAGGGTTTATCTGAAATATAATCTCCCTTTTATTCGTCAAAAGATTCGTTTGCTGATAGGTTGATTAAAGCTCGAGCAGACACCATTCAGTTCAGTTTAATAGTTATTTTAGTATTTTTTGTAAAGAAATTAATTTCAAACATAGTGAAAACAGTAATTAAATCTGAGTTCAATAGATATCACTCTAGTCAAGCAATCTATTTTACCACCCTGAAACCCAACATTTCTTTGTGCCAGAAGTCTAAATACAAATTACATTTCACTATGCAAATTGTTTTCAAACGAATGTATTAATAATTAAATCTACTATTAGAATAGATAATTTACATTTATATTAATTACGAAAAGTATTTAATTTTAATTAATAAGTTGGTAAGTTAAATGATATCAATGAGTGAGCAATGGGTACATGATAGTGATAATAATGAATTGTGATAAAATATGGGATTAAAAGGTAAATAAAGGCAATATAATACCAGTTAAATCCAACATTCGATATATTTGCAAAATAGTTTATGCAGTTTTACCTCTAATTAAAGGGTTTGAGAGAACTTAATCAGATTTCTATGAACTGTTTTGCAATAAATATTTTGATAATGATTGCATAAATTACTGCTACGATGTTTAAAATAAAATAAACCAATTTGGATCGTGTATTAACGTACTGTATGCTGTGAACATTATTTATAATGCATCCATCATCGTACAGTTTTGTTTTATGAAAAAAACAATTACAGTTTAAAGAGGAGATTTTAAAATATACTGGTTCTTTAATGACTATAAGTATTAAACTATCTAAAAATTCAAAGTTATGAGCGATGTTATTATTTAACTATACAAGACTGTATTTTTGAAACTCATAATAGCAATGGATTTGAATTTATTTTTTGATTTCTTTGGACTTTACCTATAGCTTCTAGTCTTTTAAACACCAGAAGCGATAGGTAAAGTCCAAAGCAATCAAAAAATAAATATATACACAAGACTGTATACAACATTTTTGGTTAATGAACAAAAACGTTTTGTATTCATATAAATCTAATTTTGTATTTATATGAGTAGTATGTATTTCACGAATTAAGTTCAAAACGTTCGTTAAGGATTACAATCACGACCAAACTATTGTTAAATTTATTGAATAGAGTTATAACATTCTAATAAAATACCACGTAATGTTTTATGAAAGCATAAATAAAATATTGAGGGTGTGGAATAACAAAACAAATACTGAAGGGAGGGATACGAGAGAAGAGGATGCAAAACAGATAGCAATAAACTGAGCAATGTTCTCCTACACAGCCATCCTTTAGCGCAACTACATTCTACTTATTCGTTTCTGAGACAATATTTCTTAGAGCGTTAGTCTCTTCAAACATTTAATTCAAAATATGTCCCTTGGGTCTGGTGTTAGTACGTATTTAGCCAGTTGTAAATATTAACAAGTGTTATTAAATCTTGCTTATTGTCATTGAAATAATTTTATGAATTACATATACAGCATTCCATATTGATGCATAATAGTTTTTACCTAATCTATGTTCAATACCTTGAAACAGTTTGAACCCAATCCTATAGAAATGCCTTTTTTGAGGTTTTATCATATAAAAATATGATGGATATCTGAACTGCTGTTACTAATCTGATATAGACTTTATATTCATAGAGCCTTTATATTTAAGTATACATTTTTAAACAAAATCTTAAACATATAAAGCAAGATACATAACTTTACGCCAATTCAAAACATGTTTACTTTGGTTATTATGTCTTAAGAGTGCGCCCTACCTGCCTTCCGCACGCTAAAGTAAGGGTTTTGCATCTCCCACACTGTTTGCTCAATTGTTAACCAATTAAAAATAATTTGTTGTTATTTAATTCAATAAATGTTCATCTATGATTCATACGTTTTAAAAATCGTGATTTCAATTACTACTAAGTGGTAGGCCATTAGTAAAGTTTTCAAATTAAGCGTTTTTCTAAAGCTTCCTAACGCAAATGATTATTTTGGAAAAAAATATCCTAGATTGGAATCTGAAAAGTGTGAAACTGCAAGTAGGTTGGTATAAATATGTAAAATAACAGTGCGATTGAGGAGAGCAAAGGGTATTCAAGCGTAAATATTCATGGTTAAACAACATCGTGTGGGTCATTCAGCCCGGGGTAGGGCGCACCCTTAACATTATGCAAAGTAAAAACTTAAATCAGACCAAATATAGTGATCCTTTTTCAAATAAAATACAAGACTAAACTAAGAAAATTAAAGAAAAGGTTTAACTAAAATAATTTTCATTAGTAGTTGCAAATTGTATGAAAAGAGCGTACCGGAGGGATTCGCGTGTAGAATATTAAACTGCTGAGACTTGCTCACTTATGCGAAGTTGAGGTCTTCTGTACTTTTACTACTTGAATCATAGTTATTGTGACATAGACAATTTTGTTTGTTTAGGAAATTGCAGTGTTTATTAAATTTTATACCCAGCACAGGTAGTACGAAAATTATCCCTATACCATAAGTAAATATTTAATTTAATTTAATAAAATTTAAAACAAGAATGGTAATCAACTTTGAAATAAACCACACTAGGCGTGTATTAGAACAAATAAAATAAACTCAAGATAGAACGTAAAAATGTTGCTGTTGGAGTATTGAACGATAAACCAACTTATCTGACTTAAAACAATATAACGTTAAAAACATATTTACAATTGGTACGATACAATAGAATAATATTATAAACATCTAAAAGAGAAGCAAACATAGTTTACTAAGCGTGTAGCGACAGTAGTTTTCCCATTAGATAAATAAATAAAATAGGACTGACGATCCTGGTTACATTGAGATGATTCCTACCAACTATATTATTTTGATAGAAAGCTAAAGGTATCGACTCCATTCTGTTATGACTTACACGCAGAAGTTAATTGCATAATGAAATAAAGTCATCGTCTTTATTAGATTAACTTCGAACCATAAAGGCTATAGGGTGATCCCTATGGGGATTTCTAATATAGTCTGACTAGTTAAATATGTTGAAATCTCAAATAAAATACTTCAAGTCATGGTTTTTGTCACTATAGAATCCTCAAATTTAGCACCACGGACTTCCTATACGATAAATGTTTTTTTTAAATTGACTTTACCACAGTTATAAAAGTATGTTAGCAATTAGGTTGGCAATAAAGAGCTAGTAATAAATAATTAAACTGGTATACATTGGATGCTAAGATTACCAGGATAACCTTTATTTGTCATTGCACAAGTATCAGTTTAAAAAACTTATTAACTGAATAATAATTCCAAAGATACGGTGTACACATTGATAAACATGCTTTACCTTCACGATAATTATGTTATAATCATTTATGTGCTAGTTCTTACTATGAAATCTAACAGTTGTACATTGGGTGATTTCAAGGATGTAGTAGTATATAATCCCCTACGAAATTTCAGAACTTATTTTTAAGCATGTCATATTATAATAGGTTTTCATCTAATAAACAGTTTTAACAGAGTATGGTAATCAAATAATAACAAAAGAAATTATCGAACATTTATATTTGAATTAAAGAAAACCCAGAATTGAAATCTGTAGATATCTCCTCTTGTTTACCGTTTCACTCAGCTCCTGAAGAAATAAGTTAGATAAATCAAAAGTTTTTGTGGAGCTTTCTTCAAACAAAGCAATGGTTTAAGGGAACGCCAACTTTCAAACTGGAAATCCTTAAAGAGCTTTTCCATTATTAACTAAACATTGTGAACTTATCTTTTGTTTATTTTACCAAGATATCATTTGTAGACAAAATTATTATTAGTACAATATTTATTAGTACAAAAGACTGAAATGAGGAACTAAAGGATTTTTCTTAAAATAAGTAACCACCCGAAATCCCTAAAATATGCTTGACTTTAATGGTATTCAAAACAACAATTATTATATTGTTCTCCTTTATCAAAAGAACAACGTATATTAGAATATACTGCGAAGTAATTTAACACCCCCGCCCCTTGTAAGTACATTAGTGGTGAATGTGATATTAGCAAGTTGGTACGTTGCGAGTGATTAACAGTTCAGGCGACAGATCAAAACTTTGAGTACAAAGAGAATTAATTATGGTTATCAAAGGTTTAATTTCCACGCACGTTTTGCACTCAGCTATTCCTGAGATTTCCTCTTTGAGGAAAATTGTTAAGGGTAATTAGGTTTTTATCTGATGTGTACAAGCTCAACCGAGTTGCTTATACCAAAACAATGTGTTACACTCAAAGATCAATACTTCAATGTGAGTTTACTTCTAGTAACAAACCATATTACAAGCTATATTCCACAAAGACTACAGCTCGTTTGTTTCTTAAATCCTCAAAGGTTCTGTTAAACGGATATATTGCTTTTTTCGCTTTTTAAACTTAACAGTAATTTTTAACGCAAAGCTGTTAGTCCCCTAACGACTTTCTCAGTGATTTGTTCTCCAAGGACGTTTGGAACTATTTTGGACTATTTCTACCAAGTCAAGTTATTTGGGACTTCCGCCGTGGCCGCGCGCAGAGTTCAATATAGATATAGTCTGAATCACTCACTATTAATTTAAGGAGGCATATAAATGTTCAACTAGTAAATATTATGCTACAAAAGCGTGGTAGCATCCTGTCTTGAAATTCCTGAACTACACCCTGAATCAACACTTTGTGAACTTTATGAGGTTGTAGGGCCAACGAAGGTTAAACATTTTTAAACTCCAAAAACTCATTTAACTTTATGGTTAAGAATGCTTCATTGATCCCAAATACGAGTGAAATGGAGCTTGTGAGGGCATAAACCTCAGCACAAGAATCAAGAAATGAATTTAGAATTAATAAAGACTTAATATAGCCTAATAAATTATTTATTCTACCTTTGCTGATACAGCAAAGTAATATTCTGCATATCATAAAATTAAACCTATGTTGTCATAAACATTCAAATTAATCCCCTTTTCTATTTGGACGTCAAACTAGCACTTCTGCCCTGTAACCCAGCGAACTCTGCCCTGTAACCCAGCAAACTCTGCTCTGTAACCCAGCGAACTCTGCCCTGTAACCCAGCGAACTCTGCCCTGTAACCCAGCGAACTCTGCCCTGTAACCCAGCGAACCCTGCCCTGTAACCCAGCAAACTCTGCCCTGTAACCCAGCAAACCCTGCCCTGTAACCCAGCAAACTCTGCCCTGTAACCCAGCGAACTCTGCCCTGTAACCCAGCAAACTCTGCCCTGTAACCCAGCGAACTCTTCCCTGTAACCCAGCGAACTCTGCCCTGTAACCCAGCAAACTCTGCCCTGTAACCCAGCGAACCCTGCCCTGTAACCCAGCGAACTCTGCCCTGTAACCCAGCAAACTCTGCCCTGTAACCCAGCGAACCCTGCCCTGTAACCCAGCAAACTCTGCCCTGTAACCCAGCAAACCCTGCCCTGTAACCCAGCAAACTCTGCCCTGTAACCCAGCGAACTCTGCCCTGTATCCCAGCAAACTCTGCCCTGTAACCCAGCGAACTCTGCCCTGTAACCCAGCGAACTCTACCCTGTAAGCCAGCAAACTCTGTCCCGTAACCCAGCAAACGAACGTTTGCACGAGTCACTTAAAACTCTAAATACTATGTTAAATTATAAAGGGACTTTGCTTTAACTCAAGGTAAATTCTAATCGGGATAGGCAAATGATTAAATGGAAATAGGTTAACCAGGGAAGCTACATACCCCGCCACATATCATTTTTGACCTTTCAGGCTTCGCAATATTTATCTATCAGCACAAACAAGAGATAACGTCTGTGGACGCAACTGCAGTGATTAGTCTGTACGTTCTTTCTTATCTGTTATCTCAGTTGGGTACCTATCAGATAAAAGTGAAAAAGAATATATTTTAATCCTAAAATATAATAGTTTGGATAAATGTTGACACAAATAAAAAAGGAGCAGTTATCTTACAAAAAGATTTCGTTGTAGAATCATATCAATCTGACATGTTTATTAAGAATAAACATTCCCTCTGGCAACTGAGATTGAATTAATGGCAACATTTTTTTAACAATTTGCATGTATTAGTTGACTAAAAGGTAGTTTCGAGTACATAATACAGAGTATACTATTATTAAACCAGCAAGTCAATTACATGGCATTATGTTTTGATAAACGCTTTAAATATGATATTAAATATTATGTGCATCCACTTGGAGGGCTGTGTCCGTCGCGATCAATCACAACAATGACAATAACAGTTAAAGCAACATATTAAACGGATTAAACAAATTATTGTTACAAACAATTGCGTTGAGTGATTTCTATTTGATTTCATATAACTGGGAAATTACTTGTTATCTCCAAGGTTACAATTGGAGAAACATGATGGAAAAAACAAATCAGGCCCAACTACTCTACTATAGACATCAGTGTTACACTCTAGTGTTAACACTATTATACTCTAGTTTTAAACTGTAAATGTCGCTCAACTGACATAACTAGTAAAAAAAAAACACCTACATAGCAACTCGTAAAACATTATGTTAAATGGGATCTATAACACTAGTGTTCAACTGTTGAAGTTGTCTTCAGCCGGCAAACAATTTCCGAATCAGATTGACAACGATGTGTGATTGACAATTGCACGTAGTCTTAATAGACTTGCATAATTGCAAGAGCAACTTTTGATGCAATATATTTTATTTATAATACAGACCTTTTTGCACATTTCATCATAGCTATTTGTTTTACGTAATTAATTTTCAACTTTAATACAGTAGTTTCTTACTCGGCTGTATCAACAATAGTGTATGGACAATAAAGGCGGTAACGTCCCCACACCCTCGCCCCTCACTCGCCATCCATTCATCGTCATTCAACACACGTTAGAACGCAAGTGACACTGGTTTCAGGCAATATATTGCTTCAATGCGTTGCCAGAGTAATTAATAGCAATATGTTTATTCCTTGTCTGAACTTAAATTCTACGTAAAATATTTTCACATATGAATCCAAATTATTATACAAGGAAGATTTACAACGTAATTTTGGTTTTCCTAATACTCCAAGGAACACAGAAACATATCAGTCAAAGGGTGTGCTGGGTGAGGGGTTAAATGTAGTTCAGGATCCGGGCACATTTACAGTTTTTCATCATACTGTATCGGAAATAGGTATTTCAACATATCCATGCAATAGCTGTTTCTAGATAATTTGTAAAAGTGTTCCGAAAATCAGCTTCTCATACTTATCAGCTGATTTATGAAGTTATTTAATGTCCAACGCGTATGATTGGCTTTCTCATTTCATTTCGCAGTATGATGGAAAGTGTCTTTCATAGCTCGTCCCGAAAGGGGTCATCATCATCATCATCATCATCATCATCATCATTGTTGCGGATTAGGAAACCCCAGCATAGCTGCTAGTCACACCTTCAACAAGCAGGGGAATATTGTGCAGGTTACGGGAAGGACAGGATATAGCAGGAAAGAAAAGGGTGGGATGGGACGGCAGCCAAATCGACCCTTCAGACGGCCAACTCGCATGCCCCTGTGACAGCTGGGATGAGGCTCTCAAACAGGGGACCCACAATCTGCATGTACAACAGCCAGGGGCCATTCATTCTCAGGTTGGCAGGTGGGGACCAAACCCGGAGATTCGGTCCCTAACTAGCAAATGGAGGGACCAAAGGTGAAAGGGAAATTTGTCATAATGGACAGCCAAAAGACTTACGTAGTGACAATATTGTAATGACAGTAATATTGTAAATGTAATGACAGTATATGTAATGACAACGTCATTTGCTGTACCCAATGTCAGCCCCAAAACTGGTATAGACCAGTTTTAAGGTAGTCCTGGGACCGAAAGGGGTTTTCCCGGCGCTTGATGAAGAAATCCCGGTTTCGACTCTCGTGGAAAACTTCCTGTCCCTGTGAGAACTTTGATCTTGCACATGACAAAGCCACTTTCGGTAGTTGTAAAAAATCCATTGTTTAGCCATTTAGTTGAGAAGAGTAAAAGTACTCTTCAGGACATTTACTACAAGTAAGCGAGGTTAGGGCTTAGGCAATTAGAACGAGGCAATCTGTTACGAATAATAATAGGCATCAGCCACTGTGTGACTCTGTAATCAACCCCGGCCCACATCAAAGGCTGCGGTTCGCCTCGAGGGCTCAGGAAACACTCGGGGGAAATTGATTCCTACTGTTTCAGAGCGGAGGGTTCAGATACTTTCCGGTTGCCTGGCAGCTACATTTGGTAAGCAGTGCGATTTGGAAATGTGTTTATGTCTAATAGTGAGATGTACTTTGACATATAAACGAAAGTGAGCTAAATTTGCTGTTAAAATTCATTGAAAGGAAAAGCCAGTTTTTGTAAACATTGGTGACATTGGCTATCAGTAAAACTAATGTGTTTTAAATTTGTTAATTTATGTGTTTATTTGAAAACACTTAACTTTCATATTTGTACTAGCTGTTGCCGGCAGACTTCGCCCGCAAATAATAGTTTAAAATAGTATAACAACTATGAGATTCGTGTGTGCTGCTTTCTGTGATTAGTCTGTGGAACTACTACAAATCAAGATCAGCTGTATGTTTTTTCATTAGCTCAAACAATACCCCCGTAGCAGCAAACCTGCGTACTCAGCGAATTTCCAATGCATATATATGTATCTTAATACCACATAAAGGCACATACCAAGTTTCATCAGTATACATTCATAAATAAACGATTTATGACATTTTAATTATTCACCATAAGAATAACATGGCGGCTGAGTATGCAGGTTTGCTGAAGCAAGGAAGACAACAAATTGGGTTTTATACAAATATCAATATAACTCATGTAGGTAAAGCCACATACCAAATTTAATTAATTTATTTTCATAATGAAGGCAGATAACACGTTACTTATTCTCCATAAGAATAACATGGGGCTGAGTATGCAGGTTTGCTGCTACGGGAGCCTTGGGTAAAAAATTGTTTTTTTGAGCAAATATCAATGGTCCACAACTAGATGAAGCCGTATACCAAGTTTCGTCAGTATACGTTCATAAATAAGCGAGATATAAAATTTTTATTTTCCTCCATAAGAATAACATTAGACAACGTACTGTGTTTAGCACTTTCAATATCTCGGTAACCAATTGACGTAGAGAAATGATCAAAATACCAAATTGTTTGTTTTTTTAAGCTGAATCAAATGGGGAAAAATAAAATTTGACTATTTCCAAAATTATATGTAAAAAATTCGAAAAACCCACTTTTGGGGTACAAAACCCCCCCAAAATACCCCTTCGGATAGAGCGATCGGGCTGGTTTTCGAACTTAAAGTCATAAATGTTGCTTTACACGTTTATACCAAATTTCATCAAAATCGGATAATTTTTACGAGAGTTATCGTGCTCACGGACATATATATATATATATATATATATATATATGCAGGGTGTTTTTTTTAACTGTGCCACCATTGGGATCTTGTAAACTGTACATCATACAGTAAACTTTAAATGGGGAACATTCCCTTGTTTTTAAAGAGGTTTAAAAATAAGTAGATAAAACTTTTGTAAATGGCCGCCATTTTCCAATATGGCGGTCAACTTCATTTTTTCTTATGGCATACCCTGTATTTTATGGTGTTTACGGATATTAAATGAAAATGTAAGACTTTTTTATTCTTGAGTAATTTCTGATATACTTAACCGTTTATGAGATTCAGAGAGATAAAGGTAAATCATTTTTGTTGTTTTTGTTTTCTGTGCTACCATTGGGATCTTGTAAACTGTACATCTTACAGTAAACTTAAAAGGGGAACATTCCCTTGTTTTTAAAGAGGTTTAAAAATAAGTAGATAAAACTTTTGTAAATGGCCGCCATTTTCCAATATGGCGGTCAACTTCATTTTTTCTTATAGAATACCCTGTATTTTATGGTGTTTACGGATATTAAATGAAAATGTAAGACTTTTTTATTCTTGAGTAATTTTTGATATACTCAACCGTTTATGAGATACAGAGAGATAAAGGTAAATCATTTTTGTTGTTTTTGTTATCTGTGCTACCATTGGGATCTTGTAAACTGTACATCTTACAGTAAACTTTAAATGGGGAACATTCCCTTGTTTTTAAAGAGGTTTAAAAATAAGTAGATACAATTTTTGTAAATGGCCGCCATTTTCCAATATGGCGGTCAACTTTAATTTTTCTTATGGCATACCCTGTATTTTATGGTGATTTCGGTTAGCAAATGAGAATCTAAGACTTTTTTATTCTTGAGTAATTTTTGATATACTCAACCGTTTATGAGAAACAGAGAGACAAAGGTTTAATATAATTCAGGCAGGCCTAGGTGTATTAGTTTCAAGTGAGCTAGTGGCTTATTCATATTTTACTTGCTGCTTATAATAAGAAAATAATTAAAGTTATCTACAGGACACACATAAAAGATTTCTTTTAATTATAACAATTTCATTTTTGATACAAGAAACATATTTACAACAGGTGTTCAAAGTGGCCACCATCTGTATAAATACAAGCAGTCGCCCTTTTTAAAACATCATTCACAGCCTTATTGATTGTGTTGTGGTGAACTCCATGAAAGATTTCTCTGACTCTCGTTGTCATATCTGCAACAGTGTTGTATCGGGATTTGTACAAATTGTCTTTTAAATAACCCCAAACAAAGAAATCCATTGGTGTCAGGTCTGGGGACCTCGCTGGCCATGGTAATGGGCCATTTGTACCAAGCCACTTTCCGGGAAAGTGAATGTTCAAGAACTGCACTACCACTTCACTGTTATGCGCTGGGGCACCGTCTTGTTGGTATATCAACTGGGTTCTTACATTTAAAGGTACATCCTCAATTGAGTTCAACAAAATGTTCTCTAAAAACTGTAAATACATATGTCTTGTCAAATTCCCCTCATAAAAGTGTAGTGCTATTACTGCATTATTCAACACAGCACACCAACAGTTTATCGAGAATCGAACTTGGTCATGTCCTTCTCTCACTACTAACGGATTTACTTTAGCCCAGTAATGGTTGTTCTTCCTATTCCACATTCCCCTATTTGAAAAGTTAGTTTCATCAGTCCATATAATGTTCGATAAAAACCCTGGTGTATTTACAGCCTCCTGAGCTAACCATCCACAAAACTCTAGCCTCCTATTTTCATCACCCGGCATCAAAGCTTGAACTTTCGCATACTTATAAGCGTGGTACTTGTTTGTTTTTAGTACTTTAAAAATTGAGGAGGTTGAAGTTTGCAAAATGGATGCAACTTCTCTAATAGAAGCATTAGGAAAAGCCTCAAAGTATGCCAAAACATCAATTTGAAATTCATCAGTAACAACTGTGCTTACTCTCTGACGTGGCTTTGCAAAAGAACCATTGGCTGCCAAGTTTACAATAAGTTGTTTGAAATACCTACGATTCGGTACTCGCCTATCAGGATACCTCTCTTGATATGCGATATTTGCTGCACTACAGTTTCTGTTACACAGAAAATACACTTCGACCATGTCAAGTTTTTCATTGTTTGTAAATTCCATAGTAAGAGAACTGTCATAACAAGCGTAATTATAAAAAAAACCAAAATAAAAACAATAAAACTGTACAAGTTAAAAACCACAAGAAATTATTAATAAATTGCACGGTGAAAGACAACTATTCTGAGACTGCAAGTTTACAGGTTAGTGATTATTGTTTATTATTCCAACAATGCTATAATGCTAATAAACAGCTGGCCATGGAAATGGACGAAAGATTAATAACAGCTGTTATGAGAGCCTAAGCCTGCCTGAATTAAATTTTTATCTCTCTGTATCTCATAAACGGTTGAGTATATCAAAAATTACTCAAGAATAAAAAAGTCTTACATTTTCATTTAATATCCGTAAACACCATAAAATACAGGGTATGCCATAAGAAAAATTAAAGTTGACCGCCATATTGGAAAATGGCGGCCATTTACAAAAGTTTTATCTACTTATTTTTAAACCTCTTTAAAAACAAGGGAATGTTCCCTATTTAAAGTTTACTGTAAGATGTACAGTTTACAAGATCCCAATGGTAGCACAGATAACAAAAACAACAAAAATGATTTACCTTTATCTCTCTGAATCTCATAAACGGTTAAGTATATCAGAAATTACTCAAGCATAAAAAAGTCTTACATTTTCATTTAATATCCGTAAACACCATAAAATACAGGGTATGCCATAAGAAAAAATGAAGTTGACCGCCATATTGGAAAATGGCGGCCATTTACAAAAGTTTTATCTACTTATTTTTAAACCTCTTTAAAAACAAGGGAATGTTCCCCATTTAAAGTTTACTGTATGATGTACAGTTTACAAGATCCCAATGGTGGCACAGTTAAAAAAAACACCCTGTATATATATATATATATATATATATATATATATATATATATATATATATATATATATATATATATATATATATACAGTTTCGAACGAATGGTGTTTTTGGAGTCTGGGGACCTCAAAACGAAAAGTTATCATGGTCCCGGGCCTAGGTCTTACCATGCCGACTACGGTAATAGCTTCTTCCCTATAGGGGAAATTCGCTAAAAATGAATATCCATGGAACAATTGAAACAAAAACATGGAAAATTTGTCGGGGTCTCTGGCAGAGCCCTAAGGTCAGAACAAGATGAAAACCATTTAGTTTTCCTATTTTATGCCTAATCAGTGTACAAAATTCCAACTCTCTAGGGAAATAGGAAGTAGGAGAAATTGTGATGGAGTGAGTGAGGGCTATTTTTTATAGGTATAGATTTTAAGGGTTACAACGCAAGGGCCCCTATATTTTTGGCCGGTTTTAATAATAGATTAACCAGTTGATTTTTACGTAACTGTTTCATGATCGCATAATCATTCCCATTAAAATGATTTATGTATATCAAGAATAAGTAGATTTTTATTGAATGTTTGTGTCAACAATAAAAAGGGTTATACGCAATATTGGTTCTATTTGTACAGTTTCTTGAGCAACCGCCATGTGACTGACACGATAACAAGAGTCAAGAATGCACAATTAATAACAAGGGCTTGTTATTATTAAAATACCAACCTATCAGGTTTACACAAAACAGTTAAAACACGGTTTCGGAATTTGTATGGCCAATGCTAACAAACTTAATTAAGTAGCTATACATTTAATTTTAGGTTTTAAGGGTTAATACATAAATGTTCTCAACAATTTAGTTACTCTGTTGTATACCCATTTTATCTTCTGTTACTACCTACAAATAAAATTAACTATAATTTTCGTTGTCTGCATGCATTCTCGTTATACCAGGAATTGAAGGGTCCAAAATTTGTATGGCCAATGCTAACAAACTAGATTAAGTAGCTATACATTTAATTTTAGGTTTTAAGGGTTATTATATAAACACTCTCTACATTTTAGTTTTTAACTTTTATACCAATTTCCTATTCTGTTGCAACTGACAAATTAAGTTAATTATAATTTCCGTTATCTGAATGCATTCTTATTATTAGGAAATGAATCAAATAAATAATGAAAGTTGTAAATAACAAAAATCTATATCATAAATCTTACTTGTTCTCTTCGAATAATGACTGTTGCAATACCTGTAACATAAAATAAATCTCGTATATACATCAGAATAGTTAAACTTATATTTAAGTATGAATAATTCTTAAAAAAGTTTGTTTAGCGTACTCCAATTATTAAACATTTTTAGTTCAAATTGGGAGCCATAATTAACAATTTTCGAGATCAGAAAACATTAACTCTTCAAACCTACTCTAATAAGTTTATTATGATAAGACGATAACTTTTCCGTAAGTTACAAACTGATTTTAACAGTTAAAGTAGTATATAAATTGCCGTTATTTTTAATTATGCGTAACGTTTCATAAACTAGAATGACTACATTTACAAAGTCAAATCGAAATAAAGGTTAATTTTATTTTAACTTTTTATAAAATTGTTTATATTCTGATGAACACTGCCCCCTTGGTCCACCTCTAACATTTTTCTACAGACACATAGTGAGTTATCTTATAACTTGAAGTAAGATAAATAAAAACCCGATTTATATGGTAAATTCCGTTTTAAAAATTCAACTAAATTACTAAGGTAAACCGAGCAAAATGGTTTTTTTTTTCGAAACGACAGGTTTTCGACAGCTGAGTAGCCACAACAGCGGTACAGATGTCTCCTCTCACTATCACTAGGAGACCGACTGATAACGCGTCTGTGGCCTGCGGATCAGCTGTGGAGGACGGCTGGCATTCCAGCGCCGCCTTTTTGTTTTTATTTCGCGACACTGACCATCTGCTCTGCCAGATGTTCTCCGCCTTCCGCTTCGGTCTGAACGCGTCTCCTCTCTTGGCCATTGCTTGCGAAGAAATTCTATGTACGAAAAAGGCCATTGCTCTAGAGGCGGGGAGGTTCCGCTGAATGTCAGTATAAAAGGTTTACGATATCATTAATACATTCACAGATCGATGTCAGTTTGTCAAGGACGATTCTTCGTAGTAACAGAAAATCGGATAAGTTTCTTCTTCAATGGAATTGGTTCAGTCTCAACAAATATAGTTCATAAATATTGCTAAAATAAAAATATAGATAACAGAAAATTCCTCAGTTGTAGTTTTTTTGTTTTTTCCGACCAACGGATTTGTATGAACCGATTAAAACCATTAAAAATACAACAGATTAAAAAACATGTTATACTTTGTCTTACTGGACTGAATTCACAATCTAATAACTGATTATCATTAATGACTTAAATAATTTTTTTTTTTATTTGGTTCATAATATATTTGTTAAACAGGATCATGATATGGTGTATATAGAAACAAATAGCCTAAAGATAAGTCAAAGTTACTGCGCGAGAGGCCAAACCAGCCGTCAGATAGACGGGAGGAGAAGAGAAGATTCTTTCTAAAAACATTGATTTTCATAACATTGTGATACATCACTAGAACTGCCAAACAAATGTCAACGAACATCATTCAACAGTCATGGAAAATAATCTCCATAATGATATTACAAACAGCTAAATCAAAACTACATAGTTACTGAGAAAATATGGCTTATGTTTTTATGTGGTTAGTAGCGTCGATCCAATGTGCACAGAAATATAGGTCCATCTGTACACCTAATTGTCATCTACACATTGTATTGTATTGTATTGTATTGTATTGTATTGTATTGTATTGTATTGTATTGTATATATAGAGACATATATTGTTTATACATAGTTTGATGATATCCATAAGTTGATTGAAAGTGTCATTAGTGACTCATTTAGCCTTCATTTGATTTATCATACAGCACAGGGTGACCATGAACCATCTGAATTAAATGCTCCATAACGATGTCTTCCACTCACAAAATACTAGAAAACCAACACAGGCGCGAGCGAGGTGCAGGGAAACTGTATTCCAACTACAACGCCGAGGAGGCCTGAGAGGCTGCAGCTGTGCTGCGCGGAGGCTGCGCGCAGCCTCTGCTCAATCACCCGCACCTCGCCTGCGCCTCGCCTGCACCTCGCCTGCACCTCGCCTGCACCAAGTCTGCACCTCGCCTCTGGTTACTACTGCTTTTTTAATAAATAAAGACCTGTTTTGTATCTTTTGGTTTCGAAATTTTAATTTACCATTTAATTTAATGTATAACCATTCTCATACTAAAAAATGGTAATAATGTATTTATTTATATGGTTTTTTAACCTTTTTTTAATAAATACAATTGTAAATTAGGTCCTTTATTAAATTAAAAAACCCCATCACAGCAAACCTGCATACTCAGCGAATTTCCAATGAAATAAATGTCTTAATACTACATAAAGTCACTTACCAAGTTTCATAAAAATATATTCACAAATAAGCAATATATACAATTTTAAGAATAACCCCATAAGAATAACAATGGGGCTGAGTACACAGGTTTGCTGCATCAAGGAACACAAAAATTGGAGTTTTAAGCTAATATCAATACAACTCAACTAGGTGAAGTCATATACCAGTTTTTATTCATTTATGTTCATAATTAAGGGAGACATAGCAATTAATTATTATCCATAAGAATAACATGGGGCTGAGTACGCAGGTTTGCTGCTACAAGAGCCTTTGACAAAAAATTGTTTTTCTTGAGCAAATACCAATGCACCACAACTAGATGAAGCCGTATACCAAGTTTCATCATTGTACGTTCATAAATAAGCGAGATATAAAATTTTTCTTTTCCTCCATAAGAATAACATTAGACAACGTACTGTGTTTAGCACTTTCAATATCTCGGTAACCAATTGACGTAGAGGAATGATCAAAATACCACATTGTGTGTTTTTTTAAGCTGAATACAATGGTGAAAACTAAAATTTGACTATTTCCAAAATTATATGTAAAAAATCCAAAAAACCCATTTTTGGGGTACAAAACCCCCCAAAAATACCCTTTCGGAAAAAGCGATATAGCTGATTTTCGAACTTAAAGTCATAAATGTTGCTTTACACGTTTATACCAAATTTCATCAAAATCGGATAATTTTTACGAGAGTTATCGTGCTCACGGACACACACACACACACACACACACACACACACATATATATATATATATATATATATATATATATATATCTACAGTTTCGAACGAATGGTGTTTTTGGGGTCTGAGGACCTCAAAACGAAAAGTTATCATGGTCCCGGGCCTAGGTCTTACCATGCCGACTACGGTAATAGCTTCTTCCCTATAGGGGAAATTCGCTAAAAACCCTCCTTTTAATTTAGATGGATAAAATAAAATAGATTCCAGTACAGCCAGTACATCTGATCAAGAATGTATAAATAAATTACACCTTTGGGCTGAGAAAAAAGGATTTTGAAAAAATAAGGGGTTGTTTGTTAGCTAATCTCTTATTATGTAATAGAATTTAATATAATCATTGTAGTTTATTAAAACAATTTCTTTTACACTGTACAATAACTAACTATTACATTTTTATAATTATAATAGTAGTTTTTAATTCGAAATATCAAAATTGTTTCTTTAAAATCATTAAATATGATGTGCATAGTAAACAACAAGTTATGAAAATAACTCATTTTTTTAAGTACAGTTTATAATTCGGAAGTGTTTTTCCATAGTGTGTTTAGTGAAACTAATAACCGTAAAATAAAATTAACCCTAACTAATTTGTTTGATTGAGAGTGTTGGAGGTATTTTTGTCAATCCAACTGGCTATGTTAGGTGAGACTGCATTCATTGGCATTTCCAATTAAATTTCCATTGCAAATGTAATCGTCAGTTCAATTCTTTTGGGAGTCATAACTATTCTTCTGGAACATTTAGAGGTGAACATAATATCACGTACGTTTGTACTTTAACTTTATACGTTTGAACTTTAAATGTAAAATTTCATTTTTATTTTATAACAACCTTATTGAGAGAAAAACTGTTTTTAAAAGCATAGCTAAATATAATCAATAAAAGGTTGTAAATTAGGACAAATGTAGGATTATGTAGTGAACAATGGTCTTTGAAACTCCAAACAAAACCGTTCAATTGGAGTGAAGGATTCCGGGCATAAAATAGCATTTTGGTTAGTGAACATGATAAATCTTACACTCAAGATACTGTATATATGTAAAGGATCAAGCAATATTTACACAGAGGCAGCAAGCGCAAACTAAATGTTCATGTGTTGTTTCAAGCCCTTCATAATGTTGTTCCTTTCAGGTATATTCAGTTACAAACATATCCCAAAAGTAACAATGACCCCTGAAATTAAAATTGTGTTCTATTTTTATATCGTTAATCAGGTTTACTACCTCCTGGTTTATCAGATATTTTACCAACCTACCATTATATTACTAAAACCATTGTTAAACTTGTAATTATATTATTTTGAAGGTTGGGTTGTTATTCACATTTAATTTGATGTAAATATTGCTTAGCGAAACTTATAAGTTGTTACAACTCAACTCAACAACTCATAATTATTCATTCGGGCGATCTAAACGGCCTCAGCATAATATCAAATACAGAGTGGAAATAATATTGTATCTTCATTTAAAACCGGATGAAAATAACTCACAAAATAGTTACAAATTTATGTGTTCATGGTCCCAAGTTTTGAAAGCTTCATTATGTTTCCCGAACATCAAAACTCATACACTCCGAACAAAATATTTATCTAGCTTATATTGCTTTAAAGGTGTAATCTTCCTAGACAAATAGTTTCCGAAAAAACAGCACCTAAATAAATAACCAAGGGGTAGAAGCATTTGTATTGTAAACAGTTTTATGTGTTGTTGCACAATTTCATGTGTGAACAAACACATGTTCCAGTGTTTCAAACTGCCGCCCCCGTCATTTGTCCCCGCTATTATTCCGTGACTGTCGCCCTTGCTAGCGTGCCTTGAATAATTATTGCTCTGGTTCTGCGGCCCTGTCTTTTAGCATAATTCTAGCTAATATTTCACCCTCCTGTTGATTTATTGTAAGTAAATATATTTATTGAGATTCTCATCTTGGTTTTTATTTGCATTTATTGTTAGCTTATTTTAGTACAGGATGGTAATTGTAATTGGTAAATTACTCTGAAAGCGGTTTTGGAGTAAATTGGGTCGAACAGCTTACCGGGTTTCTAATTTATCTTGTATATGATTTATTTGCATTTTTATTGGAATTTCCAGTATCGTTAACATACTTTTTTAACAAACCAGGTCTGCCAACTTCTGCATTTTTTATGACTAAACAAATCTTAAGAATTTTATTCCCTTACACTGACTCCTACTGCTGGACACTAGACTCGTTTTACGTTATATACTGATACCTGATTTTTCGTGCTCTCTGCGGAAAAGTCGCAACCCTACTACTGGGCCCTCTCCATTCCGCGCAAGTATTGTCCGCCCTACTGTAACATTCCCTCTCCATTCCGCGCAAGTATTGTCCACCCTACTGTAACATTCCCTCTCCATTCCGCGCAAGTATTGTCCGCCCTCCTGTAACATTCCCTCTCCATTCCGCACAAGTATTGTCCGCCCTACTGTAACATTCCCTCTCCATTCCGCGCAAGTATTGTCCGCCCTACTGTAACATTCTCTCTCCATTCCGCGCAAGTATTGTCCGCCCTACTGTAACATTTCCTTTCCATTCCGCGCAAGTATTGTCCGCCCTACTGTAACATTCCCTCTCCATTCCGCGCAAGTATTGTCCGCCCTACTGTAACATTCCCTCTCCATTCCGCGCAAGTATTGTCCGCCCTCCTGTAACATTCCCTCTCCATACCGCGCAAGTATTGTCCACCCTACTGTAACATTTATTTTTTCGAAACGACGATAAAACATCTTTGCGGACAAATAGGATAAGGACGAAATATTAAATGTATCTAGAAGATTTGAGGTTTTCTCTAGTAGAAGGTAGTAGAAAGTAAATCCAACCTGACACGTACAACCGAGCCGAAAACTGAAGCCGATCAACGTTTGTACTGACCAAACTTTAAACTATTAACTAAACTTTGAATTCCCACCATTTCCCACGTCTGATATAATTGACATTTATACATTAAGTACCTAGAATATCCTCTAAGTTTTACTGTAGGGGTTTTAATTTTCCAAGAACAAAATTAGACTTACAGACAAAAGAAAATTGCAAATTTCACTTATCCATGGTAGTTTTGGTCTTTTTTGTATAGTGCTCGTTATTCGCATAATTTCTGATTATTAATCTGTTATGATGACAATGTGTTTCTTATTCTGGCGTTAAATCTTTAAAAATCCCATCTCCTTATTTTGGTTCATGATTAGTGCAGTATATGTTTTTACAAGGCCATACTTGGTTGTAACAGTTGTTCCTTCAAGTAGTGGTAACATAACAGATCGCGTTGCATTAAGTGTGGAATAAACCGTGTTTACAATCGCACAAGTTCTTTAATTTTCATATGTATCAAACTTTGACGTTAAGACTAGACATATTGTTGTAAATGCATTTGCCAACTTTATTTCAAGAAGTGTATGCAACGTTTTTAATCCCCTAAGCCAGACTGCAACAGTGGAGGCAGTGCAGTTGTTGCAGCGGGACCAATTGAACGTACCCTCCGTCACCCTCCCCCCAATCCCCCTCCACCCGCGCCATTGTACAACACAGCTCCCCCGGGTGTAATAACTCTTCATCTGGGCAGTGATGAACATAAAAACGAATATTTCATTGTTATGAGCGACTGTTTTATACAATGACATCACCGGGGGTTTAGGACGATGCGCCAAGGGGGCAATAGAGTTTCTGACTGGTGACCAGAGAAATACACAGTTAGACAAATTTTACTAGTAGTCTAGTAGCAGGTTAGTTTAAAAATAAAAATGAATTGCCAACTAAACTACTTGGATCTGAGATGTACTATGAATTCGAAGTAGTTAAGATAAGACAGCAGTCAAAAGTTTTTAACAAATTAAAATTTTGTTTATTATTTAATTTTGTAGAACTTAATTTTCTGAACTCGTAGATACCAAATATTGTGGAAGAAAAAAACATTTTTAAGTTTTACAGCAACTTTTATAAACCCTTACAGCCAAATTTAGCGGCAAATTTAGCGTGCCCAACGTCCTACTATAGCTTGTGTTGCAGACGGTATTTTTTATAGTATGTCTTTAGAAACACATAAGTTCAATTAGGTTTATATGTTGGCTAACCTGACAACTGTCAGAGGTTGATGCATATTATGCTTCTATCTTCTGTTGTTGTTTATATTCTGAAGTAGAGTTTTAAAACAAACAAGCAAGGAAAATAAAAGTAATTTGCATGCTTTTAAACGTTTCGGCTTCTTTTTTTGTCGTTTTCCAAAAGTCAAGTTTTTGATTGGTTAGATACACTTTTTTCTACAAGAATTATAATCCAATTTCAATACAAATTGGTGTGTGGTGTTCCTCATACTATAAGGAACAATAATATGAATGTTTCATGACAACTAAAAACCTTTTGTGTTAAAAAATTACAAAATAATTTTATACAATTTTAAAAGTTCTAAAAAAATGTTTGCCCCAAACAATATTATACTTCCTATTATTGTTGGTAATAATGTATAAAACTTGGTCAACAATTTTCAATTTGATGGGTTAATATTTGTAAAAGTTATATGTACCTAAAAATTGACATTTTAACATAAGCGGGATAAGGACTGCTATCTTACCACCGTGCCTCATTTGCTGATGTGAATTTCAAACACTATTTATCAGGTGTAAAGAAGTTAAAAATTAATAAAACTATAACGTACATGTATTTCTGTAACGTTAGGTTAAATATTGGTTTATAAAACTAACCTCGATGAAACTAAATAATATTATTTATATGAAATAATACTAATCATAACATAAAATATTAATTATTTCAAATTGTAATATAAATGTAAGCCAACCAATTATTGGTACTTCAATTCAAAGCGTTCTATCCCAGGAACGACGTTAATTACATTACTTTGATTGAACGATATTAGAGTATTTGTTTCATGATTCTAATTTGCAAATTTTACGATTCCATCTAATAAAATTTAGTTACTTTTTTGGACTAGGTTCCAAAATATAAATACTAGAGCACTGTTATTTAAATGTACATTTTCATCCATTTGTTTAATACAGTATTAATTTCCCCCCCTAAAAAACAGTAATGCATTAACAGAAATATTGTTAAAACACTGATGCACGAGAGACGTTTCTAATGAAAGTAGATGGATGGTTTGGAGAACTCTTTACAATCATCACAGTCTGTCCATTGAATGTTTCTTATTTTCCCCTCCACGCCTTGGTGATTTAATTTCTCATACGAAATGGAGAGAGGAAAACATAATAACGGATGTTTAATTTTGTGTGTTATTATTTTGAAACGGCATTGCCTTGAG
Source organism: Allygus modestus (assembly GCA_963675035.1). NCBI lineage: Eukaryota > Metazoa > Arthropoda > Insecta > Hemiptera > Cicadellidae > Allygus > Allygus modestus. The sequence continues at coordinate 78,764,561 of OY776114.1, read as the reverse complement.
AAGGAGATTTCAAACAATGGTAGGTATAGAACATACCGATCCATTGATGAAATAACCATGCTTAAAACTACGAAAACTGTTTTACTGTAATTAAATTTATAACACATATATTACTACCATCCCGTTGTTAAATATACAATTTGTTTTTTAAGAGGAATATTCTTTGGTTGATATTTTATTTTACAATATAATAACATATATTATTTATATATACTAATTTTAAACATTTTTAAAGGTCTTCACAGTGTTATTTAAAATTTGCCTGTAAATAACATTTTGTATTAAAAATAGAATGTATACTTCACAAGCAAAGGCACACTATTTTTGAAATTAAGTGTTTAGATACCAACACTTGTACAATAAAAGTGGATACGATACAGATGCACAACCTAGCAAAAATATTACAGATCATACTTTGGTCCGTAATCATGAATATTGGTGCAACACCATGACAAATTCCTTAATAAAATACTGAGAAATTATTTAATAAAATTGTGAATAACAAAGTTCAAATTTATATATCTATAAATAATACCCGCGATTCATTTTTTATTTATACATACTAATAATACTCATAAAATATATTCGTAATATTAATAATATTGCATGATAATATTGTACTTCATTTTAAAAACAAGTATTTTTTCTGATTGTTTTGATTCAAATGTAAAATATTAAGAAGACGCTTGAGAGAACGAACGTGTCCGGGTTTACCCTCCGAAAGAAAAAAGCGCGATATCCTGCTTGATTTTTCCCAGAGGTTGATTATTATGAACAACATAATAATAAACGTCTCTACTAAGACAATTTGAATGCAAGTGACTTAAATGAATATATTCAGACAAATTCTGTAAATCAAAACGTAATAAATCTTTTAACAATTTCTTATCACATCAGGAAGCAGCAATCTTTAAAATATTAAAGTTTTCCGAAAATTAAAATAAAGATTATTTTAAAACAGTTGCTCAAAAAGTAGTAAAGAAATATGTTTTTTCAATATAGATTTGAGAAGTGCATCCAAAGTGAATTTGTCAGTGGTTCACCCACACCATTGGACCATTAGAGAAACTGGTGCCGTAAGAATAGTTAATTCTTGGCAACAGTTTGGACAATTATTCTAATGACTAAGCTGTTTTGACTTTTTAACAAGACCCACCCGGGGTGGTAATGTAGAACGGAAACCCCACCTAGGTCAAAACTATTTTAGATCAGCAAAACGTTTTTAGATCGGCAATGTGTCACATCATAGTCAGAGTAAAATACTTTTGTTTAGTTAATATTTCCAACTACGCCTTGTTTCTTCCTTCAAATCAAGAGGCAGGGAATTATAAAGTTTGATGTAAGAAGACATGATTTGTTTATTAAAAATACAGTTTTGTGGGGGAGAGGGTAGTTTAATCGATGCCTTACTGTAGAAATGTTTATAGAATTTGAAAATATGATCTGAGGGTCTAAATAACAGATTTTTCGTTTTAAAAAGTCTTTACAACTTTATATGTCAATGATTAGAGATACAAGGAGTAGGTTTTCTAGAAATCCCTTATAATTTACATCCATAGGGCCCGCACCACCAGCCACAATATTGTACATGAAACTTATGGAATAATACCGATCAGATTAATTATTATAACTTAAGAAGATACCCCGTAGCAGCAAACCTGCGTACTAAGCGAATTTCCAATGTATATATATGTACTGTATCTTAATACGACATAAAGCCACATACCAAGTTTCATCAATACACTATCATAAATAAACGATTTATGACATTTTAATTATTCTCCATAAGAATAACATGGCCGCTGAGTAGGCAGGTTTGCTGAAACAAGGAACACAAAAAATGGGTTTTCATACAAATATGAATATAACCCAACTAGGCAAAGCTACATACAAGTTTTATTGACTTATGTTCATAATTAAGGGAGACATTACATTTTACTTTTTCTTCATAAGAATAACACGGGGGCTGAGTACGCAGGTTTGCTGCTACGGGAACCATCGGTAAACATTTTTTGTGCTAATGGCAATAGACCACAACCAGATGAAGCAATATACCAAGTTTGGTCGGTACACGTTCATAAATAAGTGAGATATAATATTTGTCTTATTCTCTATAAGAATAACATTGGACAACGTTCTGTGTTTAGCACTTTTAATATCTCTGAAACCAATTGACGTAGAGCAATAATCAAAACACCAAATTGTGTGTTTTTTAAGCTGAATCTAATGGTGAAAAATAAAATCTACTTTTTTAAATATTATTTGTAAAAAATTCAAAAAACCCATTTATGGGGTACAAAACCCCCCAAAATACCCCTCGGATAGATCGATATGTCTGGTTTTCGAAATAAAAGTCATAAATGTTACTTTACACGTGTGTACCAAATTTAATCAAAATCGGGCAATTTTTACGAGAGTTTTCGTGCTCACGGACACACATATATAGGGAATTTATCCCAAAGGGAAAAAGTTATTACCGTAGTCGGCATGGTAAGACCTAGGCACAGGACCATGATAACTTTTCGTTTTGAGGTCCCCAGAACCCAAAAACATCATTCGTAATATATATCTACAGTTTTGAACGAATGATGTTTTTGGGGTCTGGGGACCTCAAAACGATAAGTTATCATGGTCCTGTGCCTAGGTCTTACCATGCCGACTACGTTAATAACTTTTTCCCTATAGGAGAAATTCGCTAATATTCATTAAGAAAAACTGAACAAAACGAACAATATATATCTTAACAACCATAGTATAAACTAGGAGTACGCTCACAAATTCGCGTAATGGGATGACCTAACTCAGAAATCGTAGATATAAACTGACAAAAGAACACAGCTGGCATAAGTAAATATGAAATAAATGGCTGCTGCAATCTAGCGGATAAACTATTAACTTACTCATATTACTCACATTATAGGATGACGTAATCTTTATTTATTAAAACTCGTATTCGTTTTTTAAATCTAAAAATTTCAAAAACCTTTAATAAATTGAATAAACTCATATTAAGCGGATAGTACTTTATTTATTTAATCATAAAAATATATATATATATATATAGGACTTTTTTATTAGTTTCCTGTAATTACGAAACAATATTGTATTAGCATTGACTATAAATACTTCAGTATTTATTGTCAATGGTATTAGTCTCTCGTACTTTACAAGCAGTAATTCTTATCCAATGCTTTACCTTATGGAAATTTTACAACTTTTAAATGTTAATTAATTGAAGATGGTTTAACGAATGTGTTCCATTTTTAACTGGAAGCGTGAAGTGTACTGGAAAACAATTGTGCAAAATCTGAAAACGATCCGTGCAGCCGTGTTCACGTCATTACGAACACACACACCCACACGCCCACACACTGACGGACAACGAATCATTGTCTCGGATAGTACATAGATTCCTTCACTTAGTTCCATCATAAATTATTTACACTTTTATCTCAAGGGGAGCTGGGCCCCCAACCCCCCCTGCTATTATTTTATCTTGATATTATTGTTAAAACATAATAGAAATACAGAAAATGGAGTAAAACAATCTTGAATTGGCCAGTCTTACCAAGCAGATTTAGAATAGTTTGTCACCCCCTTAGTCTTACGATGTACACCCTACAAACAGAGACGACATTTGTACGACAATGAGTTAAGAATAAGTCAACCAGTCAGATCAATAACATCTGAAGTAATTATTTCCACTTTTATACCAGCCCCCCAACCCTCCCCCCCCTTCATTTGCTATTATTTTATTTTGGTATTATTGTTAAAACATAATAGAAATACAGAAAATGGAGTAAAATAATCTTGAATTGGAAAGTCTTACCAAGCAGATTTAGAATAGTTTCTCACCCCCTTAGTCTTACGATGGGGAGCTGTACACCCTATAAACAGAGACGCCATTTGAACGACAATGAGGTAATTGATGAACGAAGTGAATCACTGTATTGATGAAGAAGTTTCAGTGGCCGTGTGTGGGTGTGTGTGTGTGTGGGTGTGTTATCGAAATACTAAATAACTGTACAACATTTCTTAATGAAATTTTGAAGGAGTCGTTTAGGATACCAAAGGGATGTTTTAACACAGCATTTGTATTTTATTTTGGATTATTAATAATTATTAAAACTAATTTTAATGTTTGATATTCAGTAGTTGAATTGGTTTTCGTAGTAAGCTATTGACTATGGTTGTCTTTAAAATGTCAGCTGGGATTTATCTGTGTTTCACTTGAGGGATTTTTATCCCCTATATGGGATATTTTGACTGCTTGTGGGATAAAATGGGATTGTGGGATAAAGTGGGATTTTTTTGAAATCGTCATTACGTCTGCTAGTTTGCTTACAACTTACGACCAGAGCACCTTAGCAGTAGCATTTCTAGTGGATTTTCTCGCCGTACTGGCAGTTGCGGGGTTTCCCATTTTTTAACCTCGCTGTCCGCACCTATTATGATTTTATAAACGTCACAGAACGAACACTGAATCATAACAATTTCGCTGGCCGAGCCATGTTGGAATTAACAAGCAAACTATTTGCTATTATTTATTACCTACTTCGTACTCTTTAGTACTACCATTAAAAATATTAGTACTTCTCACGTAAATAAATTATTTAATTTAGTTAATTCACCGTATCATTTAACCTATGTCGCATTGCTCAAAACCTTTGAGGTACTAAAATGTAAAATACCTAAAGGTAATTAGTAGATCTAAATAAGCTCTATCTAACGGTATAAATATTGTACTAATACATTATTCAATAACCATATAATATTTAACATTAATTGTGTTGCAATGTTTAACAAATCAGTGGGAATGTGTGGGATATGACGAGGGATATTATAGGGGAGAGTGTGGGATAAAGCGAGATTTTTTGTATCAGCACGTGGGATATTTTTACTGCTGCGTGGAAACACTGAATCTTTGTTTACAAATCACAAAAAATGTAAACATGTTTTCAACTATGAAGTTAGGTTATGTTTTGTTCCATCAATTTTGTTATTTTGAAATAGTTTAAAATGTGAGTGTTATGTAAATTAATAGTGTTTTGTTGTGTAAAACAATATTTATCCTATATCTATTTAGATTTATTAGTAGTTTATTTTTTACTGGAAAACTTTGATGTAAAAGCTAAGTGTTTGGACTAGTGATGATAAATTAATACAATAAGTTTTGGAATTTTTGAATTACTGGGACAGTATAACTCCGTAACACGGCTGACTGTGATTGATAATCAAGAGTGTTGTAGACCTATAGTAGTTTATTTTCATTGTGAATAAATTACTCGATAGTAGACTTACTAAACGATCATACGTGCAAACTATCTTTATTGCAAGTAGTGTGCCAAATAAGCCCCACTGTCACCTAATGACATGGAATTAACGTTTTGTAATCTACCGGTCAGTAAAATAGTCTGGTTACAGTTTATATTTGTGGACATTTTCTGTAAATAATATTGATTTTCATAAACAATCAAGATGTCTAAAACTCCGTAATCCCAACCGTCTACATTGTTCAACTAGTTACGTTGTAGACAGATTGCCCTCCTGAAAAATTGTCATTAATGTAGATGATGGTTTTGCTTTTAAACCTCTTGTACTGCGATTTCAGTAGCTTGTGTGTTTAAATTCAAACTACATATTAATGATGTAAACATTTTTAAATTTAAGGTATGAAGATAGGATATAAGATACTGTTTTATAAATAAATCATTGAATACCTTTTTTTACATTCAATGGGTTTAAAACAAGTATATTTCTGTATGTTTAACCCCCTGATTTTGGAGCTGGAAATTAATAGGCCTAATAATAATTGGCAACTTTTCCCTCAGGTGATATATTTAAAACTCGTCGAAAACCATCCGGTGCCAAAAATATATTAAAGTCATTGGCCGAGTCGTAAAAAAGCGTGACCAGGCCTGATGGCCATAGCTAGGACCTGTGACCAAATAAACGCAATCAGTTTAATCTAATTTTCTAGGTACACACAGTGGTTTTAAGAGGGTTAATTGCTCCACCTCACCCTCCAGGGTTAGATGGAAACGTATTCCGCATATTCTCTATTCATTGTTGCTGGATTAGGAAACCCCAGCATAGCTGCTATAGGCACATTTTCTACAAGCGGGAATTTTGCGCAGGTTACCTGAAGGTTAGGATATAGCAGGAAAGGAAAGGGTGGGATGGGACAGGCAGCCAAATTGGCCTTTCAGAGTACCAACTCCCGTGCTCCTGTGACAGCTGAGATCAGGCTCAAACAGGTGGACCCGCTCTGCCCTCTAACTGGCCAACTCAACGGATGGGGTATCCATGTACAAAACAGCCAGGGACCATACATTCTCAGGTTGGGGACCAACCCCTGAGTTTCCGCCCGAGCCGCTGCAAGTGGAGGGACCAAAGGTGAAAGGAAAGTTTGTCGTAATGGACAGCCAAAAAACTTCATATGTAATGACAATTTCATTTGCTGTACCCAATGTCAGCATCCAAACTGGTATAGACCAGTTTTAAGGTTGTCCTAGGACGAATATTCTCTATTGGTCAATGCTAACACACCAAGTTTTAATAAAATTAATCAGTATACAAGAGATATATGTTTTTTATTTCTTATAAGAATAACATCGGACAATATACTTAGTTTACTGCTGAATGGAAATTGAAATATTCTCCACAACCATTAGCCGAATAGCCTACTATCGCCATACTAATTTAACCGTGTGTGGATTGGAGTACTAATTGTTCATCTTTTAGAGCTTTTTATGGCAATGAGATAAAACTGTTGAAACCTGCTAAAAATATTTAAAGTTTATGGTACTAAGAAAGGTAAAAAAAACTGAAGTTTGGGATCTCTTAAGCCCTGTAATTTCTGAACCCAAATTTTTAAAAAAAATCAGGTGGTATATTTTATTAGAAACCTAATATAAACCACCAAATAAAAAATCCAAAGATTTCGAAAGCGGCTCCTCAAAACTGCTCCAGACCTATATACTACGTTGTTGGGTACCAAAATATTATGGATACCTCTTTGTTCTTACCTCAGGGCTCTGCCTTTACTATCACTCCCAACGTTTATTTTTAACGTATGATTCGTTGGATTTATTTTTTTAAAGCAGCATCTCCTGAAAGATATGCCCACGTTTGATACGCCGCCCTACTCAACCATAGACCTCCACCGCACAGGAAAATTTTCTATGTTATTATTTACGCCTTTTTTAGTAATTTTAGAAAATTTTCAATCATACAACAAATTGTTATTTTTTTTAACCCCGACCTTAGAGCTCCGCCTCACTGGCTTTAAAAGTTGCCTTGTTAAATTTATGGAGGAAAGATGATCCTTGGGTAAGCGTTCGGGAGTTCGGGTCAGCGTTCGGGTTGAGTACTACTAGCTGGTCAGACAGACATTATTCTGTCCTAATGTCACTGAATTTGTTTTATGTCAAAGATTCTCGTTCTTTTTCAAGATGAGCTCGTTCGCTTCACTCACTCGCCTCCAGGATGAGCTCGTTAGCTACGCTCACTTTCTTATTTTTATATAGAGCTTGCTTCGATATTGAAAATGAGTTGCTATTCGAATAGATTTATTATTTCTATAATAAACATATGTTTGTATGCTTTTCAAGTATGTTTAGATATCATCCTTATAACAGCTGTTTGATGAAACTAAATAACTAACATACAATCCCGACTTTGTTTTATGTATTTAGATAATGAAAATCACTTAATAATATCTTGCCATGACAACGTTAATTAATATACACTAGGCAGCAATACGGATTTTGGCAATTTGAAATTTAAGTAACTGCACAACGCCATCTGTAGAGCCTGATATAAGCGTAGGTTATATTATATAAATCAAACAGGAAAGTTGGCCGGGCTGGTAAGGGCCCGAACTTGCATTTAGGGTGTAGACCAGAGCCTGTACAGACCCTAAATTCAGCCCTGGCCGTCTGTATGCAGAACTTCAAACATGCTAGAAATCCAGAATCATTGTCCCTGTCTCGTGTACATTCTATGTGCCTAAGAGTAAAAAAATGTTATAGTCAATTCATACAAATGCTGAATTATTTTGACTCAATCCTATCCTAAACTATAATATGAGTAAGGTTTGCATGCTCGCTTGCTTGGTTGATTGCTTGCAACTCTGATTTCAAAAACAGCTCCAACGATTTTCTTGAAAAATAACTAATGTGTCCTTCCAACTACTTGTGTTGTAAAACCTGATATCTGGGTTAAAAATAAGTTCTAGACATGTCCCATCCCCAAAAAAATCAAATAATGTAAAAAGCCACTATGGAAAATTAAAAAAATCACATTGGGCTTTTGGAGATTAAAATAAAAGCAAAAGAGTCATAACAGCTGTTCAAAATCTTTCAGCGAACTCTCAAAGTTATACTCATATAGTTTAAGTACTACCTGGGGCTGAGCTTTGCTAGGGAAAGGTCAATCTTGTTTATGACTTGGAGTAGTTTTTCACCATGTACCCTACTAACGAGCATTTTTGAGGTCACAACAGTTGTTATTATAATGTACCTTTGAGTCATTCTGGATATGATCACTCTACATGTAATCTTCATCCAAAGGTTTTATTATCTGATTTTATGGAACCACATGGAACTCATTTTGTTTATGATTATTAACATGTGGTTTCCTGAGAGCAGAGATTAAAAGATGTGAGAGAAGATTACATATATAGAGTAGTAAAATAAATCAAGGGATATTGAGCTATAAATAACAACTGGAGTGACCTTAAAAATGTAGAACAGAGGCAAATGAGTTATACAATTCTGATTATCAGTAGGGGGAAGTGGTGAAATATGCTCTAAGTCATCTAAAAAAACTGACTGGCCTTCCCCCGAGCAAAGCTCGGCCCCCAGGTATCATATACTCTAAAATGAGTAAGGTTTGCTTGTATGTTTGCTTGCTTGCTTGTGACACTGATCTCAAAAACGGCTCCAACGATTTCCTTCAAACTTTCAAAATAACTAATTTCTGGGATAAAAATAAGTTCTAGACAGGCCTCATTCCCAGGAAAAATCAAATAATGTAAAAAAACTAAAATGAAAAGTTAAAAAAATTAACATTGGGCTTAAGGAGTTTTAAATCAACACAAAAGAATTTTAGCAGCTGTTCATAATCAACCAGGGAACTGTCAAAGTCCCTAATACTCATGTTTTTTATGATTATTAACATGTGGTTTCCTGAGAACAGAGATTAAAAGATTTGAGTGAAGATTACATATATAGAGTAGTAAAATAAATCAAAGGGGCATTGAGCTTTAAATAACAACTGGAGGGACCTTAAAGATGTAGAAAAGAGGCAAATGAGTTATACAAATCTGATTATCAGCAGGGGAAGGTTATGAAATATTACTCCAAGTCATCTAAACTGACTGACTGGCCTCCCCCCGAGCAAAGCTCGGCCCCCAGGTACTGTAGTGTTAAAACGGATATGAGAAGGGTGTTACCACTCCTTTCTAGTCAGTAGTATTTTTTATTTACATTAGTCCTAAATTACCTGTTCTTGCCGTTGTGGAGTTATAACGGATAAGGGAATGGTGTTACCATTCCATTAGTAAAATGTTTGGTTTATTAATTATCTGTTCTTGCTGTTGTGGAGTTAAAACGGATAATAGAAGAGTGTTACCAATCCAGTAACCTACCTACATATCTTTAAAAATTCAGTCTTCGTTCATCCTCTTACGGGAAGAATGAGCGTACACCTAGTAATAAGTCAACCGGTCAGATCAATAACATCTGAAGTAATTGTTTCCACTTTTATACCAGCCCCCCAACCCTCCCCCCATTTGCTATTATTTTATCTTGGTATTATTGTTAAAACGTATAGAAATACACACATAGCTTGGAGTAAACAATCTTGAACTGGCCAGTCTTACCAAGCAGATTTAGAATAGTTTCTCACTTCCTTAGTCTTACGATGGGGAGGCCTGTACACCCTACAAATGGAGACGCCAACTAGACGACAATGAGGTAAGAAAAAGTCAACCAGTCAGATCAATAACTTCTGAAGTAATTATTTCCACTCTTATCTCAATGGGGGGCTAGGCCTCCCAACCCCCTCATCATTGGCTATTATTTTATCTTTATATTATTGTTAAAACGTAAAGAATTACAGAACATGGAGTAAAACAATCTTGAATTGGTCAGTCTTACCAAGCAGATTTAGAATAGTTTCTCACCCCCTTAGTCTTACGATGGGGGGCTGTACGTACACCCTACAAACAGAGACGCCATTTGGACGACATGAGGTAAGAATAAGTCAACCAGTCAGATCAATAACTACCAAAGTAATTATTTCAACTTTTATCTCAAGGGGGGACTGCGCCCTCATTTGCTATTATTTTATCTTGATAGTATTGTTAACACTTATAGAAATACTGAATTTGGAGAGTAATATAATGGATAATGGATAATTCAAAGAACGATAAATTTTCCTCACCAGTGTACCAACCTGACAAAAATAGTGAAGCAGTGTTACCTCCACTTATACAATAAATCTCCATGGACAAGGGTTACGATTCTGGATTTTTGAAAGTTTGAAGTTTGCATACAGATGGCTAGGGATAGATTTAGATCTGTAGGCCCCTAGGCTACCCCCTATTTGCGAGTGCGGGCCCTTACCAGCCAGGCCGATGCCGGTTGGCGACCTTTTTTTACGTGACTACATAGCCTATGCTTATATCAGATGCTTATATCGATCCTACAGATTGCGCTGAGTAATCACTAAAAGTTTAAATTTCCAAATTCCGGATTGCTGCCTAGTGTGTTTTATTGTCGTAATATGGATATAGTATCAAATGATTTTAATTATAGTCCCTAAACCAAACTTCTTTTGTCACTCCAAGGAACATCTTTCCTCCATAAAGATAATATGCTTTTAAAGCCAGTAGGGTGGAGCCCAAAGGTTGAGGTAAAAAAAGTATCCACATTTTTTTATAATTAAAAATTTACTAAAATTACGAAAAAAACGTAAAGAATAACTTACAAACTTTACCGATGGGAAGGAGGTCTACGGTTGAGGGGGGTGGCGCACGGGCCTATACAACGTGAGGACATCTTTCAAGAGATGTGGCTTTAACAAAAAAATCCAACTTACGTTAAGGCAAACAATTGTTTATTTATTAAAAATACAAAATAAAATACTAATGTTGTAACTAAACACCTTTGTGGTGTTAAAAACAACTCATGATAATGTAATTATGAAATGCTTGATAGTTTTTCAGTTTTTAACACGCAAACACAAAGGTACGGCGTCTTAACTTCATAATATATATTTTAGTTATGACTTGAAGAGGTCATAGCCCCTAAACTTGCTCAAATACTCTACCCCATCTGATATTTTTCTCTTTTCATGCTGAGGAAAATTAAACGATATAAGTAGGAACACATACTCTACAAAGTGATTCTAAAACCAATTTGGACTTATGGTATACAACTGTGGGGAACTACCAGCATCTCCAACATAAACATCATTCAGCGATTTCAATCTAAAGTGATTCGAGCAGTACTTCAAGCCCCTTAGTACGTCAGCAACCTCACTCTTCATAAAGACACTTGTATACCTTTTGTAGTGGAAGAAATAGAACGCTTCACTGTAAAATATCTTTCAAAATTAGACAGTCATCCTAATCACCTTGCAGTGAACCTTCTAGACAACAGTGACCACATCTACAGACTAAAACGCCATAGTGTCCTGGATATAACATCACGGTTCAAAACATAGTTTAAATATACTAGCAGCCAGCGTCACTTCGTGACTTATCTTTTTGAACTTTTGAGGAACCATACTTGGTTGAACCTAAAAGTAGTAAATCAATCATGTGTCCCAAAAATAGCACGAAAACGCTCTGAAAATAGATCAATACATATTAGATACAAAATGATTATTATATATTGATGTGAAACCAGAAAAACACTGATGTCGAAGTATATAATTCATGATAAAATATTTGAAAAGTTAGGACACACAAATTGTTAAACACTTCACTCATTCTCTTCACTTCATTGTCTTTTATGAAATGTTTAAAATTTGCATAATAAACTGATAAATGACGGAAAATCACTGATTTTAAGGTATTTAATACATGGTAAAACGTATAAAAATGATTGAAAAAATGACTGTCGTTTCATAGATTATGAAATAAAACTCAAACACATTCTATTTTAGTTTTAAGTTTAAAAACATATTAAAATTTTCTAGATAAACTATGAACAAATCAAATTTCAACTTTTTACTTTACATTTTATTGTAAATTCTGTAACCTATGTATTCGGGGGGAAACTCTTCCATCTGATCATAAAATAACAGCTTTCAACATCTACCATATAAGAGACAGTAAATTAGTTGAAATCAAACTGGCTATGTCCCAGATTTAAATGAGTGGTACTTTTCTTCGTGGTCAAAATAATTTTTTTTCCTCCAAAAATCTATATTTCAAGAAATTAAATGAATTAGCCTATTTGAAAATCAACTTACTTATAACTTTAAAGAAAACACCAGTTTCATCAAATAAATAAATGCAAGTGCTGTATTCTGTGGTCAAACTTAAGAACTCGATCAAATCATCACCATATGTTTTGTTATAAACAAATGCGAATTGTAAAAATTTCACAGGTTTAACAATAGATAGTAGCACATTCGCTGAAATTTCAAAAGCCTCCTGGACGAAGGCTTTTCATGGGATATTTTCGAAACCCAAAAAATGCACATCTAGGGAGAAGTAGCTTTAATTTGATACCAAATATGTATAGAAAATTAAATTTCTAGGGGTCGATATGCTGCGAAGAAAAATCGAAAAATTCTTTTAATAATATAGATTTTTATTTTGTTAGATTTGTTGCTGGATAAATACTAACTCATGCCTTTGTAAATTTATCACATTTGCTTATTGTTTTGTAACTAAACAGATTTTAAATAAAGTATGTATGTTAAAAAAAGTCAGTTCGTAAGCAATGTAGATACGTAATCACGTGTGTTTAATGTAAACAGAGCAGACGTGTTTAAATACCCATTCCTTTCGTATGGGGGATATTTTACGTTATTGCTTGTTTGCTGTTAACTTTTTAGAAATACTGCTACTGATTTCGCGTCCCTGGGATCAAGTCCTTTAATTTGAGCCGTCTCCCTTCATCCTGCGTTTTGCCAAACTCCCACAATTTTGACTTAAATATGTTGTTTACAGAATCGTATATATTTTAAAATAATCGGGTTATTTATTTCACGCACATTTCGAGACAACCACTCGACGGATTTCGATGATTCTTTTTTTAATATGAAGATAGTTTTACGTAGAAAGTCGTAACGGAGCCAGAATTTCGATTTAGGCCTCAGGGCTCTGCCCCACGGGACTTCCAAGTTCCCGTGTTATTCACATAAAAGATTTTTTAATTTGGTTTATGTCACGTTTTCTTAATTAAATTCATTAAAATAGACAGCTGTTAAAGGATTGTATCTAGCTACAACTGCCATTGTTTTGTTTAAAAATTGTCTAATCTCATCCTTATTTAGCGTTTTTAATCGCAAAATCTTGCGGGGGAGCAGTTTGTTACATATAAAGATAGTTTAAATTCAGTAAGTACGAAGGTTGGCTGTGTCAGGGTAATAACATAAACTGACAAAAATGTACAGCTGATTGAAAATATAAATAGTAAATCAATTGATGCTGCACTCTACCGGAACGAATAATAATCTTCTCAGATCAAAGAAGAACGTTATCTTTATTTGTAAAACATGAATTTAGTTTTTTATAATAAATTTCAAAAACCTTTGTAAAACTGAATGAATTATTGTGAAACGGGCACTACTTTAATTATTTAACTATTAAAAATATAAATGTAAACATTTTTAAATAGTTTCTAATTATTAGTAAATAATATTTTAATAGTATCTTAATGTTAATTATTAAATGACGGTTAAATGAATCTGTTCAAATTTTGAACTGGTAGTATAAAATGTAATTTAAAATATTTGTGTAAAATTTGAAAGAAATCCGTTCAACCATTTTCAAGTTATTGCGTTTCGAACACACACAACCACACAACCACTGACGGACAACGAATCATTGTCTCTGCTAATACATATGGTCTCCTTCGTTCGCTCATCAATAATATGCATACATAAATGGCAACTACAAAAATGGTATGGATTTCATTTGAAGTGAATATTACTGTTTTAAATATTGCGAAAAACAAGGAAAATATTTGCTCGAATTTGAACAACAGAAACAGTTTCAACACGTGAGATGTTTAATACACATTTAAAGCAAACCCTCAGAAATAATTTCAGTAAAAATACTGTCATGTGTGAAATCGGATCAATTTAGTTCACGTTTCACTTCACGCTTTAATCGACTATTGGAGCCCAAAAGAAGAAAACACTTTCACAAAGCAAACAGCTGTGAGTGATATAAAAGCAGTATTGGAGTGTATGTACAGTCAGCCGCACAAAATAACAAAGAACCACAGCCGTGGTCTCCGTTTTTACTTTAGAGGAAACGACTGCTTCATAGTTCACTGTGTCTCTGAGTTCTTTTGAGGTTGCAGATATATTTCCTAACATCTAAACTACACTTCAAAGTAGTTTGAGATATGTTTTATGAGTAAAAGTTTCTTGAGAATGTTTATCAAATTTATACTACAACTGTTTATTTAGACTATGTTGTAGATACGCCTAAACAAAATAAATATTCTGTCCTAATATATGATTGACATTATACCATTCCATTTTATAACAAAACTTAAGCACAAATATCGTGTGAATAATATCTTCAATTTATATATATGTTGACATTCTAATATCATGTTAAATTTATTTGTAAATGAATTGTTGTATTGATACTTTATAATGGTGGTCGTAAGGGAAAGAAGGTTATGTGGGCACCACGCTTGCTTTAAAAATGACTTGAAGGATTCATTAACTTCTAAAACAAAATCTAAAGTAATTAAAAATATCTCAATTAGTCCAGTTGAGTTCAAAACTATACAACTTCTATCGCATTCTATAAAGTAGGACAAAACCTGAGAACAGAAGTAATGTGTGATAAACAATTTATGAAGGATGTATTATTTATCTATATACTTATTTAATAGGCGAGCAGGTTTTTTGTGACAATCACTTCAACTAAACTACTGAACCGATTTTCATGTTTTTGGTGTCATCGGAAAGAGCCTAACGTGAAGTTGTGCAGGAAACTTTTTGTATGGCGAAATAATTTGTGTCTGAGGCCCTGGGGCCCCTTAAAGTTGAGTTACTTCCCATAAGCTTAACATTGGGAAATAACTATAAGTTTTAAGCAATTAGCTGGATAGAGTAAACACAGTTAATCAGCAGGCCATGTTGGCTTTGGAACGGTAACACAATATTTATACGGGGATGTCAGTATAATATTACGTTGTGATCGCGAGCGAAGCCGCGACAGGCTACTAGTTTTATATTAAACTTTCCCGACCTTATTTTTACAACACACAAACAGTAGCGCACCCTACCGTTCCACAAGATAAATAATAGCATACTGTATTTGGGAGTTCTGCACAAGTAAACATTATAACGATGCTAGAGAAAAACAACTTGTGCGTTTCAGTTTTCCTAGTATCGTGTTTGTTGAGTCGAATCCAGATTCACAATACCAATTATGCGTAAGCGTTTTTGTGTAATTTTGATCTGTTTTATGTAGAAGCGTCATATTTTTTTCTAATCAGTCCAAAACAGATTAGTCTATACATGTATCTAAATTTACCTTCTCAATCTGGGGCTAAATTCACAGTTTACCACCAAATAAAAAACTGAATAAAACCAAATTTACGACTCTTAAAACAAGTTAAGAATGTTTTTAACATTAAATAAGTTTCACATAGTTGATGAATCTATTGGCAATGTTAAAATTATTGTGAACTAACAGTTTAGCTTTAAATTTCCCCAATATAATCCAAGTACAGTATATATAAACCTATAGTATAGGAAGTCTATAGGTAAACGAGGCTGTTATTAATTCAATTATTTTAGACTCTTTTATTGGTTGTAATATTTCATAAAGAATAATAAGCGGAACATTAAATTGTATATTTAGTTTAACATCGCTACCGACACAAAAACTTTGTATTGACAATAAAGTGAATATCAGTTTGAAATTTAAACGATAATTTTACTTAAAACTCTATTTTATTGATTAGTGATGATTCCAACCACGGAAATCAGATTTAGGACTGAGTAATGATGCGTGCGTGTTAGTGTGTGTTTTTGTTCAGTTTTATGTGAGAACAGCATGTGCTCCACTGCCACAAGTTACACCGCCCCTAAGTTTGTCCCCTATTTTATTCCGTGACTGCCGCCGGCGCCGCCTTTGGTAGCGTGTCTACAATCTTGAATAGTTATTGTTCTGGGTTCTTTCTTCTTTGCAAACATTATCCAATAATTTTTAATAAGAATAGTGTGACACGTTTTAATTGTTTTTTTAAGTTCTTAGTTTTTTTTCCTTAATAATAATTTGTACGATAGAAAATTTGTTTACCACGGGAATTATTTTTACTAAAAATAGCTCTCTCGAATAGGAAACGTTAAAACCCCTGGCTTTAACACTTTTAGCAAAGGTCGAAATCTTCATCGGAAAGCATCATCCATGAACAGGCAACAGGTAAATAAGAATTAAACCTATAAGGACAAACCAACATTTGCCCCAATTTTCATAAGAAAACAAACCGGCCCAGCTAAGACGTACTAAGAAGAGTACGTCACTCACCCATTGAACAGCTGCTGTGGGCCCAATACAAACTTGAAGGCGTTCAGGAGACAGTGAAAAATATATTGAATTCTAAACTCAAGGAAATAAACTCATTTGCAAAAACCGTAATTATATATAATATATGTTTTCTTTTTATGTTTAGCTGTTATCCAAACTTAGTTGTTTGAAAATTATGTGAAGCCAATTGTTGTTATATCTGTGTAAACCAATTTTTTTTATCACTGACTTGTAGGCCAAAATCAACTTAAAACCATTCCGCGACTATTAAAATATTTTCGCCACTTCCCTCAACCCCACTGATTTACTTAATTGCCAGTTTTGAAAAAAAACCAATAATGAATGAAGCTAGATGCATTAGCGCAGCTAAAAGCCTAAGATGATGTTTTTTAGGCTAGCCAAAATCTACTAAACAGCCTTAATTTTATGATGCTCGTGTAAACATGTGGTCATCATGTTGATCAACCCAAGCCTTTTTTTTATCACCTATTCAGTGCAAACCCCTAAATTAAATCTACGATTAGATAAACTTGATGTAACGTAAAAAAATAACCTTGTTTTTTAATCGGTTTGGGGATCGATTACGTTCTCTTCCTGTTTCTATCACTTTATCAACGTATCCTCTTTCAAATTGCTGTATTATTACAGTTTACATTACACAGTTGCTCTGTTTCACTATATATAATACTGTTTTTAAGAGCGACACAGTGAACAACAAAAGCAGCACTTCAGGCCTAATTACATGTAGACTGTAAGTGCCTCATAATTTAGCGCCATTACACAAGGGGTGGAGGAGGGGTTAATAGACTGCCACTTAGCCGATCCTCTACTGGATAGTTCAGCATTTCGATCCAACTTTGTAGTGTGTATCAATAGTTCACACTAAACTTTGATGTTACCCAAGAACCATGTAGAAATTATTACTTGTGTTATATAAATATTTGAATACTATGAGCCTATTAGAAACATATTAGAATATTTCTTTAATGGGCTTTCAACTTGGAAACATTCAGTTCAACTTAAAGAATAACTTCTCGGTATAAAAATACTTAGGTGCCATTAGGACTTGTTACACTTTATGGGTTGACATTGAATTTCAAAATGGAGGAGAGTTGTGGTAGAAAATGTTTAAATATAAGTACGAGAGAGAATTCGTTGACAAAGACTGAAATTTGTATCGGGTTAGTAAATACTGTCAACTAAATCAAGGTAGCTAAAACTAAATTTTACATAGCTAATAACAATATATGAAGAAGCCATCTATAGTAGTTATAATTATTGTACACATTAATTGACAACAATTTGAAATATAACGGTTTGTTCTTAAGCTGAGTCCAATGAAGCTGGTCATAAGTGAATAGAGATTATTATGCTTACTCAATCAGTAAGCTTTGTTAAACTTACCCAAAAAAAGGTAATTCAATTATAAGGTATATTTAGTATAATTTACGTTTTGAGTAAACATTTTTTAAATAAGTGTGATTTTACGATTCAGAGTTCAGGGAATTTTTAAGAAGAGATGGAGACGGTAAAAGTCGTGACTTGGATGTAAATCTGTCGCGTTTTTTTTTTTGTTTTTTGACAAAAGCAACCACAATTTTTCTCCAGTTCAAAATTATATCAAAGTGGACAAAACTGCAATCAAATACTAATAGTAAACCTTTTATTTGATTAAGAAACAATTGGAAATACTTGTAACATACTTTAGGGCTTATTAAATTTAACTATACATACGATTTGATAGGCTGAAACGTCCGATCATACGATCATAAAGCTGATCATACCATAGATAATTCAATGAAAACCCCTCACCCTTCCGTTGTTGGTATTTAATTTCGCGTTCATTCACCAAGTTGTTTTTATTGCATTTGCATTTTTAAAATACGCATTCTATTTAATAATGATGTTTTACCTGGTAGTTTATATCACCAGTTTCATATAAAAACGAGTTCGCACGCAGCACGCTGACGTAAGGGAAGTGAATTTCCACATAAAACCTTTTAAAACTCAAAATCAGTGTAAAAACATACATTTGTAAAAAGTTTTATTGAAATCTGAAAACATTGATTTTTTGGCTGTTCTGATACTCCTGGTTTCATTTACTTGCAAAGCTGGGAATACAATTTTGCCCAATATAAGGTTAGGAGAAGGTCCAGACAGGCTTGAAAGTAGGCGTGAGGTTGCTGGGGATGATAAAAGTACTCTAACAAAGGAATAATAGGCTTTTCTCGTGTAAAACCCCTATAAGACAACGTACTGTGTTTAGTCGATTCACATTTTCTTTAATAAATCGGTAAATATTTAGGCTAGAATGACGAGAGAGGGCTTAAAACTTTCGCCTCACTAATTCCCATCTTTTTACTTGCATTTATTTTATATCTGGGGCTTTTATGACCATTTTTGGGCCCAAAAACTCGTAATTTGAAAGATTAATCCCCAAAAAAAGGGGTTTAGAGTTTTCCGATTGTTTTGCCCAACGAACTTGTCCAACTGATTACAGAAAGGAACGTCCCTACCAAATTTGAAGTAAATCGGATAAAAATTGCGACCGCTAGAGTGCAAACACACATATATATATATGTCTATATATATATATATATATATATATATATATATATATATATACACATATATATATATATATATATATAATTTTGAACGAACCCCCAAAACGTGTTCAGGGGGTCACGTTAGGAACTTCTATGGTGGTCCCGGGCTTAAGTTTCCCCGTGCGGGTCATGCTAATAGTTCACTTTCCAAAGGAAATTCACTAATGACGCGCAGCTATAATGCTACTTGCTGTTTAAGAAAAATACAAATGTCACTCAAAGTTGACCTAAATACAAAGACAAGTACTGTTCATGAACCCTGCATTATTCTCGCAGCAAAAGGTTTTTAATTGGCAACGTGTCGTCAAGGAAACAATCTTTATATATAATTCTGCAATCAAAATGTTTAAGTCAAAACTTTGGGAGTTTGGTAAATTTCAGGATGATGTAAGACGGCTCAAATTAAAGGTCTTGACTCCAGGGACTCGGAAAAAATAGGAGTAAAATGTTACCAGCAAAAAATAAATAACGTAAAACATCCCCCACAAGAAAAGCTTAGGGAAACTACTGCTTTGTTTACATAAAACATGTGATTAAGTGTCTACTTTGTTTACTATCTGACATGTGAGCACACATGTTTACATGGAGCAAGGTTAGGGGGCTATCGCCCTTCAAGCAATAGAACTGTAATAGTATACTAGAATACAATTGAAGTCTCTAACTGTACTCCAAATTCAAATCATCCATTTATTTATACATGTGAAAATTTAAATAAATTTGTATTAATTATTACCCAGCATGTTTCAAACAGTTGCATAGAGTAAATAACATAGATGAAATCCATGGAGGACATGTTTTAAATATTTAATAATGTGCAACACAGGTTTATGTGTTTGGTGGATAACGTTTTATGTGAGCACGATCACGTGTTTCAACCCTCCAAGTTTCTATGCCCTCTTGTTCCTTCCCAAGTAATCCGTAACGCGATACTCGTAAAGTGTCTTGATTAATAGTAGCTCTGGATTGGTAAAAATATCTCTTGTAAGGGACAAAAAATGCCCCCTAGGACTCCAAAACATCATTGGCTTCCTTCTTTTAAATTCAATTTAAGGTAATATTTAACTTAATTATTATAGCCGTAAATGGCAATTCTGTGGACCTCTGCAACGCTGCTTTTCCATATCCTAACTACGTTTTTTCACGCGTTCAATATTTTTCTTGACTTGGAACAATTCGTGATTAGTTTCTTTAAGAATGTTATTGAATATAACAATATCAGGTACCAACCTACTAGGAATAGCTGCTAACCGGTTATAACTGTATTACTCAGTCCTTTATTTTTGAGTACGAACCTTTTCTTGTATATCCAATCAATATTCAGTATTGAACATTTAATTCTTGTGAGTGGTCAAATTTCGGTTTTTATTATTTAATCTGACAGACTTAAGAGATAACAAATAGTGCACTGAAATTGAGGGAAATATTTTAGTTTTATTACAATAAATGCATTATTGAATATGAATAATTACTTTCCTACACTAATGAGTGATTTTAAGTGATAAATTAATATATTACAAATTTAAAAATATCGGTTACCATCAAGGAATCGCATATTTTGGGTGGTATTTTCTTTATTGCAGACAGTGGATTTGTGAAGTTGTGATGCTTACTTTTTAAGAAAAAATAATCGCTACACAAATTTAAAAGTAAAGCTAAAACACGAAACGTCTTCTTACTTTTAAACACAAATCCAAACTTCTCAGAGAAAGTTCTTCTTTACGGCCTGGAACAACACACAAATATCTTCCGCTCTCATTCTCCTTAGTTGCCTAAAATTATTACTTCTTAAAAAAGTTGTATATCCATTTCCATGTAACCTTTTTATATTCTGATTGAATACAAAACACGATCCTATAAACTTTAGAACTACAAATGTCTTAATCTATTTTGAGCTCGTTTATTCATAACTTAATACAATTTATAAAGCCTAAAGCACTTGGAACGGAACATGTCTCTATATAAAGCACAGTTAAAAAAATAAACCTATGCGATTTTAAATGAGAATGGAGTCTATTTTGTTGATTTCAAATGGAGCCACAAAACAATATTTATATTTTACGGTTTTACCGTTAAACACTAGTGTTCAATAGGTGTGCCCATTAATTCCTTTTCATACATCATGTCTGTGGTATTTCTTGCTGTCCTAATACACAAGACGGCATAACTTTGTACTAGGCTGTATTTGCTTCGCTCGCGATCACAGTCCAATGTTATGTTTGAGAAGTTAGTTCCATCTGTTAAAGCACTTGGGGGACCGAGGTTTGCTCTAAAAGCCATTCAGTATGTTAAAAAATGTCTAGAGTATACTTTATATTCACGATTCCTCTCCAAGGCGAGCGTATTTGCTTTGCTTATTGCGTATTGCTTGTTTCTTTTATTTTGGGCATGTCCGTTTTATATTCAATCTTCAGTTTTAATAGTTCTCGCAATTTATAGATAACCTATTCTATATCTATAAAAGAGGAAGTATGTATGTATGTATGTATATATGTATGTAGCCTATGGACTCCGAAACCGCTCGACAGATTGTAATGAAACTTTCAGGCATTATTAAGCATTATTCAAGGATGGTTTGTGTGAAGTTTGGTGCAAATCTGTCCAAAGGGCTCCGACCCAGAGGGCATACAAGGGTGTCAGGTTTTAGAAATTTAGTGTTTACAAAATTAACAGCTGTAATTAAAAGTAAACAACTTAATTTGGGCGCAGCAACGCACGCCGGGTAACTGCTAGTAATGTATATTTAAGTTTTAATGAACATATTGGTTCTAATCACTATTCTCACAAAAATCACATGGTACTTTACCAAGTGAGTGTTATTTTTACAATTGTCTAGTTGCTTTTGGACAGCTGTTATGATTCTATTGTTGTTATTTACAAATCTTAACCATAACCTCAATGTTAGTTTTTTAAATACCGTTTTATCTATGGATGAGGTCTAATTAGAACCCATTTATTAACCCATAAATTCGATAGTTCCAACATTTGTTCAAGCATTTTTGGAGCATGAGTAGGCAAGGGGTTTATTTTTTATGTATTAACTATCCTCCTAACAAATGCATAATCAATCGGTTCAGTTGATTACCAACATCAGTGATGAATAAATTAAAATGTTAAAGGTCGACGGAGCAGATAAGTGCCATAGGGCATAGAGAATGGAAAGTAAATTCATGTTTCTGACTATAGTGATTGCCTGCTGTCTGTCTACCAAATCTATGCTCAATCGGCCTAGTAATTAACGTGGAAATGTTGAAGGGCGTTAAGGCCAAGCCTCATTGGAATGGGAATAAGCCAATAACTGTTTTTTCCTTCATGATGGACCCATCTTCTTCCAAATATCTTCCAGTAATTTTTTGGACTTATCGAAGGTGGACTTAAAAACATATAAAATATTCGGTATTATAATCACAATGGCTACTTAGACAAACTGAGCTTTACATAATATGTTGCTAGGGCTTAAGTGTTCTGTATAGCCAATCATTTATTACCGTGCCGTTATTTTAAATGGCTTAGTATTTGTATAGTAGTAAAGCAGTACGTGTTTTCTCCGTTCTGTGATAAAATATGATTAGCTGATTAAATACTCATTATAAAAAATATGGTGCATGCTGTAGTGAAATGTTGAGTAACCTGTACCCTTAAGATCGACTTATAGCTGTTCCGGACAAAGGAGAATAACCCTAATGACGTACTATGATTTAAAACAGCCTAAAGGATTCCTCCTCCACACGAAAATAGGCAAAATATTTAATTTCATTCAGTACCGTTTTTTTTTTTTTTTTTTTTTTTAAGCGCAGAACGAAACTGGCTTATAAACAGACAGACGGACAAACAAATGTTTATTCAAATTTAAATATCTCCGTTGTATACAACATTTCACTGCTCAAAGCGATGTAGAAAAATAACTTATTTTATTTATATAGATAAATAGATTCCTTGCCTGTAAAATCTGGTGTTCCTGTCCATAATATATTAACAGCTGCAATTCAAATCAAATTATTCCCTATGTTAATCTTATGGGCTAAAAACGAACTTTGAGAGCTCGTGGGGCAAAGCCCCGTGGTCGAAAATGTATGGAAACCCCAAAACCCACATCTAGAGAGAAAGAGCTTTCGATTGATACCAAATATGTATATGAAATACTATTTTTAGGGTAGAAAATCGCCGAAAAAAAGGAAATTATTTTAATAATATAGATATGAAATAAAATATAATGAAATGGGTTATTTTTACAAATGATTATCGTGTTTTCTCATAAAACACATGATCATCTTACTAAAAGATGCAATTAAAAGATAAATATGCAAATATTCGCCAAGGGTAGAGTTAAAATAAAGGGCGACGAACCTGTTGTTTACATTCTTAACTCTTTTACATTTTGCTTCTGCAGCTGTATTACATTATCCCTCTAAAAGATCATGCGCTGCCACTTGTACCACTTTTCTCATCCGTAGTATAACGTATAACTGAAGATATATATATATATATATATATATATATATATATATATATATATATATGTATATAATGGAAGAACAATAATTATCAACAATATGAAAACAACATGACGCATTTTAAAATAATTAATGTGTTAATGCATTAAATGTGTATTAGTTTTACGATGTACTTCACAAAATACACAAAGCTGTTTGATGTTAGAATAACATCACGTTAATAACGTGATGAACATTAACGTTTATAACGTTTGAATGAAAACCTCCGAATATTAAATTATTAACAACTATTCTGATCCCTAATTAGCCAGTTTGTAATAAACATCTGTTCTGATTATTTTATTTTATTTTAAACGCTATAATCCCATTTACACGCTAATATTTTAAACGCTATATATAAAGCCTCATTTACCCAGGAACTTTTGAGAAAACCATAAGTCTGACACCCATCAACCCCATACTTGAATGAAAGGGCTCTGTGAGCAAATTGGAGGAAAAATATTAGTTTGTTATATCATTTTCCCTAAGGGCACAAATATGAAGAAAAGGGATGAGTTTAAACACACTTAAAGGTATTTAATTGCCAACAGTTGATGCATTTGTTTTTATTACAGCTGTTACCCGTGCGAAGAACGGGTAAATATTCTACTAGTTTTTTTTTTACTTTTCATATTAGTTGTTTTACATTATTCAATTTTTCATGGGGATGAGATCTGACTAGAATTTATTTTTATCCTAGAAATTAGATATATCCAACTTTTGAAGGAAATCGTTGGAATCTTTATTGAGAATAGAGTTGCAAGCAAGCACGCACCTACACGATATACGTCACAAAACGAGTGTTACTTTCAGGCTATTTTGGAACATCTTTTACGATTATTGTTTTTGTTCAAAATTCATAATCCCAAAATTAAAACTGTTCATATTAAATTTGTTTTTACAATAATATATATTTCTTCCGATGAGACCCATACAAATACAAATATAACCTACATAGATAATTACAGAATTTTAATTGTTTTATTATTTTCAGATAGATATACAAGTAAGTATTGTTGTCTTTCTACAACCAGAAATTTGGATTATGGACACTGTCAATAACTAGGGGTATTTCAACAACGATTTTGAAAAATATGTTTTTTTGTTGCTTGCATAAACATCAAATGTTAGGTTGTATGGTTTTCGAATACTTCATCTGTCAATTGTATTTATCAATAAACACGGATATGTTCGACATGTAAGCCGGTTATAATAATAACTAAGTTCTGAGTCGGGGAGAAGTTTCCGCCCTTCTACTTGAAACCCAGAACAAATGTAACTTTTAGATTTGGTCCCGAGCCAGAGTCGGAATGGTCGAAGTTTTCGTTTGAGATGTAAATAGGGGAAATAAGAGGGTGGGGAAAACACTGCTGTTCGATTTGTGTCAGAAGATGGAATAAAAACTATTTTTAGGTAACTCAAAGTTCCTAAAAAAACACGATTTACTATTAAAAACGTGAAGTGGAATAAAATTCTACTTATATAACATGATGTGAAGAATTTAAAACAGGAATCTTTGAAAATATAAATATTAGGTATAATATAATTATTCATCGTAAACTGATGTATTAATACATTTAACGACCATTTAAAAGGCACAACTTACCTAATTTTTAAAGTAAATTATCATCGTAAACCCGCCAAGGGGTTTCAGAACAACTTACCGATATTTTAGGGCATTGTTCCAGGTCCAAAATCAAATTTAAACATCATAATTAAACTGTCCGAAAGTCCCAAGTTACCCTCACAACCGCCATTCAGTTTTTTTTACCTAATAATTTTCTTTATAAAAAACTGTTGAACATACGAAATTAAAATTGTGTATACACTTTTATAATAACTAGAAAAAGCTATAAACAATAGCTTAACCAACTGTATAAGTTTTTGTGGTATGCGGTCCCTTTATTGCATTGACGTGACAGACTTTATTAGCCGCGTACTACCAAGGACTGCAACCAGGCACCAGTGGCCGCACATCATGAAAACAAACACAATTCGGTTGATATTCGTTCGATCTTCTTACATAAGTCATTGACAGATTTGTAATAATAGTATTTAAAACACACTGTACAAATATATTTTAGCGAATTTCCCCTATAGGGAAGAAGCTGTTACCGTAGTCGGCGTGGTAAGACCTAGGCCCGGGACCATGATAACTTTTTGTTTTGAGGTCCCCAGATGCCAAAAACACCATTCTTTCAAAACTGTATATCTATATATATATTGATATTTTACTTGAGTTTATATATATATATGTGTGTGTGTGTGTGTGTGTGTGTGTGTGTGTGTGTGTGTGTGTGTGTGTCCGTGGGTGCGATAACTCTCGTAAAAATGATCCGATTTTGATGAAATTTGGTACAAACATGTAAAGCAACATTTATGACTTTAACTTCGAAAACCAGCCAGGGGTATTTTGGGGGGGTTTTGTACCCCAAAAATGGGTTTATTGAGTTTTTACACATAATAATTTAGTAAATCCAATTTTAGTTTTCCCCATTAAATTCATCTTAAAAAAACAAACAATTT